>VFFE01007078.1:2175707-2240327 GCA_008921705.1 Burhinus oedicnemus | reverse complement strand
TTTTTTTTTTTTTTTTAAAGTCTGATGTTTTAAGGCATCTCTGCATTTCACCCTTTTCTCCTGTAAATATTACAGCGATGTTTGTCGCGGTTACTGGAAATGAGGTTGCATCTTCATGCTTGTGTGTTATGTCAGTTATTCAGTAGATTTATTGAAACAGCAGCAAAACCAGGGATTCAAGATCCTCAAATGCAAGTGAAATTCACAATGGTGGAAAATGTGGCTCTAATATTAGCACATATTTAAAATATTAAAAGTGAAATGGTGTCTTTGGAAAATACTTAGTATAAAATATGCTGTGCACAATACATTGACTGCATTTAATGGTTTGAAAGACCAATACAAGAAATAGCCAAGTTTTCCAATTTCAACACAGCTAAATGATTTTCATTAATCTAAATTTAGACATACTTTACCTTTATTTCAAATATTTTTTCCTCAATTACCTTTATAAAAGTTTGTGAAATATCACATTAAAACTTAGTCCAAATTAATTTACAAATTAGAATGAAAATAAAACATATTAAAAGTTTGCCCAAACACATTGGGACTAATCTTGGCAGTACATAGGCAGTCTTCCCAAAAACCTCACTGAATTCAAGCAGATTACTGCCTATAGAGTTGAGTAAATGCTGCAAAATTAGACTGCTATTTTAATAGACATCCATAGTCCATTTCTAGGTATATTTGCACAGTTTAATTTAAGATTAAAGAAAAGAGCTGCAAACACGGTAAGAAATCAACTTCACTCAGCAGAAACAAGAAAACAAAATTTGCATTTAAGTGTCTTTAACTTACCCTTGTAATTTGTGTATGAAAAGGGAACACTTACTTCAAAAGCAGAGTAACAAACACCAACATCCCGGCACTTGGGAGAATAAGTTACAAATTTAGTATTTTCATGGAGAACATTTATTCTGAAAGGCAGATGGATTGATACATAAGTGATTGCCTTCTTCACACAAACAGCTGTGCACTTATCTAAAAGAAGCTACAACATAACTTCAAGAAGTTTGGAATCCTGCACTTCTGAGGATATTTTCCAGCTGGGGTTTCCCTACCTCCTGCCTGCTACATAAACCCGTATTTAAAGGTCAGAAACTTTCTTCTTACTCAGTCCCTTCCAAAGCAACATAAAACTACAAAAAGTTTTCCCTTTTCTGAAAATAACCTGTTGCAGAGTACACTTGTCAAGAGAAACAAGCAGCCAAATTATCAGGTACAAGAAATGTTTCCAAAAGAGGCAAGAGAGGCCGTGGGGTCTAATGGTCTGGCCCAAGGCACATTTCTGTCTGTTGCCGACTCATTAGTGACACTGTCTCTGTTACTTTCTCTCCATTTGCTTTACTTCACCAAATGTAAAATGCTTACCTCAGACATGTTAGACAGCTAAATTAAAAGTCAGATTTAAACCCCAGATTCAGGAAAACAACTCCATCATTTTCCTCTTGCTCTTAAAAAGAGCAGTGTTAAGTAAGGTAAGTACAATCACCCTTTTTAAAAATAATTTGTTCTCAGACAATGACATTAAAGTTAGCCAAGAAAAATACTTCAACTCATTAGATATCAAATTATTGCCACTGTATTTTCAATAAAGGTAGTCTCTGTTGCAAAAGTTTAAGCCATGATTCAAGGATCTGTAAAACAAATTGCAGATCTACTCAGTAATGCTTGCTACGTGGAAACACCACTATACAAGACTTCATGTTTTCTGAAACAAAATGGTAATGAGAGATTACAGGTAACTGGCTAGGTTAAGGGAGAAAGATTTACTTAGAATTAATTCCAACTTTAAAAATGTTTCTAGTTCCAGCAATAAACTCCTCTTACATTTAGGGAATATTGCTGTAACCAGTAACAATATATTTACATGCATCTATCTTATCTGCCACAAATATCCAAATTCATCTACCCCAAGAAAACTCTCCAGCAAGAATCAAAAGCGATATTGATGCAAAGACATTTTTCAGAACCACACAGGATCAAGTCTGAAATGAAGCCCCTTGACTCAACAAAAATTTAATGCATAGCAAACAAGGATATGGTAACACAAGCTTACTCTTGGGGGGCAGCAAAGTCACATACGTGCTAAATGAACACAAAGTAAAAATGGGAAAGAACTCAATTGTTTTCAAACTTACTAAACATTTGGTCACAGATGGCCCTCTTATTGAAAACTGGCTTCGCTCCTCATTTGGCAGTGTCCTTTCTTGCACAATTTACCAAGTCATGCATGAAATGATGGCCTTAAGCTACTCTCAGTTTTGCAAAGGACATGAGTTGGCAGCCACATTAAAAAAGGAGGCAACATCAGTGAGTGGAGCTTGAGGCTGTTATAGCACTTCAGCTTCTCTGCAAACAACCCCCAGCAGGGAAGGAACACCCCAGGGACAGTACAGCCGGAGTTCCTCCTTCCCACCTCACCTCCAATTATCAGAGTTATTCAAGATTCACCACAATTGTGTCTTTGTCTCTTTCGTAACCAATTCCCCCTGTCAAATTAATCTTTAGCTTTATTTCTAAACTCTACTATGCAGTTCCCAAGATGAATTCTCTTTCTCTGGGAAAATCACTGAATTAGTCAAATCTAACTCTGAGAGTCAAGCCAGAATTTCATGATGAACTCTGTACTTTTTAATTAAAGCTGTTCTATTAACAAAGAAATCTGTGTCACAGCAATGTGGTCCTATGAAGACTGTATCAGTAATAATCCCATTACACATCCAACTGCCTGCACAAGGTCTGGGCTTCAGGGAATCAAATCAGATGTAAATACCTAGTTTAAGACTGCTTCTCTTCTCCCCTCCCTGCTCTCCCCCCACAGAAATTGTGCAATATCAGTATATCTCTAACAAAACCTTCTAGGAACACCCAAGAAAACACCTGAGCACTGCATAGCTAGTACATCTTGTTCATGAACACCTAGAACACTGAAGGAGCAGTAAAAAATTGCCATTATTTATTTAAGGCCAAAATATGATCTCCTAATCCTCACTGAAATCAGTGAAAGTGACAACCCTTTATGAATCAGAATTTTCTAAAATACTATTTTAATTCCTCTTTTCACTCACTCTCTGAACCACATAAATCTGTCTCTTCTGTATCTATTTCTGCACAGCATGATGGGCCTCCTAGCCAAGTAGTTACTAGTTTGTATTAGTCTATCTAAAGGATGCTCAGATTCTTGAAGTGTACAACAACAGGAGGAGTTTTGCTCTTGCCTCACAGGCAATATTCTCTGTGTTTCCACATTTGGGATGGTCTACATTTCTACAGATTTTATATACCTAAAAAAGCCACTATGTATATAGCTGATGTATATTTTCAAAAGTTTCACCAAAAATTTGTTTTAAGTCATCACTCTGATCTTTTGAGGAAACAATACATAGTTCTAGCCTAGTCCCTTGAATAAGTATTAGGTATTCAAGAGGCTGGACAGACTTGTTAGGTTTGAAAATATTTATCAGAAAAATACCTTATGAATCTTGAAGGTAGGTGAGCTACTAGTCTTACCAGTATTAGTATTACCTGTAAAACAAAATTCCATGGAATATTCTGAACTTATTTCACTTAAAATTTGATTCAACACAAAGAAAATTACTACTTATGACTGGTAAGAGACAGCAGCAACCTCTCACACATTGTTCATTGGTGGTACTTGTTGCTAAAAGAAAGCTGTACTGAGTGGGAAGCACCAAGATGCCTACACTGCATCTGCTTCTCAGTGCTTCACTAAGCAAATTTTTGCTTAGGGAGTTGAGACTCTTCTAAATCCAGAAAATCAAGTTTAGTAAAGGTCGATGGAAGCTTCCTACCAACACAAAGTTACCTCAGCTCTAGCTAGAAGATATTTTTAAGATGAGTAGTATTTTGCTGCTTGCATCCAACCCATTTCTCAATTGTAGGCACTAGCTCTATTAAAACTAGGTGCTAAAGGCTTATGAGACATCTGAGCCAGCAGGAATAGATCCAAAATAGAAAAATCCCCATTGGATTTAAATTACAGTTCCACATAATGAGTCAGAGCCTTCTGTTACCTATTTCTGCCATACATGTTATGTGGCTTTTGTTCATATACAGGAATGCTATTGAGCCACTTGAATATTATTTTTCTTTGAAGTGCAATTGTCATGGTTCTTCTAGGTTTTGCATTTAGTCTGCTCTTGCTCCAGTCTAAGTAAACCCATTCTTTGCTTCCTATAAAACAAAGCCTCTTGCTTTTCCCTGACCAAGGAGAATTCTGGGCTGCAGTGCTCTCTACACCAACTGTGATTATTAGTAGATCTAATTAGTTTCATTCTATTGCATTTTCAAAACTTGCATATCTTAATCTCACTGGTGGGAGCAACCAATAAGACAAAGGAGCTTTAAATAAAATAACATATTAAAACACGTTTGTCTCGTACCTAAAATGCAGGTTTAACTTGCCCAGATGACCACATTTCTATGAACTGATGGCCAAATCAATTATTGCTATAGTTCTGGAATCTCCCTCCAAGAAAAGAAAATGTTATTTCACCTACCTCTAAACTTTTATCTGATTGATAGTAGCTCTTAAGCCTGAAAGAACTGGCTTCTGCTTCTTATGGCAGAGGAGGTCAAGCTGGATGGAAGAAGGAAGGATTCAAGGAATTTTTTCAGGTTGCTAGAAATACAGGAGTTGCCTGCTCTCTTGCCTACCTTCAAGGTAACTCATATGGAATTAACCCTTAGGAGGAGAAACAGCTTTTGCTTGTAGTGGTTTCTGTACTGTCAAAAGTTAAAGCTTTAAACAGGTCTTTTCCTAGAAAAGTTACTGTTGACAACCCTCTTCTTTCCTCCTCTGCTGCCCTAAGGGGACAAAAGAAAATAACTCATTCCTGTATGAATTCTGCAAAGAGAGGTCAAGGACTGTACAAGCTCATTTCTAGCTTTTATGCATCATTATTTCTAAACCTCAAGGTCACACTATTGCTTAAACACTTGACTGGAGATGGGAAGCTCCTAGTTCTCCAGGTGTCACCCAACACATTTCTATGTTGCTTTGAAAAGGAAGTTGAATTAGGAGGTTGAGATTAATGTGAATCCTATACTTTGGAGCCTCGGTTACACCAGGGAAGGAGACTTGGCTTGCAATATTGCTACGATCTGATCTTTCCAAGCTGGTTCAATGTTCAAGACACAGTTCTGTTCACAGTCAATGATGTAAATCACTTGCACAAAGATTTGTACTGCTTTGTTGTTTTCGTATTTGAACATAGACGCCCAAATGCATTTTATATTTAAAATACATGTGGGTGGATGCTTTCTGCTAAACTTTATTATGATAGCCATTAAGAAATAAAGAAACTGAAAGCAAAAGAAAAAGTAACTTTTTCCAAATAAGGAGCCTTCTATGATTCACTGGAATGACTTCATGATCAGGACCTCATTATAGCAACTTAAACTGATATGAATGAAATCTTTGCTTGCATTACTGACATTCTTTGAATTGAGCTCAACTACTCTGAAATATTGAACAATAGCACAAATATATCAACAAGTATTAAACCTCTTTTTAAAGTCATAAGATAGACTCAAGTATATGCTCAAGTATATATTTTAAACTGTAAATATCCTCAGTTTTGTTTTACGTGACAATCTATATACTGTGCACACATTCAGTCACATTAAAATACATGCAGGGTTGGGGGGTTTTTTTAGGCAATAATTACATATGTGGAATCATCTAGACATAATCTGAAGGTATTTCACCAACCTATTGAAAAAAATTGGTCACAGACCTGATTTCTGGAATTAATATACAATCACTTAATTTTTATAAGTCAATTAACTGGAATCTCGCTTGGCAGACAGTTGTATGCTATCTGCTTTCACACAACTATTTCTGTTCCCACCAGTCCCTTCTGTAACACAGATTCCAAAATAACTGTGATATATGTGGGAACAAGAATATTTTTCTAGTTTAAGCCTGCCAGATCTTATCTTTCATCTGCAAAAATCAGATAGATTTCTTGCTTTCTTGATTTTAGCCAGAAAACTAAAATGCTGAAAGACGATAACCAAAAGGCAAGACTTTCTTCTTCGACCTTCCTGCTAAGTGGGGACCAATGAGCTCTTCCAAGGTACAGAACACTGGGCAAGGGTTCATGAGCTACTCCATCTGTATTTACCTTCTGTTGTGTTTATCTTTACATACTTGATTATACTCCCACATCAAAATCCACAGAATACGTGAGTATTTGCAGGAGAAACAGTATGCGCTTCTGCAGTATCCCAAGTTAAAGATACTCAATACAAAGCAGCTATGTTCTTTAAGAAATTTCAAAACACATTGAGTTTATATTAACTCCTATGCAAGTATTAAAGTAATAACTGCTTGACCTCACTGATCTCACTGTTGTCCTAGTCCAGCACTGATTTATTTCATGGTTCCAAGTTCTCCTTGATGCAAGTCTGAAAAACTTTAAATATCGTATTTTTTATCAATTGACTTTTCATCTTCGCTGGTTATCAACATTCATCCTTGAATGCAGGTGTAAGAGCTGCTCATCCTAGACAACCACTTCAAGGTTCAAAAACAAAATGAAAAATAGACTCCATGTTTAGTCTTTGCAGATTTTCCAGCCTTCATTTTTACCCCAATTGAACAAAACGATCCTTTTAATAACACTAATTCCTAGACTGGCTGTTTACTCCAGGAGTGAATTATGAAGTTGATAGGGGGGAATTTTTCCTCAGTAACCCCATTTAGGGGATGAGACAGGGACATCTTAATGCTCTGAAATAGGAGTTGGCTCAGTTTTCAAATAGGGGGCATGGAGTGGGGTTTAAGCAATTAATTTTAACCCTTCATTATTACAAAAATGTCTTCCTACAATTTACAAGTGTTTGTTTGATGTCTTCTACCTTCTTCAAACCTTCATTAGCTCCACTAGCCATTAGCTAGTATTCATGCAGAAGGACAGATTTACAGATGTTCATCTCAGCTCATCTAGAACATGTTTCACTTATTAGAGTTGCTTTGCCTATTATGACATTTGAAACATGCTCACGGTTGACAATTTCCTGATGTTGACGATCCTAAGAGCTTTGATGTTTGGCATAGCCAGTTCCTCTAGATTTAGTGTCATTAAAACATCAACACCATTAGTTACACAAGCACTCAGAAGGTTAAAGACAGTACTTACAAGAGCAGTGTTATTGAAGAGAGTACAGGAGGATGGAGAGAAAGACATTCCAGAACAAAAGTTTTTAATATCAGTGACAAAAACAAGTTCAAAGGTAACAGGGAGGAGACAGTTCTGGTATGCTTTCTAATGTAAACCAAGCATCCTGTTTTTTACTACTTCCATTCCAAGTGATATACTTTCACCCTTCCCTCCATCATCAGCTGCCTCACTCAATTTCAATTTATTTAGATTATGCCAAACAAATACAGAAATGTCATAAACTGACATTTAAATGTCATTTAAACGGAAGGAATGGGGGGGTGGGGTCCAAGGTGGCAATGCTCACACCAACTTATCCAGTTGGGAATAAGCCAGGCCAACCACAGCAGTGACAAATATTCCTTAGCTGACTCCCAAGATGAGATCCAGAAGGCCAACCATGTCAAGGGTGTGTATGGTGGTGACGGATCCTCTTGCTCCCCTCCAGGGAAACCTGCATGCTTGATTACCTCTCTGAAATGCCTGTACACCAATGCACACAGCATGGGCAATAAACAGGAAGATCTAGAGAGCTGGTGCAGTTGCAGGGCCATGATCTCATTGCAATTACAGAGACATGGTGGGATAGCTCACATTACTGGAATGCTGTCATGGATGGCTATGTGCTTTTTAGGAAAGACAGGCCAGCAGGGTGAGGTGGTGGAGTTGCTCTCTACACGAGAGTGCAACTGGAATGTATCGAGCTCTGCCTAGGGCTGGATGAAGAACGTCTTGAGAGCTTATAGGTAAGAATTAAGGGGCAGGTTAATACACACTGTTGTGAGTGTTTACTACAGACCACTGGATCAGGAAAAGGAAATCAATGAGGCCTTCTACAGCCAGCTGGAAATAGCCTCACAATCACAGGCCCTGGATCTCTTGGGGGACTTTAACCACCCTGATATTTGCCAGAAAGGCAAGACAGCCAGGCACGCACAGTCCAGGAGGTTTCTGCAGAACACTGATGATAACTTTTTGACACAGGTCGTGGAGGAACCAACAAGGAGAGGTACACTGCTGGACCTTGTGCTGACAAACAAAGAAGGACTAGTTGGGGATGTGAAGGTTGGTGGTAGCCTTGGCTGCAGTGACCATGAGATGGTGGAAGAAGCAAGACAAAAAGCAGAATTACAACCCTGGACTTCACAAAAGCTAACTTTGGCATCTTCAAAGACCTACTTGAAGAAATCCCATCGGCTAAGGCTCTAGAAGGAAGTGGGGTGCAACAGAGCTGGTTAATATTCAAGCACCACTTCCTCCGAGCTCAAGATCGGTGCATCCCTAGGAGCAAGAAATCAGGCAAAGGAGGCAGGAAACCTGCACGGATGAGTGAAGAGCTTCTGGAAAAACTCAGATGGAAGAAGGAAGCTTACAGAATGTGGAAAAAGGGACTGGCCACTTTGGAGGAGTATAGGAACATTGTCAGAGCATGCGGGGATGCAACAAGGAAGGCTAAGGCCCACTTGGAATTAAACCTGGCAAGGGATGTCAAGGGCAATAAGAAAGGCTTCTTCAAGTACATCATTAGGAAAAGGAAGTCTAGGGAAAATGTGGGCCCGCTGCTGAATGAGGTAGGTGCCTTGGTGATGGAGAATGCAGAGAAGGCCAAGTTACTGAATGCCTTTTTTTGCTTCAGTCTTTACTGCTAAGGCCAGCCCTCAGGAATCCCAGGCCCTGAAGGTAAGAGAGAGAGCAGGAATCCCAGACCCTGGAGGTAAGAGAGAGAGCCTAGAGAAAGGAAGACTCTCCCTTGATCAAGGAGGATTGGGTTAGAGATCATTTAGGCAAACTTGACACCCACAAATCCATGGGCCCTGATGGAATGCACCCATGAGTGCTGAGGGAGCTAGAAGATGTTACCATGAAGCCACTCTCCAACATCTTTGAAACAGGCAAGGTGCCTGAGGACTGGAGGCAAGCTAATGTCACTCCAGTCTTCAAAAAGGGCAAGAAGGAGGACCCAGGAAACTACAGGCCAGTCAGCCTCACCTCCATCCCTGGAAAGGTGATGGAACAGCTCATCCTGGATATCATCTCTACGCATGTAGAGGAAGAGAAGGTTATCAGGAGTGGTCAACATGGATTCACCAAGGGGAAATCATCCCTGACCAATCTGATAGCCTTCTATGATGGCATGACTGGCTGGGTGGATAAGGGGAGAGCAGTGGACATTGTCTGCCTCGCCTTCAGCAAGGCTGTTGACACTGTCTCCCATAACATCCTCATAGGATGCGTGGGTTAGATGAGTGGACAGTGAGGTGGATTGAGAACTGGCTGAATGGCAGAGCTCAGAGGGTTGTGATCAGCTGTGCAGAGTCCAGTTGGAGGCCAGCAACCGGCGGTGTTCCTCAGGGGTCAGTACTGGGTCCAGTCTTGCTTAACATATTCACCAATGACCTGGCTGAGGGGACAGAGTGTACCCTCCGCAACTTTGCTGATGACACAAAACTGGGAGGGGTGGCTGACACACCAGAAGGCTCTGCTGCCATACAGCGAGACCTGGACGGGCTAGAGTGTTGGGCAGAGAGGAACCTAATAAAGTTCAACAAGGGCATGTGTGGGGTCCTGCATCTAGGGAGGAATAACCCCACGCACCAGTGCAGGTTAGAGGTTGACCTGCTGGAAAGCAGCTCTGTGGAAAGGGACCTGGGAGTCCTGGTGGACAACAGGATGACCATGAGCCAGCAATGTGCCCCTGTGGCCAAGAGGGCCAATGGTATCCTGGGGTGCATTAAAAAGAATGTGGCCAGCAGGTTGAGGAAGGTCACCCTCCCCCTCTATGCTGCCCTGGTGAGGCCTTTCACCTGTGTCCAGTTCAGGGCTCCCCAGTTCAAGAAAGATGGGAAACTGCTGGAAAGGGTACAGCAGAGGGCTACAAAGATGATTAGGGGACTGGAACATCTTTCTTATGAGGAAAGGCTGAGGTACTTGGGACTTTTTAGTCTGGAGAAGAGAAGACTCAGAGGGGATCTTATCAATGCTTATAAATATCTAAAGCGTGGTTGTCAAGAAGATGGAGCCAGACTCTTTTCAGTGGTGCCCAGCAACAGCACAAGGGGCAATGGGCACAAACTGGAACACAGGAAATTCTGTCTCAACATGAGGAAAAACTTCTTTACTTTGAGGGTGGCAGAGCACTGGAACAGGCTGCCCAGAGAGGCTGTGGAGTCTCCTTCTCTGGGTGCATTCCTGTCCAACCTGCTCTAGGTGAACCTGCTTTGGCAAGGGGGGTTAGACTAGATGATCTCCGAACATCCCTTCTGACCCCTGTCATTCTGTGATAAACATTCTCACTAGTATCTTGCAATGTAACTTCAAACCACTGTCACTTCTTGCCACACTGAAGTGGTGCCTCAAGCTTGAACTATCTCTGTTTTTTTCTTCTTCAGAGAACTATTAGCTCTTAGATCTTAACTACTCTACAACAAAGTGAACATTATCATTTGTGTATCCGTAGAAGGATAACCAAATTTAGCTTCACATTAAAAAAATTACAACCTTCCACTCATTCCTCCACACAACTTATTAGCAAGTACATTAGTTAAGAGAAGCAATGAAAACCTGAAGACCTTTTGACTGTCTTTGCGCAATAAGTCACCTTCCCAGGGCAAGGTAAGAGACAGGTTTGCCTTCTATTACAGCACCTTCTTTAATGTCTGGGGTCAGTTTGAAAAAAATCACAAAACAGAGCAATGACAATATGGAATACAATAATTACTGTACAGTTGAATAAGAAAGTAGCCAAGAAAAGATATTTTTTTCTTCCCTTCAAGAAGAACGTACAATTTTGACCCAAAAGAGATGTCCTCTAAGAATCTTAGTGGGGCATATTCTGAAGAAAAAGAAAAAAAAACCCCAAAACCAAAACACAGCTATCCTCATAATAACAGAGACTTTTGGTTCCTTAAGAAATCAGCTAAATAATCCATATACAAAACTGCTATACATTTACTATTTCAAAATACATCTTTTCACGCATACAGTATAATATATATAATTGTAAATAGATCAGGCAAGATTGCTGAATAACGTTGACAATTTTTCTTTTCTCCAACCAATCATAATAGGTCCATGAAGGTTTGGTACTTTCAACACATATTAAGCTTTTATATTTCTTTCTTCTTATAAGCTTTGAGATAATCTGCTTCTTACCTTGATTTCATCATATGTTTTGTCTGCAAATTGTTAACTCAATGCAGTGGAGCAGTGGCAGGTGCAACACCTTCACAGGTACAATAGCACTTTTGTAAACAAAATTGTATTTTGCTCCCTGAAGTTCAGTTAACTGCTGAGTTAAACCTTATCTCAAGATGATCAATTAAGGCACTTAGACTGCTGAGAGAGAAGAGCACAGAGAGGAATGACCCTCAGTTTCTAGAGATAAGTGAACAGTATTTTCTCATTCAGACTGTTTTCCAAATAAGTTCATTTTATAAATATGAAGAATAAACACACACTTGATCTGACAAATCAGCACAGATGCAGAACCTTTGATTTTATATATAGATCCATAAAAGACACTAGCTTATGATAGGAGGGAGCATTAAGTCAAAATTCTAACTGAACATTATAGTATGAAGCACTCAATTTCTAAAAGAAAGACTAAAAAGGTAATCAATAATTTCTTCTCTAAAGGGAGAGCGATTAATCCTCTATAAACCCAGTAGGCATTTTACTGAGAAAGTGCACCATGAGGATTGCTGCAGAAAGAAATTGTTTCCCTTATATTTCTTATATTCAAATTATTTTCTGTGTGTTCCTTAGAACAGGGCTATGGGCCATAATAATCTGATTTACCATCTAAAATAAGGTCCAACCTGACAGTTGTTCACTTGTCTCAAGATGCAGCCTATATAGCCATATCTCAACAGACCATGCCCTGCTGAAGCTACATTAACACACTAACAAGCATCACACAAAGATGCATTCTAGTGACTACAGAGAATGCTGAGAGCCTACCACATCTCATCTTCAAGAAGCACATGCAGACTGAAACAGATTGTATATGTATCGCCTTTGGAGCATGCGATTGTTAATCTAAGTACATGAAATCATGTCTATTTTTAGTATCAAGTACATCACTGTATAAAATGCTCCTCTTAAATTATTCTGAGCATATGACACTTCACTTCATTCACAAGGGCTTCTGAATAGTTAAAGCTCTGGCTAAATCCCAAAATTCCACTATGACTACTCTTATCAAGCTGAACAGCATTCGACCTCCCTCGGAGAAAAGGAAAGGGAACAGCAGGATATAATCCACTCCCTAAAATGGATGGAAAGATGGTCTAAAAGTCAAAGGACATTAGAATGAGCCAAGGGGACAAAAAGCATCTCCATACAATGTCTTGAATAGCAATTACCTAAAAAATGCTGTATGTCACCAGACTACAGCAGTCTTGCATAAGACAAAGCAACTGCATGCTGCACATTGTTCTATAGGAAAGGTAAACTTAGAACATGAAAACAGCTATTTCAGCAGTTACCATGCCTTCCAACTGCAGCAAAAGAATGACTAAGCTCATTAAAACTGTGTACCATTCGGGCTGCTTGTAGAGTCATTGGTACTAATTCCACTCAGTGAGAACTCCTCTGTTCCTGTGTGGTGTGAATGCCAGTCTTCAAGTTTCTTACGCTTTTGCAGGCAGCAGTGAAATGACGTATTGAAATAAACTGGGCTCAAACCAAATTTAAAATTGTCTCAGAGGAGGTTTAAAATATGGCCTGCAGCTGTACTGCAGTTTGCTCAGTTAGATCAAGAAAACTAGTCCATAAAGCTTCTTGGTTGGACACTTCATTATAATTCCTGTTGCACAAGCTAAGGAAAAATTTCCCTGTGGTTCTGCCCAACTGTCCAAAAAGTCAAGTCCAGAATGATACCAAACATATCACAGAATGGTTAGAGTTGGAAGGGACCTTAAAGATCATCTCGTTCCAAGCCCCCTGCCATAGGCAGGGACACCTTCCACTAGATCAGGTTGCTCAAAGCCCCATCCAACCTGGTCTTGAACACCTCCGGGGATGAGGCATCCACAACATCTCTGGGCAACCTGTTCCAGTGTCTCACCACCCTAAGACCGGGTGCCCATATGATTGGGGCATATTTGCTCTCAGAGCAAAATACCAGCCACCACGTAGAAGAATTGCCCCCATCTGTACTAATATTTGCAGACTATCAGTTGGACAGAACACTGAGTAAAACAGTTGATTCTAGTCAACTGCATCATTTTGCAAAAGAAAGTCTATCTGCATGAAACATCCCAAAGGTAGTCTTCAGCATAAGCAAGTTATTTTAGTTTGCTTCTGCATGGAAACTACATTCAAAACTGGGTTGAAGATTTCCAGTGCACAGCTATATTTATATTGTTTACACAAAAACTCTTTGAGAAGCTATCCACATACTGTCCACATCAAATTACTTTGTCAAGGTATGATCTATAACTACTCTTGAGTCATTAGCATGCAACCCTGATTACTTAGTAGGTCTCTAACCACAGGAAAGGAAAACAAATCATGTAACCTTGTGCTGATTTAAAAATTGTTACTACTGTAACGTGATGTAAACTGACAATGCATTGCAGTTCCAGCACTGCATTGCATCAGAGGTGAAACAAGCAAGGAAAGAAACAGATAAGCTAAGAATAGCACATTTAACTCTTCAGAGATGGTCACAACAAATAGCAAAAGCATAGCTAGTATTGAAGAAATCCCCTTATTTAGGTCTTCACCAGACTAATCTGCTTGGGGCATGGGAACATTTATAGAATATAACAAGCATGCAGTCACAGCATGTGTGCATGTGAAGTCCCTTCAAGTACTCTGGAGTATACACACAAACAAAACAAGTTACAGATGATGCTTCCTTTCTTCCCTGACCCTAGTAAAAAACGAGCCTCAAAATCTTTCTGAATAGAGACCAACATTTCAGTTCACTGCCCGGAGATTTGACGTTTTTTGTTTTGTCAAATGCAGCACTGGGATTGCTTTATTTCTCCTGATGCTTCTAATCAGTTTGTGAAGGCTGTGCGCATATACTCTGACCCTGGTCATCTATTTAACAGCATGCCAAGTTTCTTTCCCTTTAAAAATTTACAGCTGCATCGCTGCCATAGCCTACCTGGAAATGTCTGGAGGGGAAAAAACAAAGGACAGAAAGCAGACACCACTCTCTTTGTATCCCTTTTCTGTCCTCTACACACACACAGAGCTCAGATCAGATTATTCAGGTTTTGGCTGCCATTCCCAAGTCATAAGTGAATTTGTACTTCCATTTCACTATATAAGTTTTAAATTCAGGTGTTTTTTCCTTTATAAGATTTTAAAGAAAGACTTGAAAGGGAACCTAAGGTATAGCCAAAGCAAGATGGGTTTCATTGAAGCACAGGCTTCAAATATTTCACAACTTTTTTGTGAAATGTTAGTATCATCACTTGTGAAGAACCAACTCTGTATGCTTTGTATGCCAGGACAGACAGAAGAATGGTTTTACCAACCACTTTTATCCCAACATTCCTCCCACTGCTTCAGCACTGAGACCATGGATTCACTTCAATGGGTCTGAGTTTGTACCTCAGTCCCAAGTATTCTCATCACTTTAAACAGGTGGAAAGGCACTAAATGGACAGGAAAGAGATGCTGCAGCACAGCGAGGAACCTAACCTGCCTATAGATCCTAACTCTTCCACATCACATCCTTCTTTTCCCAGCATACTAGCATTTCTGTATGTGTAATCATCGTGAACCAAATCTATATTGTCTTTGCAAAAACTTTAAAAAATTATGGCTGACAGAAGCTGTGATCTCTACGCAAAAGTCAGGATGGAAGAGAAAATTTAACGTGTGGGATTTTCTTTAACTAGAGATATGCCCCCACTTGCATTTCAGCATCTCACAATCTCTTAATATGGTTATCCACAGGACTCTTGTGATGGAGAAAAGGGGCAAATGTTTTTCCATCAGCTTTCTTGGCGATGAGTCATTTAATCTCTTTTTTCCTCAGCTCCTTTATCTTTACATAATATTACATAATAATATAGAAGTGTTCTGTTTCCCATCAAGGAATATCTCACATGTTTTTTAAACACATTAAAGCAGATTTACTTTGAAGCTTTGAATTGTTTGTAGCTTCCTCCAACAGAAGCATCACAAATACTGCTGTGTGAATGAAAGATATTTTCAGTTCACTGGTTAATCCAAGACAGGAAAACAATTTTGATCCCTTTAAAACGAAACTTTACTTTGAAGGAAATGCTGGGATATTAACCTTTTAAATGGATATCTAAGCAAGATAACATTGTTTCAAAAAGATCAGGTCAAAATTATTTCTGTAACAACCGGACAAATTCAATAGGATTACATTGCGATATCATACTTTTGGCTGACCCAAATCTGTATTTTCTAACAAATAAATAAGTGGCCAGAAAAACAGAGCCCAGTTCTACTCATAAGTAGAACACATTAGAAACTTTCCATTTTGTGTGCCCCTTTATGTGGCCTGATCCCTCAAAAGAACTGCTGGTCCTGTAGGATCTCAGTGCCTTCACTGAAGGCTCCTCTGCCTTCCGCATGAAGTATTTTGAGCAGAACAGAGAGAGGATTACTTGCTGTTAACCACTAGAAGTTAACCACTGTATCTACCTTACAGCCTTACTCTCTGGGAGGGCAACCTTTTTATGCACTGACTATTAAATAAGTCTTTCTTCACCAGGGCATTTTTGGGAATGTTAACCCATAATACGCTCTACAAACGCTGCTTCTGATATCAGAGAGGATAAATAAAATTGCACATAGATATGTATTAGTTGTAGAAGGAACTTACACTTTAAATTATAAAAATATTCCCCAATAAATTCCATTCAAATTAATATGACAGAACCCATGTCCCACGGAGAATGCATTATTTGCACAAAATTTCCATAGAAGACAAGGTCTATGTTATAACTTCAGAGCAACAGAAGCAACATCACTGTTACAAGTTCAAATTTTTAAACAAGTATGTAAAGTGAAAAGAAATTCTTTAACATTTTACTTTAGTCAGAATAGCTACACTTTAAATACAGACCTGATAATATTAGCAACTCCAAGATGTAATAATCTCATCATTACAGAGGGGACACAGGATTGGTTTATTTATAACATTATCATGGATCCTAGCAACACATTTAAAAATATTTACCTGTTTTAATGCATAATCACAAGAAATTAATCTACCAATGAGAGATTTTCACCACTCATAGTGTAGACCACTGTGCATTAAAGGACTTCAGATAGTTTCTCTTTGACAAGTCCATTTCTGCTCTTTGAAAGCTAGTACAATATTTGTAGATGTCACCATTCTTCACAAACTGAAAGGGAAAGACTAAGCAATAAGGAACTAACAACGGTTACTAAAGAAAACTGCTTGACTGGGTCTGTACATCTTCATTTGGTAAAGAGCAGTAATATGTTCTCTCAGCTCTTGAGGTGCTTGCTATTTGGTTTGTAATGGCTTACTCCCCTCTCTCCATACTTGAAACAGCTGGATTTATTTTTTTGTTTTGCCCTAGTTTCATTATTATAAATTATTACGTTTGAATTGGCTTCTGACCTAGATCTGAAGAAACAGGATATTTCCAAGCTAGAATTCAGAGCTCACATAGTCTCAGTGACAGCCACAGTTCTGGGACACAGGCTTAGATTAATGTGGGGAGGGGAAGTATTGGAAAGTGGGTATTGACATTTCTTTCAGCTAAGTGTCTGAAACTGAAAGGGACAACAAGCAAACACAGAAACCAGTAGACCTGTAATGAAGAAATGGGCGAAATCAGCTAGTAAACCAATTATACTAAATAGCTACAAGCTAGAATGTTGCATTCAAGGCCATATAGAAGAAATCTCTTTGCTCAGCAGGAATGAGAGAAGGTCTACAATACCAGCCTTTTTTTGTTTAAAACCTATATCATGTATGACTAATTTCCAAGGCTAACAGGATAGCAGAAACAAAAAGTCAGCCACATAATGGTTTGTTCAGAACCCCAGTTTTCAGCAGCTAAAATAAGTCAGTTTCCACACAATCAGTTACGATACCCAGCAGATAAAACAGATGGGTAACTGGCCATTCAGAGCCCATTTCCATGATATGCATTCTTGTGGTCTATAAATAACTGAGTAGGGACACCTGCTTCTTGGCGATGCAGTAGAAATGCCTCTATTCTCTTCTACTTTCATCTTGTTCATTATGGATAAAGATAAAAAGGGATAAAACAGAATTAAACAATAAAACTTTTCCTTTTCCAAGACAATGCATATTCTGCTACTGCAGCCTCAGCACAACTGGCAAACAGCAGGTGCCATCCATTCACTTGACTGAAAACTATTCACCATCTCCAAATTAAACACACTCTGTGGGAACACGTTGGGGTTTTTTATTTTATTTTTGTTTTACAGATTCCCTTTCTGGGAATTGCACTGAAATCACTATGGAACTGCTACTTATCCTTCAAGTATGCACATTTATTCTACTAAATGTTACTTTTTTTGCTTTTTTAATCAGTTTAAGTCAGAAAATGTCATGTTGAAAAAAATTTGGAGAGTGAGTCGGGCCAATTCATTCATTCCTTCTCAACAAAAAACCATAGGAGCCATCCTCTAGGGTAAGAAGACGGATAATTTCTGGTGGACCTGCCAAAGGCGACTGTGGCCTTCTGTTGTGGACATAAGCAAGCTGGTAATGCAACCTGCTCTCTCAGGAGTCATTAGGATTTCATGATTTATTCAGTTCCAACCAATTCACTCATGTCTTTGTGAAATTTATGAACATTAAGTAAAAGAGCCCCTGAAATCCACTGACCACAGGAGGAGAGGAAGAGATTTCTGCCACCAAACACAGCTGCGATTCAAGAAGAGACTTTTTCAGCTATGCGGGTCCCACAGCTGCATTGTCCAAATACAAACGCCAAGAAGCAATACTCTTGCAATGCAGAAAAACAGCCAGCACTATCTGCCAAGAGTCATTTCTATGTTTTTGTCTTTCTTTTATTCCAACCACTTGCACCTTCTTTGTAGATCTGGATGAAATAACTCCTCCCTCTCAATATTTGCAACCTCATAATTCATCACTCCAGCTTTTCAAATACCTCAGCTGCCACTTGAACATCAACTTTTTGCTATGTTTTCCTTAGATATATTTCTTTCAGACTCCCTAACACCACTTTCCTCTACTTGTTTTCATTATGAGCTAATCACAATTCCATTTCCCTTCTGGTTTGTTTTCTTCTCCTAGGTATTCTCAGTATCTACCTACCCGTCCCACTTGATAACAGAGAGAACATATCAGAAATTTCTCAACAAGCTGCTCTTCTAAAAAATAAATGTTTCCATAGGGAGCAGCAGCTCTAATAAAAAAAACCACTGCTGAATTTCCAGTGAGAACCAGAAAGTGGTCTAGAAAAGAAAACAGTTTACTGACACTAATCTGGAATACAAAACCCCTGACTGAAAGCCTCAATTCGTATAATGCTGAAGAGACTGGCTCCCAATTCAAGACCTTTGGAAGAAGGTGATTTATCTCCATGCAGAACAGGAAAAAAGTAAAGATCAAAGCCTAAAACCAAATTATGCAAAATGAGAAAAGCTTCCTGTCTTGTTACACTAACAGTTAACTGTCATTCAAAAAGAAAAGAGAAAAGAAGGACTGGGGCAGGGTGGTGGTGTGGTGTAATCAAAATCCACATTCTTCATAACCAATAGAGCCATGAAGAATTTAGTCTTCACTAATGACTCATGTGAGTCTCCCTACCATCCCACTCTTGCCTGTGTTGTTCTCCTGTTGTTCTATGCACTGTATCTACTTGTTCTCTGTATTTTATGAATTTTCCTAAATAGAAACTTATTTTCTAACACGCATCTATGAAGTTTATATATAAAGATATATATATAGAGAGATATATAAATTAAACAAACTTCAGACCACAATTTCCATGTTTGCTTCCCAATGCTAGCATTTTGCATCAGAAGCTGCCCTCAAACAAATCTGTCACACACTTAGAACCAAAGTCATTACTGTCATTGTTTGGGCTGTCAGCCCAATTCCATGCAAAATTAAATGACATGCAACTAAACCCCTTAAGACTAACTAAGCTTAAAAATAGTCAGCACACATTCATTCACACCACCAACAATGGCATTAGACCAATAAACTCAGATTCGCAGATTAACGCTCTTCAACGAGAAAAGAATTCTGGCTGAATTTTGATCTGAGATCAACAGTAATACCATATATTGCAAAACATGAGCTGGATTTTTCTGCTTAATTGTTTGAGCAAAAAGTAAAGTAGTAAACCTTCAATAATTTTGTGTAAGAAATGCGAAAGGTTACTGTTCTGTTATAAAAAAAATAATCTCCACATTGATTACTATATTGAAAACTTAAATGCTCAGATCTTCAGGACCGCAGAGCATGAATGTCATGGTTAGAAGTCAGTTCAGATAACTGTGATTCCTTTAAACATTCTAGATCAGGTACTGATTCAGCAGCACTAGAAAACATTTATTTACCACTAAAGCTGTTGCCAAACAGGTATAGTGAACCATTTTAATTAACACTTATTCATCACTGCAAGGTGGATAAAGCATTTTCAAATGTTTATTTTCCAGCTCTGAGTTAATTTTTAATGGTTTCTTTAGCTTTTCTAAATTCATTTAAAAGGTAATTTCCAACCTACATTCAATATCCTGTCCTTACGGTCATAGCTGACCTAGTATTTTAAATTAAAAGATTAATGATGGTGCTGAGCATTGCAGTTGTGCATGATTCACATCACAGACCATGCTCCAGCTGAATTTACGTTACTTCCTTGAGATGCTAGGGAGACATGTAGTAAACTGCCACTGACTAATGGGCAGTTTCTCTATTTTATTTGCAGGACAAGTAATAAAGCAAAGGGAATTAATTTGTATTGTCTAAGGATTTTACTCCCTAGCTAACTCTCCCTCTCACTTGGATACGGCTACCTATATGGAGAGGTACCAAATAAAAGAAAGCTCACTGAAAAAGGTTAATCAATTTTACAGCTTCCACAGCCAAGCTTCTCTGCGGTAACCGAAAAAGCAAGAGACACCCAATTATGCATCTCAGCCCCATACCTATCCAGACAAAAATATATTAGGAACTGCACTTAACAGAGCATTTATATTTTTGCTATGTACAATTTGAGGCAGTAGAACTCAACATTTCAAATCAGAGCTTCTTCTCAAATTCAATATAAATTTCACCTGAAGAAGTAACAATTGAAATGTGACACCTTGACATTTCTCTACAACCTTTCCAGGAAAAAGAACTTGCATTTTCACTAGATAGGTTTGTATGTATTTTTCAGCCCATACCTTCCTTGGCTCATGATTAGATTTGTGACTTTTTTTTAATTTTTTTTATATTTATTTTTGGCCTAGTATGCAGTTCGGATGTGGTTTGGGTTTGGAGTTTTGACCTCCACCTATTCCAATAAAGGGAACAGTGAAGATTTCCACCACTGCATATTCAAGGTTTAACAAAGCTTAGACTCATGATCAGTTAAGAACTCTGATATTCAAAAGACCCTGATTATATACTCATGCAACGTCAAAGAAATTAAGTAATAATTCATATTTATGGCTAGGCCCTCAAATTTGAGGGCTGATGTAAATTTAGTAGTTTGCCTCATTCCACTGTGTATTACTTTTTTCCACATGCTTCATTCTGTTGCAAGTTACAGCTTAGCGATTTTCAACATTTAAGTATTAATTATAAATTGACATTCTTCCAAATGCTATATCTAGAGACCTTTAAGAAGCATGTCAGAAATGAGTGCCTCATCTAAAGCATTCATGAGTTGAGTTTTACACAAGATGTAAAAGCAATGGATTTCTGTATACTAGAGTTAATCAGATGCTTTATATTAGTATGGAAAGGAATATAATTTAGGATACATTAAAAGAAATATTGAACTAATTGCTCTGAAATTCAGTTGTCTTTACTAAAGGGTAGAAAATGACATCTTTCACAAACCTCCTCCTCTTGTCCCTGTGCTCACAAACCCACAGTTTTAAGGAACTCTCTGGAGTCTTGTGTAAATACCGTAAAAGTAGCTCTCTTACCTGGGGAAAAAGGTGCACCACACAGACTTTTGGGATTAGATTTACTTTACCTGGATAGGACAAATTTCCTTAGCATTTCATGTTTTTTTTAAAAAGTGGAAAAATGCCTAAAACCCCCAGATGCTTCTAGTAAGCTTCCAACAGCTGATGCTGCACTGTGTAGACAGAGGTAGAAACAGTGGCACCCACATGACATGCTACAGCAACTTCAGGAATCTGATATACAGAATCCTCAACAAAACCATCACAAGTTGTGCAACAGTAAAGTCTCAATGCTTATTTAATCGCTAAAGCACTTCTATTAAAACAGTTAACTCCACAAGCACTGCAAATAGCATTTACATCTTCATAGTAAAAACAGAACTCAGGCAAAAGATAAAGCAGTAGAAAAAAAAAATGGCCAAAAGCTGAACCCTCAATGTTTTGAACAATTTACAAGTGTAAAAAAACACTGGAGATTGATGTCTGAATGCTTTGAACCCCTCTGCCCAGAAAAGAAAATGAATGGGAGAAAACTGCTAAGGAAATTTCATTCATAAATTAAATCATGTCTCTTGCTCCCATGCTCTGAAGTACACATAGCAACCAACCCCATCTGGAGAACACTCAAGTCCAAGGAGCCACTGTTTCCTTCTAGAACTATGGAAACATGAACTTGTTATTCCTGATACGTGGGAATTCTCTATTTACACTAGAAAACTCCAGTTTAATTTCCCATCAGTCACCTCATCCTTAGCTTTAATCTTTGAGCAAGGTAATCTATAAATGAACTGCTTTATGTTAATTCAGATACATTAATATGAGTCAAGGAGGTTGGCAGGCAGTCAGTTTCTCACCAACCTTTAATCACAATAGGAATTTTAATACCCACTTTACTCATTTAGCTGACCAAACAGCACGCTTACTAATTACAGATTTAAATCCTATAAAGAAGTTTATCTTTTATTATAATAGCCTGTTACAAACACCAAGCTGTAGTATTGAACATTTTTGGAAAACTGCCTCACTACTAGTTTTTCAGACAGTATCTGCATTTCTTCCATAAACATTAAAGCATTGTTCGCCTCTCACAGAATATTAAGAAAGCATATAATTAACTTTGTATCAAAAGCACAGCCAAGACCTTCAAAAGCAGTTAGCATTTTTGTAATGAGATATGAAAAATAAAATATTCAGGATTTTTCCTAAAATGCCCTTTTAGTGCATCTCCAAACAGGCTCTAAAGAAACACACACACTGAAGAATCATGACTTGGTTTTCAAAAAGCTCCTAACATGTCCAGACTAAATGAAACGAGAGATCAAAACAGAGATGTCAAGAAAACCAAAAGCATAAACAAGAGGATGCAAAAACCATTTATGGACTGTCTCTTCCCTGCAGAATTTGAGGGAAAAGGTACTTTTACTGTCTCCTGTATCTCACATTAAAGAATGTAACTATCCTTGCACACTCTATATTGTCTGTTTTGGTTTTTCTTTTTCCTGTTGTTGACAAATGCACCAAAACTGAAATCAATCTCTCTTTAAATCTAGGTGTTTTCTCTTCAACCAGCCCCAGACAGGTAGAGAAAAGCACCCTACCAGAGCAGTCAGCCAGAAAACAGGAGCTGTGAGGATGAAGCCTACCTCTCCTACCTGCCATGAGATCACCTTTCTACCAGGCTGTAGGCTGGTCTGAACTCAAAACAACATTTAGCAAGATTCTGTAAGTCTGTAGCAAAAGCGGACCACTATTGCCATTGCTAGTCACTCATCCTTGCAAACCTCAGGAATTGTCTGTCTTTGCCTGGACTTGTCTTGGTCTATCTGGAGATCCAACAGGAAGTGGCTATTGCTCACCTTGTTTTAGTTTTAGCTTAGCTAAATTGTGTGGTGTAAGACCTATTGTTACAGTAATTGTGAGATATTTCTGTGATTAATGCAGTGTAACAACAAGTAGTTATTCTGTATAGAATAAACTATTTATGACCCTAGAATAACAATGTATCATAGAATATCAGGTTGGAAGGGACCTCAAGGATCATCTGATCCAACCTTTCCTAGCAAAAGCATAGTCTAGACAAGATGGCCCAGCACCCAGTTGAATCTTAAAAGTGTCCAATGATGGGGAATCCACTACTGCCCTGGGGAGAGTATTCCAATGGCTGATTGTTCTCCTTGTGAAAAAATTTTCTCTTGTGTCCAATTGGAATCTCCCCTGGAGTAATTTGTACCCATTACCCCTCGTCTTTTCCATGTGACTCCTTGTAAAAAGGAAGTCTCCATCTTCTTTGTAGCCACACTTTAAATACTGGAACATGGTGAAAGGGACTTCTCTAAGCCTTCTTTTCCCAAGACTGAACAAGCCCAATTCTCTCAGCCTTTCCTCATACAGCAGGCTTCCCAGTCCTTTGATCATCTTGGTGACCCTATCTTTTTTGTGTAGTGGGGACAAAAACTGAACACAGTATTCCAGGTGTGGCCTGACAAGCGCTGAGTAGAGTGGGATAATGACTCCTTTATCTCTGCTGGTGATGGTCTTGTTGATGCAACCCAGCATTCTGGTGGCTTGCTTTGCTGCAGCAGGACACTGTTCACTCATACTGAGCTTGTTGTCCACCAGGACCCCCAGTTCCCTTTCCACAGAGCTGCTCCCTAGCTGGGTAGATCCCAGCCTGTGCTGCATTCCTGGATTATGTTTTCCCAGGAGCAAGACCTTATGCTTGTCCTTGCTGAACTTCATAAGGTATTTGTTAGCCCACTCTTCCAGCCTATCCAAGTCTTTGCGCAGGGTGGCTCTCCCTTCTGAAGTGTTCACTTTCTCACTCAGTTTGGTGTCATCAGCAAACTTCATCAGGGTACACTTGACCCCATCATCCAGATCACTTACAAAGATATTAAACAGCATTGGGCCCAATATCAGTCCCTGGGGGACCCCACTCATGACAGGTTGCCAGTTTGAAAAGGAGCTATTTACCACCATCCTCTGTGTCCAGCCTGTCAGCCAGTTCCCCACCCACCGCACAGACCGCTTGTCTAGCCCGTAACGCATTGGTTTCTCTAGGAGGAGGCTGTGGGGAACCATGTCAAAAGCCCCAGAGAAATCCAGGTAGACAATGTCCACCACTTGTCCCTCATCAACTAAGCAGGTTACTTTGTTATAGAAGGAGCTCAGATTTGTCAAGCACAATTTGTCCTTGGTAAATCTGTGCTGCCTCTTCCCAATCACATGCTTCATTTGACTTGTGATAGCCTCCAGGAGGATTCATTCCATAACTTTCCCAGGGAGTGAAGTAAGATTGATAGGCCTATAATTTCCTGGATCCTCCTTTAAGACCTTCTTGTAGCTGGGGGTGACATTAGCCTTCTTCCAGGCTTCTGGGACTTCCCATGACCTACATGACTTCTCAAAGATGATGGAGAGCAGCCTCTCAATGACATCAGCCAGCTCTCTTAACACCCTCAAGTGGATACTGTCAGGGCCCATCAATTTGTAGGGGTCAAGCTCCTGTAATAGTTCACATACCAACTCTTCCTTCACTGGCGGTGGGTCTGTCTTTGCATCAACCTAGATTTTTGTTCCCAAGACCTGGAGCCCAACAGTGCTGGTAAAGACAGAGGTGAAGAAAGTGTTGAGAACCTCTGCCTTTTCAGCACTGGTAACTAATTCACCTCCCCGGTTTAACAGCGGGCCAATATTTTCCTTCTGTTCCTGCTTGTTGTTTATGTGTCCTGGTTTGAGGTAAAACAGGACTAATTTTGTTCAGTAACTTTACTTTTTAGCTAGGCCTCTTCTAACTGCTGAAATTAACAGCCTGTTGTGCAGAAAACTGTTCACTCTCAGAGTGATAAGACCCATGTTTATAGCTGATGCGAAGGAATGGGATGCAGAGAGGTTCTTGCTTATACTTACTGCTATAACAACCAAGGCCAGCCAACTTTGTTACTTGCCCCGTTGGAGGGTTGGAAGCAGAAAAGCGTAGAGGGGTCACACCTGCGGGGAGGAGCGGACAGGTGACCCAAAACCGACCAAAAAGGGTATTCCATCCCATCTGCCTCATGCTCAGTATAAAAGCTGAGGGATCAAAGGGTCAGCTCTCTTTCTTCAGTGGCCAGCGTCCTGGGAGGACTCTGTCTGTTCGTCTGCCTTTGATCCCAATCCTGAATCCAGATCCAGAATCCAGTTCCCATCCATCACTGAGTCCAGTCTGGGACTTCCCCAGCGCCTGCTGCTGACGTGACTGTCATCCTGGGAGCTTGATATGGTTTTGTATATATTTCATTATTTTTTCTTTTTATTATTTTATTATCAATATTTCACTAAAGTAGTTTAGTTCCTTCTAAACTCTTAAGTCTCTCTTTTTCTCTCTCTTTCTTGCCTCCTGAGTGGAGCAAGAGAGAGAGAGCATCTGTCATTCCACTGGATTGGGCCAATATGGCCCTAACCTCGACATTATGTACCTGAAGAACCCTTTATTGTAGTTTTTGAGATCTGTGGCCAGTTTCAATTCAAGCTGAGCTTTTGCTTTTCTAACTGCATCTCTGCACATCCTGGCAATGCCAGTTCTGAAAGGGTGTTTGTCTGCTTTTCCATCCCTGGTACACTTCTCTTAGTTTTGAGCAGATTCAGAAGCTCACAGTTAAGCCAAGGGGGTCTCTTGCTCCACCTACTTCCCTTACCTTTAAAGGGGACAAATTGTTTTTGTGCTTCCAGGAGAGCATTCTTAAACTTCTGCACTTGCTAGCTCCTTTATTCTCCATGGAAGCTTCCCACAGAATCCCTCTCAGCTGAGCTCTAAGCAATCTGAAGTTTGCTCTTCTAAAATCCAAACCCTTTGTCTTCGTACTAGCCTTCAGTGTGCTCAGCAGGATCCCAAAATCCACAATACTGTGATCAATGCAGCCAAGGCCTTCACTAACCAAGATATTACAAACCAGGTTTTCTTGGTTTGTGAGTAGCAAGTCCAGCAGTGCCTTGTTCCTGGTTGGCACATCTAACATTTGTATGAGGAAGCAGTCCTCTACACATTCCAGGAACTTGATGGATGACATGTGAGCTGCTGCTGTATTGTTCTTCCAACAAATGTCTGGGTAGTGGAAGTCACCCGTAAGAACTAGGTTCTGTTGACCCAAAGCTTGCTTAAGTGACCCAAATAATGCTTCGTTGGCCTTTTTGTCTTGGTTTGGAGGTCAGTATCAGATGCCTACCGTAAGATCTCCCTTGGAAATGACCCCTCTGAGCGTGACCCAGAGGCATTCAACAGGGCTTCCGCAATCACTGTAGTTGAATTCTATACATTCAAGGTTCTCCTTAACACAGAGCGCAACTCCGCCTCCTCTTCTTCCCTGCCTGTCTTTATGAAACAGCCTTTAGCCATCCATCATGATCCTCCAGTCATGTGAGTTGTCCCACCATGTTTCAGTTATTCCTATGATATC
The DNA here is from genome assembly GCA_008921705.1 of Burhinus oedicnemus. Taxonomy (NCBI): domain Eukaryota; kingdom Metazoa; phylum Chordata; class Aves; order Charadriiformes; family Burhinidae; genus Burhinus; species Burhinus oedicnemus. Next base: position 2,213,608 of record VFFE01007078.1, on the reverse strand, counting down.
ATAACTTTCTGACCGGGCACAGAGCTCCAGTTCCTCCTGTTTGTTCCTGTAGTGTAGAGTAGTTCAGGCACAGGATGACAGCAAAGGGCTTGAAAGTACAGGAACAGGAAAGTAAGAGAGCTCTCAGCTATATTCAACTCATGAGCAGTTGCTTACCGGTCATTAAATGCGTGCAAATTTCAGAGCTGGGTAAAACCAGATATAACAGAGAACAAAGAATAAGCATCCAATATACATATGTATACAGTATATTTTACATTTGGGAAATTAGCTGTATAAGAGTAGAAAGAGTAAGGTGTAAGCATGCATTAGAATACAAATATAGCCCCAAAGGGGCTCTACATGAATAAAACACCACCATCAACATCAGCGTCCTCCTTGTGAAAAGTTGCCAGACTGTAACTCCCTCCGCATTCCTTGTTGAGAAAGGCTGTGACTGTTGACCTGAGAGCACAGAAGGGTAGCAAATGGATGAATAACACCAGGGGAAAAAGAGGGGTAGATACTAAGGTGCATGTGAAAAACAAGTTTAACTGTGTAATGACTGAGGCCTTTTCTACAACAGTACTATCTTTCTCTGCAATAATTATTCCTAGACTAATAATAACTCTTCAGTTAGACTGTTAAGACTTTAATTAGGCTAACAATAAACTCCTGGCTTTGCCTTTGCATATGAAGTGTTTCTTCAGCCCACAAGTTGCACCACGTGCAGTGCAACAATTCTTGCAGCCAGAGGGAGAGTGCACCAGAAGAAACAATTTCAAAAGGGGAAAACCTGAGTGCCAGCTCATATTTCAAAGCCTGCTCATAAATTTCAAGTTAAGCAGTCATAAATAAAAAAGAGATAACTTTGTGAACAGTTGTATCACTGATAATAAATGTTTTAGTTTCAAGGTTTTTCTGCATATGAATGAGGTATCTAAAAGTGGTTAAAATCACATGTGAAAAGTTGTATTTTTATTACTTAAGAACACTTACACTAACTGCTTATTATCACCACAATTAAACTAACTTAACACTTACTTACCTCTAAATGAAAAAGAAAATTTGATACCAGCTGTGCAGTGAAGAAGTGAAGATACTTATTAAAAAACTGAAGTTAATTTATTTCCCTAGCCATATGTCTATAAAGTACTCATTTTGGAGATAAGCTTAAGCATCTCTTGATTTTCTTATCCTCCCAAAAAGTTCTCAGAAAACCAGTGACTTAGTGATATCTGAAAAGTGGATGATGACTAGAAACACCATCCTTGAAACAATATATGGGACTTTTGTGGAAATACCTAGCAAAATTGTTCTGTCTTGTCTTTGAGTAGGCGTTCCTACTGTTTGAGATGTAATAGTTAAGTGATTAGCATACATACGAGTTTGTGCGGACATGAGCATTTATACTACCAAGTACAAAAATTAAATACAAGAATGATAAGCAACAGTTTTATATTTACCTTACGCTATTCAATTATGAGTAACAAACACTACCTGAATAACACACAGACATTAGTCAAAACAGTTTTCAGGTTGGTGGATTTATTTTTTTTCCCCACTGTGGTAGAGCTAATGGGCTTCTGTTTTCACAGGCACATCCATTTTCTCTGCAAGTAAGTTTTGTTCAAGCACCTCACGGTTTCTGTTTATCCAGTTACTTAGCTACTTAAACTTTCCTTTAGGTCAAATAACACTACACATAGAAAGTAGCTTCAAAATGATTGCCAGAGGTTAAGATACTTAAATATGTGCAGAGAATATGGGCAGTAGGACAGTATAACACATAAACAGTAAGACCAGTGCTTTCATTAGCTCCACAGCAATTTAGACATGACCTGAAAGCAGCATACATGGGCACTACATAGTTATTCCATCTGTATTTCCATAACAAAAACATAAACAAAAATAAGATAGTCATGTATGTAAGGAGACCATCTTAGGAAAGGCAATTATGTTTGGAAAATTTAGAACAGTAATACTGAAAACTTATTTGCTGATATATGCCTTTTTATATGCATGCACATCTGTGGTAGACTTGTGTTGTGCTCTTTCTCCCTCTTACAGTATTCCCCATTCAGAGCAGAACCTAGTTACCCATAGAACCCTGGGTCTGTAAGATCTGGCTACCAAAAAGCTGGGACCCACTTATTTACAAGCATAGTCTTGTGACCTGTTCAGTGTCATTGAATTTCAGGAACCACTTCAGAAATGAAGGCATTTTTAACATACAACTTTCACAGACAAAAATTATGAGTTTTATTAGTTTGGATGAAAATAGGATGAAGGCACAATTACAGTGGTTTCACTACTACAGACGAGATCCCTCACCTTCCCTGATATTTTGCTTCCTATGTACCTCTAGTGTGCCCAAAGTTGAAGCTTCAGTGCATCTTATGCATCAGAGGGGCATTCTTTGTGCAATGTAGCCTTTCAAATTCTCCAGGAAAAGCAAGCTCTCATCTCATTTTAGAGACTCTCAAGACCACAACAGAGAAAAACAGGCAAGAAAATTACACAGATTTAACTAAAACAGTAACCACTGTCAAATGCAAGAAGGATTTAGTCCATGGAAGCTGCTGACACAGTCAAGATACTCCCTACCCCAAAATCACTGAGATTTAAAAATTTGGATAGAACTACTGGACAGCCACAGTAGATGTCTAGTATTCAGCACTCTGGTTTAAACAGCGTTAAGAAAATAATTACACAAAACAAAAAAATTTTCACACAATTTGCCCTTACCAAGAAGGGCAATAAAATTTTAAAAGGCCTATATATGATGCTAAAGAATTGGCTATTTATATATAACTATTTCAAGTTCTCTTTCTTGCATAAAGTCATTGAATAGTCAGTAACAACTGAACTCCTGCTGTACCTGCCCTCTGCTAGCATCATTAGAGCCTGACTTCAGACCAATTCAATCACATTTATTGGTCAATCTATTCTTAGCTGTGAACTGAAAGGGGGAGGTAGGGCTGAAAACATACAAAATCCTAAAGAACAGATGTCCTTAATCCTACTGTCACCATCTGAAGCCATGAAATGCAGCAGAAAGATATCCTTACCACACTCCTTGCCCAGTTGCAGTTGAGAAAACACCGTATTATTTTTTGATCAGAGATTCCAAGAGTATATTGGGATTCTGCAAAATCCAAAGACATCCTGAACCTCCCCAGACACTGCAATGGGCAGAACAGAACATGGTTGGATAGTCTACAGTGGGAATCCTGCAGTTAAGGATTCCTGATCAGAGACAGTAGAGCTCCCTTAACCTACCTACTCTCTGATTAAGATGCAAGTGTTCTGCAATTCAGTGATATTTTTCCAGAAACCTTACCTTACCACCCAAGATCTGATTAAAAAGAGGTAAGGAATAGGGGGAAAATAGAGGAGGGTAGAAAAGATATATAAAGTTTAAATTATATTAATCTGTTTTGTTGTGGTTTGTGGGGTTTTTTTTCAGCTCTGAATTATACTAAAATTTAAATATCATTGTTAATGAATACCTTAAGTAGCAGAGATTCTACCAGTCAGCATCCAAGACATTTCCTTATCACACAAATTAATTTTTATATTTATTTCTGTTTACTGAGGTTTTTTTTCTCATCTGCCACAATCCTGGTCCACAACTTCACTGCCTCCAGGTAGGACAGTGTCCAAGCAAGGTACTGAGTCCAATTATACCTCAGGAAATCCAGTCCCTTATAATACTTGATTAAGCCCAGAAACAAATTCTGAAATAAAAGAGTAAATCTTATAAGTACAGTAAGTACAGAAGGATTTTCTTGTTTTGATGTTACTGCAGGATAGATCATAAACATCCAACGTCCAGCAACTGCAGGCAAGTTAGCATCATTAATACATTTGAACAAACACTTAAAAAGTATTTGCTATCATGATGCTATGAGATAATTTGACCAGAAATGGAAAAGAAAATCAACTGAAGCCTTAAGAACATTATGACATCTCATAGCTCTGTAACTGTTCTATACAGAAAAGCATCTTTTTGCCTAGAACAATAAGTATATGTAACTGTAAGCATCTGAAAGCAGGATGAGAAGGCAATCACCTTTAATTTCTCCTGACAGAGATTAACATTAAAGTTTAACCTGCTGAAAAACACAGCAAACAAGTGCAAATACAGCCCCAAGATGAATGACGGACTGCACAGTGCTGTCTTATGATACAGGAGCTGTCACACAGCCTGAGGTATTGATAAAGGAAGAAGGGCTCCGCCCTCTTCCCCCACAGCCATTAAATCCAAATTTAGGATAGGCTGAACTATTTTGACAGAAAAAGTGCCATACCGATCTTATACGTTGTATATTACAGAAGGATTCATAAATCTTTGCTCAAGACAACTGCATTATTTATGTAAAGAACTAGATTACTTTGTGCTGTGTCTTATATTCATGGAAAGGAGGGCTGTGACAAATCCATACTAATGGAATTTTATTAACCCTTTTTATTTTAACTGTCATCTTAAAGAAAGTCTACCTGACTAGCATAGCCAAAATCTTCTTCACTGTCTGCAAATATGTTTCATCTACTAAACCACATTAAGATGCAGTAGTAAAGAGTCTGTTAAACTTCTTTATAATTTGCAGTTAACAGATTAACTACTAAGTTTCACTTGAACCTCTGGAAACCACTGCACATTTTCCAAAAGCTAGAGCCATTAAGCAGGAGAGGAAAACTATAGTTTTAGTAACATGACAGCTTATACACAGCATTATTCTGCAACCAAAGCTCTAGGAACAGGAATGATAAGTAAAAAAGGGAAAACAATAAGTGAAAACATTGTTAATAGGAAAAAAGACCAGGAAGGACAGCACTGAAGAATGATTAATAAGCACAGGAAGGTATAGCACAGGAAGGTATAGACAAAAAACCCCAGAACATGGCTGCTAAAACTTGGGGGAAAAAGGACAGAATTAGAGGACAACACCCATGTAACAGTGCCAGAAGTTAGAAGTCACATCTCTTTGAGAGGGGCAGCTGCTTTTTGCTTCCTGTTCACCCTGAATTCCAAGTTTCACAATATAGAGCAACCGGGAGCCACCATTCCTTACAAAGAAGATGCTGCCCACTAGCTGATCAGCAATGTGCATCTCACAACTGGCCAAGCCAGCAGCTCTTGGCTAATACTGATTTCAGGAATAAGCAGAAACTACTTTGAAGATAAAAATACAGTTTTGCTCACTGCCTTTGAAGCTGCCAGCCTCCCTACTTTTGGATTCTCACTCCAAGTAACACAATACCAATCTTGATTAAGACTATTTTAAAAACTAGGAAAACTGTAATAGTCAACAAAGCACGCCAACCAGATATTCTTTGCAACAGCAAAACATATAAGGACTCTGGAGACTGATGAGCAAGGATGAAACTAACCTCATCACAGCCAAAAGCAAATGAACCCAGCTCCTCCTGTTTCTGCTCCCAAGACTCTTTGCTGAATTGAAACAACTTCATACCCCAGCAAAATATTTCACATCTCTTGGCTGCGCAGCTCAGTTAGCTGAATTGGCTCTGCAAGGGGTCTGACAGCACAATGCTGGAGAAGAGGAAGGAACTGCATACCTTGAAGATGTGGTGGGTGGAGGGGGAACATCCTTTTGTCAGGGACATCGAGCTTTTAGATCAGCTGTTGTGATAATGGAATACTTCACCCTTTGAGATCTACAAGAAGATGACAAAATTGCATTATTCCCTTGCTCTATGGAGAACAGTCACAGTAAAAAGGCGACATGATTAAATAAGGGGAGGAAAGAACATTGAAAATATTACTGAGATATCTGTTTCACTATCATATACTTTCAATAATTCATGAACAAGTTAATTTAAGTTTTTTAGAGAGGTTATAATCAGCCAGCTATTCAGTGGCAAGTCACTACATCCCTGCAATCACATCTGAAGTAGCTTTTATTTATCAGCAGATGATATGTAATGAACTGACATGTCAAGTTTTTAAGTTACATTATCAATGTTATGACATTTCAGTAAAATTGGAACCTGGCTTTCAGTCTTTCCTATGCTGCATCTCATGGGGAGTCACATGGTAAATTTTTTTACAGTAATTTCAGTATGGTTATGTCTCCATTGCAACTGACCAAAAGACACAGTTTTGAAAACATTTTCAGTCTTTCATTCCACATGGATCTTCTTTAGGATCTGTTTATTCTCGAGTGACTGAAATTACCGTATTTAATGTAACTCTGCTTATGACTTTCCATTTTCTGCAATATGAAAGCAGTGTATTGTAAAAAGACCTTAAGGTAGTAACGTCCCACAAAAGACCATGACCCAGTACTACTTGAAAATCTAGAAGGGTAGAGAGCAATGCAAAAGGCTCCCTGTTCCTCAGCAGCACAAAGGAGAGCAAGCTTGCAAACTTACTCAAACTCTCCACTATTAATCTAAGGGTTTAAGAAACAATTCTACTTCACAAAGGGCAGTGAATAAAAGGAAGAAGCACAGGAAGCCCAAGAACAAGTTTGCAAGTTACTTCAATCTCCTAAAGCATAGATAAGGAAAGCCAATCTGAGCTCAAGATCCTGTACTGGGACAGCAATCCCAGAACAATACTAAGACCAGTTGGCAATAAAATATCGTGTATTAGTCTGGCCCTGGTCATCTTCTGTAGGTTGGCAGCTCAAAACTAAATTAACTAGACTATCTATCCTCACTATTGCTTCCTGTAGAATCCCTAAGACATAAGGCCAAAGTGCCCAGGTCATAGCACAGTTCCCAGGTAGTTTGTTTCCATTTTGACTTTTTGAGCTGTGGTTTTGATGAAGTTCTTTATTTGTCACTTCCAGCTAATTTTAACTTCCATAAAGAAAGTTCTTTCTTCTGCTACAGCTGATGACCTTGTTATTGCTCTACCTTTTTCCCCCCTCCACTGTAATACTTGTTCGTAAATATGAGTATATATGGTTTATTATTCAGACAACAAACTAAGCAAAGAAGTTTGGAAAGTGGAAATGCTTGTTTCATTTATACAACTGAAAGAAAATGATCATTTGTACTGGCTTATTTTTTTAAAGGGCCTATCAAACCAGCACAAGACTGAGTTGTTTATAGTGTTAGTTCACTTTCTGACATTCTCTGTTGGAGATCTGAAGTTCTATATAATTCCTAGAACCACTCTCCCATATCTCACAGGGAGATGAGTAAAACATCTAGTTTTGTGATTAAGCACATAGCTAAAGCCAAGAAATAATTTAAGTAACTGTTCATCTCTGCAGTGTGTTTATAACATAGCTGGAGCATGCAGTGCACCTCTGAAAATGGAGGATGGGCAGGATCAACTGCCAAGGTCAGACTACAGATAAAGCTACCATTAGATCTAAACAATAGCTACTGAGCTAAAAAATGAAGTCTAGAATTGATATTCTGAAGTACTGGTACTTGCAATGTCAGAAACATTAGCAATTAATGAAAGCAATTTAACCAATACCTACATACAAAACAAATGCTTAAGAACATGTATTAGATATTGTATTTGTAATCCCATGCCCCATCCTTAATCTCCTAAATAGAGGACTTGCAAGGCAGAGCCTGCATACCCAGAAAAAGACTAGGGTCATGGTTGATGCCTCTGCTATTGCTTTACAATTTGTCTTCACTTTAATGCAGGCTAGTTAATAGGACAGCTAGATTTATCATTTGGACAGAAGAAGCTGAGCAGAAAAAAAATCTCTTCTGGGGAATGGAAATGGTTTTTTGCATTGTGTAATTAGAAGCAATAGAAAAGACATTGAAAATATCTTAATCAATTGAAGAAGTATTTCATTAAGCATTTAACTTAAAGTCAGGCACACTTCCTTTAGAAAGTGGATATACTGTAAATGCCAGGAAGGAAACTGGATGTAATATTCAGGCTAGCTCTTCTAACAAAATAACAAATGAATACAACAACTGTTTTGCAAGGCAATAGTATATACAAAGGCTAAAGTCTTTCTTGCTGAAAAGTCATACATTACTAGAAGAATAGAATAGACTACAGAAGTGAATCATTGGCACGAAGGCTTCTGTATAACTGTTAACTGTCAAATGAACTATGTCTCAAGATCTAAAGTTACTCCAAATTAGTGTAACTTGTGCTTAAAGAGTTAACATGTTAATAATATCTGTTATACAGTTTCAGCTGAAATCTCTAAGGATATTAAGAATACAGTTTCAAATACCAGGTAAGCTGTCATAAAGCTCAGTACTTGCAAACTCTGATCTGATATCATGGGCTACCAGTACCATTACTACCTACTGCTCTACAAACATCTACCATTAGATTCCTACAGCTATTACAGCAACATACTGAGTCACATATATTGTCATTAAACCCCAGCTTATTTTAGCAGAACTGTAGACCTATAAGGGGTGATCATTTTAAATCAATAGCAGTATTTGGGTAAATCACCATATACTAATATGATTTCTTTTTCTTATTTTATTATGCAAGGAATTATTGGAAAGACAAAAATTGGTTAAAGTCATTCATTTCTAGAAATTGATAGATTCTCCTCTGCCAACCTAATACTTTGAAAGAATAAATAAAATGGAAATCAGTGATTTTCCTTGAGCCTACCATATTCCAGCCAATAAAGCCTGGGCCCATGGCTGAGGGTGGAGGTCCCAGGTGATGATGGTCAGGGCTGTCAAGGCCTATTAGTGCCCTCAGGGCCCTGACAACAGTCAAAGCAACAATTCTAAAACCTGCACTTTCCTCTTTATTGGTTTACTTGTTTCTCTTTAAAGACTGCCTGCCTTCTAAAATAAGGCAAAGACAGGAATCTCATTTTGCCTTTGATATTGCAGCTATGGCATACTCTGGTGTGTCAGCTTGTTCTGACTCATCTGCATTTAAGTTTGTCCTGGATACCGTTTGCTTGCTCTACTTTGCACTTTATTTGCCTATAATTTAATCACTCTTCATCCATCGAAATCTGTTAACCTTTTCTGATCTTCCCATTTCCCCTACACATACATTTTTGTCCATTGCTGTTGTTGCCTACGGCTACACCCAACCACTTTCTGCCCTAAGTGTTTCCTGTCATGATCTATCTTTCTCTTCTTATCCCATCCTCTCTAATAATATATATGCTGAATAGGAACATGAACTTTTTAATACACAGGTGAAATAGACTTTCGTTTTGCTTCTTCTTAAAAATAGCCTTTTTCAAGGACACTTTTAAAAATACCCGTAAGAGCAACCTGCACCACTGATTCTTAGTTCTGAATACCAATTCAGATGCTAAATAATGCAGTAGGTGGATTTTTTTTCTCACTATTTAAAATAAACCAATTGTTAACACAAGTTAGTTTCTCCCACTTCCAAGTCTGAGATACATTATATTATATTTCAAGAAATTAAAGACATTGCTAAATAGTAACTGAGTGAATTCACATTTCACCTTTTCTTAAACTTACTGTTCAAGCAGTTTTGAAAGCCCCGATGCTATTTCAGTCTATATAATTCAACAGACATAATTTGGCAACTATCTCATACAATAGCATCCTAGTTTGAATGGGTTGAAATGATACCTGAGGCAGACTCCAGAGCTTTGCTATGAACAGCAAGCGTTTTCCTAAGAACATGAATCTTCTTTACAAATATGGCCAGTCACACATACTAGCCCTTGTATTTTCCTTCTCTTCTTAGTGATCAAATTTCAATCACTGAATGCAGAAAGCACTAACATTAAAACAAATTGTACTGTGCAGTGGTAATTTATCTAAGGCAATCAAAAAGGCTTTTCTCCCTAAGCCATAGAAACAGCTCAGGGATTAGAAGTCAAGATCTCTATTCCCAGACTCCCGCTCAACCCATTAGCCAGTGTGCTTCCATGTTTTTATTTTGACAACTTACAGTGAAAGAACATACAGTGCAACATAACATCCAAAAGCATACAGCAGCCTCAACTCAAAACTGTGGCTTGAAACTGAAGATATAAACACTTATGAACCCACCCACATATCCGTTTTCTTGATTGTTCCACAGTATCTCCCAAGAAAGCTTTATATTAGACACCATATGTAAGTGCTTGCCTTATTTAGCCCCTCGTCCACAACAGTAATGTATGCGTTGATGACCACATGACTGGGAGACAGTGAGTCCCTTGTGGGAAGGATTACAGCACAGAACCTTTGACTTTTGCAGCCAAAGGAGAACACAGGCTCTCAAAAGCAAGCAGCTCTGATCCCAGGGTTCCCTGTGTGAACAGGCTAATCATGCCAAGCTGATTCAAGGATATCTTTCTCATGAAACTTGCCTGGTATTTTTCTAGAAGAAGATCAAAGTTGTTTCAGGTAGATGTTAGGAGGAGATGAGAATTTTCATCAAACAGTCATGGTACCTTCTCAATCTTTACAGAGAGGTATAAGTCCTTCTATCAAACTTTTGAGTGGAGTACTACCTTTTGATCACCAATTTAGACAAAACCATCCCACTTTTTTTTCCTTTAATACATCTCAACTTTTGAAGGTAAAACTTTAAAAAAAAAAACAGTTAAAATACTTGTACTGTTTAGTGTCCTTTGAAGGGATTGGGAAATATGTATAAATCAAAAAGTAATCAAGATCATTGTTCCACTGTACAAAATAATATGCAAATCAGCATAAGACCTGGGGGTCATGCCCATAACGTCTTCCCTGCTTTCCCAGAGCCAAAAAGCATGTTGCAACTGCAACAGTAGAACAGTATCCTTATTAACATTTACCTTAAGATGGGTCACACACATGCAAAGTGATTCTATTTTGCTAATTGTTATGGTTTGAGAAAAGCACAACAATCTATTGTCATTTAGACAATTATTCTATCACCCGATGACCCCTCCCCGCATGGGACAGGGAATCAGGGAAAAACAAGGAAACACGGGGGTTGAAATATAAATAGATGTAATAAGATAAGACTAAATAATTAACATTAATAATACTAAGGAACCAATATTGATCCTGATACCAATATAACATATACAAAGATTATACTCAGCCCATTCCATCAGTAGGAAACTGTGCACTCCCAGCAGCAGACAGCAAATGTCGGACACTGCGAGCGCTACAGCTTCAGGGGGAATGAAAGGCCTCAGGGGTCCGGCAGCAGGGCAAGAAGTTCTCTGGACTGCCGCCATCAAGGCAGAGATAGCACTTTGCAGCAAACTTTCTAATTTATATTGAATGTGATGTTCATGGTATGAAATAATCTTGTTGGCCAGCTTGGGTCTCGCTCCATTTCATCCCTGCACCTGACTAACTCAAAAACACTGAGGCCTTGAAACCCACACACCATAGCTGGCTATAAAGTAAACATTTTCACAAATTCAGACACTAGAGTCTTCTAAAAGTGCAGTTTTCTCAAGCATTAGACAAGAAATTAGTCTTGTGTCACTCAAACCAGGACACTAATGAAGACTATGCAAGGCAAGATGGACTGGCATCTCCACACCATGCAACTTCTGGCATGAATGCCTAGTCAAGAGGAAAACATGCAGGATTGAAGATATGAGCAATGGGATACCCTAAACATAATTAACAGGCAGAATACAAGTCTGAACATATTTGAACATACAGTATAAAATGCCAAGTTAACTGTTCTAGAATCACGCATTGCCTTTTCTCCATCATACAAGGACCAGCTTTCAGATGCCAGAAATTCATTACCTACCAAAAGGCACAAGTTCAAAGCAAATAAGGCAAACAAGAAAGAGCAGAGGCCTAAACCACATTTATCCTTCAAAGGCGAGTGTCTTTTTTGGAGCAGCAAGTAGCCCCATCTAATAATGCTGTGTGACACTACTGGCTTGAGATTTGACTTCACAGTAACTCATGGGTTTTGCTCATGTTGCTTAATAGATCTTTTCACTTGCTTTGAGACTTACTCTGAGCTGCTCTGTAAAGCCAGAGGCCAAATGTCACTGATCTGACTAGCCATACTCAAGCTATGAGTACACATTTCTTAACTACACTTTACCTACTAGTTCACTCTCATTCAGAGGTACAATCCTGTTACGTCCTTTTCTTCGTCCCTTTTTGTACTGCCTCTGGAGTTAATCTGAATGTATGGTAAACCATGTCACCCTGCTAACATAAAGCAAATTACTTAACATCTTAGGTTACTTTTCTGCCTTGTTAGCAAATTCATCAGTACATCACACCATCAGATCAACACCAGAACTGACAATGAAAGCAGGGAGGGAACATAGCCAAGTTTTTGTCTAGTTGTGGGGCAGGGAAGGAGAACTACTCCTTCCTTCCTCCCAGCAGCAGCAAGCTATTAGATCAGCTTAGCCATTCATGCGTTTCCAAAACAGCTACGATAATGTAAGTCAGCATTACTACATCCTAAATTATCAGTCTGTCCATCACATGGGTGCTGGCTCTACAGTGACCCAACAAAGCTGGCCTGGAAAAACAAATGCACAATGCACATCCTGTTAGTCAGGTCCCTGAACGAGCTCTGCATGACTTATACAGGTGCCTTGTAAAGAGACTATGTGACTGCATCATATGGAGGGAAGGGGAAAGGTGGAACCGCAGCAGTGTTGAATTAGTTTAAGCTGTTGTGTAACGGCATGTATAACTACTTTTTTATAGCTTAAAGTGATTAGAATATAAAGACTTGAATGAATCGGATTCTGTCAGACAGGATGTATACATAAAAATTGCATAGATGATCTCAATACACACTTAGGCTACCCTCAGGTTTGATGTTTAAAGTTACCTAACTTATGGCATTAAGGATAAGCTACACTGTGTTTTCCAGATGAGACACAAGTCTTTCAGTTCAAGCCTTTATTTCAAAGAAAAGTGTGTCATCCACTGCTATTTCCCAAGCCAGAAGCCCCAAGTTTTAAATGGCTATCAGATATTATTGCCAGAGGAAGCAAGTTAATGACTGAAAGATTAGATGACCCAGAGGAAACAGCTAGAGCAATAAATCAAGGATACATAAACTTGAGAAAATGATGAGAGGGTCAGGAGAAGAAGTGCTAGGCTTCCCCAAGGAAGGCAGCCATAAAAACCGAAGACAGAGACCATGAGACTCAAATTCTCACTGTGGCCACATAAGCCAAAACAACTTGAAGACTTGTTAGGAGCTCAAAAGCTAGTGCCTTCTCCCTAGTCTGCCAACATTCTCATGAACCGACATGTTTAAGCAAGACACTGGGCATGTGGTTTTGAGGAACATTGTCAAGTCCTCTCCTAAATCAAGCTGCCACATCCCAGTGGCTATTTCTCATGTGTACTGCATAAAGATAGCACACCTAGCTTCCAATTGAAGGTGGCCAAACAATCCTGAACGTCATAATTTAAAAGACTTTTACTGATTATACTCTAATTTAGATGGAAAAGGTATAGTTATTTTGAAATTTATGCACCTGAGTAGCATGTATCTTTATCACAGCTTACTGGTACTTGCAAAATGAAGGCAAACATACTCTCATTTGTTTCTATCACAACACTAAGAGATGTTGGAAGAAGACAAAACAAATAAACAAAACATATGGAAAAGCTTGGAAGCTAGTCCCTAGAAGAATGACAGATCTGTAGAGACAAGCATACTTTGGAGCATGCCAGCATCCACTACTGGTCTAACAACAGCTCTCAGGGCCTCCATTTGGGAAGATGTAAAGTGATCTAAGTGCACTTACATAGATGAGGAATATAACTTTTTATATTATAAGCTAGGAGTGCCCAAATAGAACATGAAGGAGTCAGAGTTATACAAAGAGAACATAACTTATTTCTTTAAGTTGGCATAATAGCAACATGAGGTACTCGTACCATTTTTCATTAGTATTCTCAGTGGTCATTCAGTCTTGGCACAGTGCAGTTCATTACTGCAGTTCAAGGAAGGGCACGCAGTCAACAAAAACAGCATAACAAACTCCCAGTTATTTTTATACTGAAATCTCAAGTTTGTGATTGAGACAGTGCTGATTTTAAGGCACAGTTAATTCTGCTATTCTGCAGTTCCAAAGTCAACCTTCCATAATATTTTGACTCCTGCCATTAAAAACAAACACACGCTTTTATTGTAATAGGTCAGAAAAGGTAGTTTTGTTTGTCTCTCGTAAGTACAAAAGAATGAAAGTATGTCCACAGTATGCTGTAATGCAGGAACCCAACATAATACCTTTTGTTCAGGAAAATGTGGCCAATTAATCTGATCGTAGATGTCACAATGATGTTGCTGACTTTACAAGAAAATACTAGCCTTTAGGGATAATATGAATTTTCTGTGTGCCATCCCATGTGCATTTAAGTGTAAACTGGGATGAATAGTTACAATTTGTATTAAATTTTGCTGAAATTATTTCCTTCCTTGTATATATACTTGAGCTGTAACTTTTTCAAATTTGGGAGTTCCAGTGTGAAGGAAGTTTGGGGATTTCTTCCCCTGAAGATAAAGGTAATTGTGAAATACCATGCTTAAGCAATGAACTGGTCTTTTTTTTTTTAAATAGCAGTGGGATCCAAGAGTCACTTTTCATTTAAAATTACAGTATAAATTTACTGTAATAACTATTGAGGTTTATTTAGTTAGGTCTGACTGCTGCCTGCAGCTAGCATGGGGGAAAAGAAGCATATTAATACAGCAGTTACAGAGTATATCCAAGTTTGCACATGAGAACTGACACTTACTGAAGTATATTTCATGTAAGAAGTTCATATTTTAGCATGGTAATGGCACACTTAACATTCATGACAGGGAGCATAACAAATATCAAGTCATTAAAGACTTTAATGTGCCAAACGAGATAATATGCACCATAAAAGATGTAAAGAATATGCTGGAGAGCTCCGTGAACTATTTCTATTCAATTTTAAATCATTCTTGAAAAAACAGGGGAAGCTCCAGATTATTTCCAGAAGGATAGTGGAGGAAAACTTAGTGTTGTGGTTTTATGAAAGGCAATAAACGCGACTTTTCTAGGAAATCATAAGTAATTTGTCCTGGAAGTGCTGTTAAAGCAAGTCATGAAATTATGGAAGGTAATCAATAAACACAAAAATAAAACAATTAAGCAAGATTATGCTACTTAGCACAATTTCAAGGAAGGTTACTTAATATGACCACTAACTTTCTGATGCAATAAGTTTTCCAAAGTTTTGAAGCAAATATCCATACCCTACAAATTTATGTAGGGCATTTAATTATTAAAAATAATTATTTTCACTTTTTGATCTGGCTAATCAATGTATTTTTTTCTATTAGTTTTCCTTTAGATCTCCCTGTGGTATTTCAGACCTGTATTAAGAATTTAGACAAAAAAGTTAAGAGTTTGTAGATAACAGTTAAATGATTTATCAGCACTCTGCCACCACCTCTTGACTTATTTCCCTTTCATTTCCCATCTCTCAGCTTACTATATGACACTTGCTGTTTGTTAAAAACCAACAGCGCTAATTCTAACTGAGATGCTTGATAGGAAAAAGCATTGTGTAAGGATCTGTACTGGGCTACTGTACAATTCAAGTTCTACTTTTCTATTTAACATTTAAAGTTTACTTTCTTTCTCCATCTTCCTCCTCCCTAAGAGGTAAGGAGGAAAAATCAAATGCATTTTCTTATCAAAGATTCACACTACACTGAACTGGACTTTTGCAGTTAGTGCAATTTGTTACAGTTAAGGAGAACAGCTGGATATATTCTTTTTAGTAATATTTCAAATGTCTCCTAATTTTAGAAGACGACTATATTCCCAAATAAATCTTCATATATTTGTCTATATCTGACAGCTCTTTATCTGGAAAATATATTTTTACAGTTTGTGTAGATTCACAATTATTAGTAATATTTAAGCATCCACTTTTGCTCTGACATATAGATGCTGGCAGCCATATAGACTCTTCCTACAAACACTACATACTAAAGTGCTAAAACATACAAGCCATAAGTGGATGTGGTCAATCCAATTTGTGTCTCATCCACACTGCTGCAGCTCATACGGTAGTGCTCAGAATCAATGGCTGATCAGCCCCTCTACCAAAGTCTCCGCTTCATGACAGTTAAAAACAGAAGTGCATGTTACACCATCTGTTAGAGATGTGGAGTTGAGGGGAAGAAGAATTATCTGATTTACTGCATGAAAGGCTTTTATTTTCCCCTGTTTTTTTATTGCCCTGTGCTGTAGGGAAACAAGTTTTTCTCTAGCTCTTAGGAATATTTTACTTAGCTCTGTGGGTTATTTAAATCTTTTGGACAATGACAAACTTTAGCATAATGTACCTTGAGAACCTCTTAAGGATAATTTTGATAAAAGTCTCACATGTTACTAGGCTATTTCATATATACTTTTGAGTGTCTTTTTTAAATAAAAGCTACACAAAATTATAACTTCTGTACAAAACTATTCCATTATCATTTTATCCCTTTCCTCCCACACAAGAAAATACCTCGGTACTTCTAATTTCAGCACACGAGTTGGGAAAAGTAAGATGTAAAGGTTCATCTGAGTGATCGTATTTCTCTCAGGATACTGAATGCTGTCTTCAGTCCTGATATAGACAGTACTTACTAGTACCTTCAATTTTTGGGCAATTCTGCTAGTTCATTCTTGACTGTTAAGACCATCTTTTGCTGTAAATATTGTTTCATAACTAGCGCTGCCTATATGAGAGATTAAATTCATTTTATTTGTTGCACTGTAGCATTTCTTTCAAGCTGTTTTTCAGTAAAACAAAGGATGACTCCATTTAGTCCCTGCTCCCAGCCTTTGAAGAAAAATCTTGTATCCAGCCCATGCAGCAATTGCACCACCTGATGGAGCTATTAGTGGAATCCCAATTATTCTGCAGATTTTTCCCAACAGCAGGTCAGAATTTACCTCCAATTATTAGCCTGGCTAAATGCGGCTTCAGAAAATTTTTGAGCTAAACTCAATTTAAGAATAGATGTGTATGTACAGAATAGCATGGAGTAGATATTGCTTAAATTCTTGATGTCCTGCTTGTCATTACTGTTGGTAATCAATTAACATGAATTTGAAGCACAGCACATATGTTCTGCCACATGAAAAGATGCAGTATGGAAGCTCTGTGTATTAAGGCATGCATGATACAATACAAGACAAGACAATAGCATGACCTGCATTTAAAAAGTAGAAGTCAAGAACACATATTCTATATCCTGATCTATGAATATAAGGTTCATGTGATTTTAAGCTAATTTTTCCAGATCTGTGTGTAAATACCACATCACAGCACTACTCCATATATCCATGCAGTGTTCATCTGCTCTTCCCTGGTGCAAACCAAGTCTGTTTCTGCTATCAAAGACAAAAACCAAAAAGCCATGTAACTGAAGCCACAGCAGACAACCACTCATGGCTAGTTGTTTTGTTCTGTTCAAAAAGCATTAGTATTTTGAAGTACTATGGACCCAAGCATATCAGACATATTTTGCTTATCTATTTCCACAGTAAATTAAGCAAAATTAAATGAGGTCCTTGGACTGTAACATCACCACAAACTAAGAATTAAATCAACTATCCAATGTCAGCAGTATTGCAAGCAACCTCCTCAATCTGAAGCAATTTATATCAAAATCTAGGAGTGAGAAGGGGGGAGATAGAAACTCCCATTTTCTGACAGGAGCAAAGAACTTAATCCAAAAGTGACAGTACCACTGCCAGCATTAGTCAGGACATGACAGGACAGCCAGATTTGCAAGATTCAATGAAAAGAAAATGTATTTACATCAGAAACTTTAGTTATTTTGCCTAAGTCATTTAGGAGCCTTCTGTAACTTACTGTTATCAGTCATCATACAGATTCACCTACTGTCAGACAACACTGCTGTCAAAGATTGGGAGCAAGAATCTGATTCTTTCCTTCTACTTAAACCTACAGGCAACCTGCACATGCCTTTCTGGATGACAAGTAATTGAATATGACCTTGAGTACTACTCCATATTTTTAATATTGATTTAGAAAATGTAAAGAGCTACCTGTGACTACTGTTGTAAAATTAATTTTCTTTGCTTCAGGATTGGGGATTTTTTGCAGCATATGTGAATTATAGTAGCATTCAGGAACTGCATTCACTTTTACTTAAAATGTTCTTTCCATCAGATTCATGTACTAAGAATTGACCTTGTTATTGTTTCTATTTTTCCCTATGGAGCAGGGCAGACCATTATAAATGTGTCAGAATTCTGAAATGAACGGATGGTGTTGGGGCCTCTGAGGATCAGCTTAACTTCATAAAAATGACCTTTAACCCTAACTTCAAGACCTAGGTTTGAAACGTGGTCAGAGCTGAGGTTTCACTACAAAAATGGTAAAAACTTTCAGATTTGGTCCCTGAAGCTAGAGAAAGCAGTAACACTGACTCATTAATTGATAGCCTACACTTATGTTTTTAGTTATGCTTATTTTTTCTTTATATCATTCTTCCTCTTTCACACTTCATGACTGGTTCAACTGACTGGAAAATGACAAATACCTGCTTTCTTACTAATGCAAATTAAAAATTCTCCAGCACTTTTTTAAAACCTTGCAACCTCTGAAACAGTTGGTTAGATAGATCATATAAAGAAAAAAAATTCCATTGCCATTTTCAAAGACGTCTCTAAAAAACAAGCAAACAAACAAAAAAAAATGTGTTTGGCTAATGAGGATCAAAAAACCACATATAGTAGGAAAGGAGGCAAGATAATGTGGATTAGTGTTAAACAAATTTCTCAACAGAAACCCTCTAAGAACATGTTCAATAGGACTTGTAATTTTTAGATAAATAGAGAGGAGAAGCCAATGAGACATTCTAAGCCTGTTAAATGTCACCTCTTCTCCAGAAGATGGAGCATCATGCTAAAATATTACCAACCAAAAAGCATAAGTGAACTTCAGAAAGTATAACATTATCCCATAGATCTTTGCCTGTTTCACTTCTGCTGACAGGAATATGGTCTACAGGGCAAGCACAACGCCTCAATGCGCTGGGAGAAAAGAAGACGGCCTGGCAGTGCTCAAGCAGGTCCAAGCCTGCTGTCACACCTTGTCCTTCCAGTCAACTTCTGGCACTGTGGAGTGGGCAGGGTGCTGGGCCAAACTTCTTCTTTTCTGATTCTTCATACAGCTGTTCCAGCAAATGCTGCCTAGACACAGGGATATGATCACTCTAGAAGGTAATAAAGCTTCTCCAGTAAGAGCTCCAACTACTCATATCACCTCTCCAGAGCTTCTGTGGGCAGAATCAGAACCTTAGTCTCATCAGGCTTCTTGGAGCAGAGCTTCTGCTTTCCCTTCCTTTGAAAGGAATCTAATTTATACATGCAAACACCGCTTTAAGAACTGAACCGACACAAACTAAATTGAAATAATCAGGGCATTCCCTTCAAAACTGCACTACTGCTCTGAACGTAATTGCTAATGAAGACAGAAGTCAAAGTCTGAACTGAAGTATGTACACTGAGGAGACGCAAGTGCTTTTACCTCCCTCCAGAGGACAGTGAAGAGGAAATGACTGTGTAACAGATTACGATGAAAAGCCAATCCAACTTCAACTGATATGTGCTTATAAAACTTCTGTATGATTTAAAAAAAAAATCTTTAGAACAGCCACTCAAATAATATATTCAATGTAATACAGTGAATTACACAAGTTTAACATGCATTGGGCACAACACAAATATAATATAGCATATGAGCTAGTCTATAAGCTTGTATACTTAAAAAGAAATAAGTTCCGAGAGCAGCAACTTGAATGCTCTTCCCTGTTCTATTTAAATCTGTAAATCAAAATAGCAAGTAAAAGGGTATTGTAGTGCAATTCAGGAGGAAAAAAAATACAGCATAAACTGCGCCTTCCAAAGCAAATTTTAGCAAGACAAAGTTTATTTTGCAAGGCTAGTAGTAATATTGAAAACTGGCAGGTGTTCAAAGCATAGCCTGTTTCTTAGAGACTTTGATTCCCTAGTCAGACTATCGTATACCTAAATTGAACAACTCCAAATACTGGCTTGTCAGCTTAGCAAGCAGAGTTACTCTTCTGCTGCTTACAAATCCTTTCTAAAGACATTTTCTTCTTAGGTAGAGTTAAAACAGCTCTATCTGGTCTATTCCAGTGTCCATTCCCTGTTTGCTAAAAATGCCAACCTCTCAGCTTCCCTTCCTAAAGAAAAGCTGTAAATCACATTAAGAATTATTAGCCTGAATTGATTTAGGTTTCACTCATACAACTTTTTTCTTTTTATTTGTAGGTTTCAGCACTGTTAATCACATAGCAATATAGCTTTTAAGCAACTTCTCTATAAGCAGATTTGCTTCTAACAAAAGTTATATGCTGAAAAAAAACCAAGTAGACCTAGATGGCATTGGTCCACAGAAACACACTCTGGTATATGAGCCTGATAAGGCTCAAGACCATATGTAACAATGCTGATGTTAGCTGTTTGCTATATAATCCTAGTAAGAAACAGTCATTGAGTGAAAAAACAAGCCTAGTTAATTATTTTACTTATTTTACATTTCACCTGAAAGTAAATATTACTGTCTGAAGTCAAACAACTTGACGAAGGAGGAAGGGATTACAGGAATAGAAAGTGTCGGATGGGTACTAAATATATTTTAAGCTAAAATCCAGACAGCCTGAAAATAATTTCCTCTATTACCTGGAGATATCAAGCCATCCCAGATATATGTAGTTCTCTAATCATTTGCTCATCCAGCCTACCAATAACCTATTTGTCTAAGGAATTTCTAAACCTCTACTATACCTACCAGAGCAGAAACAATGCACTTTTTTGTAGTTATTTTTATTTCATAGTTATTTTTTACACAGGAATAGCCAAGCTAAAGTCACATGTGGGGGTTTTGTTTAATAGTCACTGAGGAAAAATACGTGACATTTTTACGCTCTAAATACACTTCCCTGGGTAATGAGAATTGCCATGTAAGATTGTAGTCTGAGCAATGATGGAGCAACTAGAGAAACTGGGAACCTAATAAAACATTTTGATTAATGAAAATCATGCACGTTCTACACTTTTCAGAGAAAAATAAAAATAAACCCCAACCTCCTCTGTATTTCTAACTGAGTTTGTGACTAAACCCAGCAAGATAAAAGATTATAACTTAACAAAGGTCATCCATCATTCCTCTATGCTGCTACTTTTCAGCTAAAGATAAAACAACAAAAAATGCAAAATAATACATTTTAAGTGTCCAAACAGCCTTTCACCCCAGCTGTATTCATCAACACTACTCACAGCAGACTGCATTTGAGAATCTCAAGCCGTTTTCCTTCCAAAAAAGCTTCACAAGCTGCTTGTGAGCTAATAAAATAATATGCATAGTTATGAATGGAAGACAAGTATGTCCTCAGACTTACATAGTCTCCAAATTACCCTTCTAATGTTCATTAATAGCTCTTTTAAATATATATATGAAAAGATGTATAAAATTAATGTTGCTATTGAAAATGAACGGCATCATTTCAGAAAATGAAATGTTCTTAAGATTTTGAAACAGCAACAAACTCTTAACTCTTGGCATTCAAAAGGCAGCATCAAGTGACATTATGTTCTTCCGAAACTTAACCCCTGTCCCTCCTCCTCCTTGCAAAAAAACCACAACGGCGAAGCTTGGCCTGTAAGAGTAAGTTTCTCAAAGTCCTGCTTCTCATGGAGTTCTAAGGAAAGCTTATGCCTTGAAAGCTAATGCCACTTAAAAGAACACCAGATAAATCAAAACTAACATGAAATGACTCTGAGTATCAAGGGCAAGGCTGAAGCAACGAAAGGACTGGGCAGCCTTAATTTTTCAGATGGTGGGGGGGTGAGTGTCTGAAAAATGAGACTCCGGCATACAAGGAGAGAGCTATACTTACTATAGTGAGCTGCACAGGACAAATGTTAGGCCTGTATTTGTTATAAGAGGTTGTTCATGGGATAGGATTTGCCAATTTGCTGCACTAGAATAAAGAAATGCCCAACTTGAACTGAAAATCAGTATATAACAATTGCATATATTTATTTCCAAGAAGCAACAAATATTTGTTTTAGAAAGAAAATATAGAAGGTATATGAAAAAATGTATTCTGACGTCATACACAGGAAGAAAAGCACCATCTTTCATGTCCACATCAGCCTTTTAGTAACACTCATCTCTAGCAGGACAATTACTTAGGAAAGAAATTGTTACTACCACTGGGCTTTGTCATAAGGAAGTTATATTCTCCTAATTCCTCCTCTAGTGCACAAGTACCTCAGAAAACTTCCTTCCAAGTGCTGGGTCCCTTCTCCAGTATCACGCAGTTGGGGCAGAAACCATGAAGTCGGGCTGAGCTTGGCCCTGAACGCTGGTGAGCGGCCAGGCCATGTCCCCCGCTCCCTCACAGGCAACCAGAGCCAGGGCTGGCCTGGCTCGGCATGAGCCTCCACAACACATGCGTTGCTGACCAGAAGTGACAGAAAATAGGCGCAAGGAGACTATTTTGCTCCCAGTTTGTGACACCTCAGAGCAGGCATTCACCTTTCAGAGAGTAAGCCGGCTCACAGTCATTGCCTTGGATGCACCGACGTTTTAATAATTAATTGTTACAGGTAAGAAGTCATGTCCATGTCTACAGTACAGCTCAAATTTGTAACCAACCACTCATGAGGCTGCCTGGGGAAGTCGGCGGAGTCACGACATGCCCTGGGTGCCGGTGGCGGGAAGCGCCAGGCCGAGTGGGCAGGGGCAAGGACAGCCAGCGGGCGGGGCGGCACGGCGCGAGCGGCCCCTCAGGCGGCGGGCGCTCTAACAGTGGCTCGGGGCTGGTTCGGCGCCTCAGCGCTTCAGCGGGACCCGGCGGCATCCCTCCGCCAGAGCGAAGGGGAAGGCCCGGGGCAGACCCCTCTGTCTGGCGGGGAGATTCCTCGCTGCCTTTCCCCTCCTCCTGCCCCGTGAGGGCGGCGGGGAGGGGCCGCCGCCCGGTGGCGCCGCTCCTCCCGCGGGCGACTGTCTGGGCGGCGCCGGGCTGAGGGGGCAGCGCCGCTTCTCCCGCAGGTGAGTGGTCGGGGTGGCCCGGCCCGGCCCCAGCCGGCTTACTCGGGTGGTCGAGAGCGGGGGGGCGCGGAGAAGAGTCAGCCTGTGTTTTCCCGTCACATCCCCGGAGACCGGCGCTGTCCCCAGCGCCACGGGGCAGCGCTTGCGGCCGCCTAACGGCTCCGCCCGCCTCCCCGCCGGGGCTGGGCCAGTTCTCCTGCCCCAGCCCTGCCTCCCGTTTGCCCCCTGGGCAAAGGGGGAAGAGGAGAAGCATCCCCAGGGATGGCCGCCTCGCCTGGGCCGAGGAGGGATTTTGGCAGCTGTAGGGTCCTGCCGAGACACTGGCGCAGGGACTGACGGTGAGGGCAGAGAGAGATGGGGAGCACAGGCAGGGAGCAGAAACATGGTTTGCTGCTCTATGGTGAGCTATGACCCATGCTGTCAAAAAAGATTATGGCATGGGATCTAATACCAGTAAGCTCTTGTGAATATCCAGGCATTTTGTTGTAACTGACTTGTAACAAACTCCCAAAGCGGACATGGTCACATCGGCATGAGGATGCGTAGCTATTTCTGTATGGAAGTTGAATAATGTAGTAGTATGTAAGTGTTATGTGTGATTTTCATAAAAAATAAAGCACCTGTAACTGAAATAGGTAACTTTAAATGTGAATTTCAGATACAGGTTGAGATGACAAGAGTCTCTGACCACTGGAAAACTGGTGAAATGCTGACAGCAGGGCGGGGGAAAAGTCAGAGGGAAACGCATGCAATCCACTTATTTTGCTTTTCTTTGTT
The DNA here is from genome assembly GCA_008921705.1 of Burhinus oedicnemus. Classification (NCBI taxonomy): domain Eukaryota; kingdom Metazoa; phylum Chordata; class Aves; order Charadriiformes; family Burhinidae; genus Burhinus; species Burhinus oedicnemus. The sequence continues at coordinate 2,189,854 of VFFE01007078.1, read as the reverse complement.
TGCATCAGAGACTGAACAACCATTGTTCAGATGATTTTAGTAAAATCTGGCTGGCTACATAGCAGAAAGGAAACGAATGAAGGAGCACCGGGAGAGCAAGGCTAGGGAGGGTGGTTGGCTGAAATGCTGTGATGTTAGTTACAGCTGTAGAAAAAGCGTGTTAACACGATCAGTTTGGCTTGTCATTCTTCACTCCCATTCCCAAACCCTGATTTACTTTTGCATTGTTCACATTGAACACATCATGGTTTCTTCACAGGCCTGGTCTAAACAGTATGGATATAGACTGTATAGAATAGGACTTAAGCATATAGAATAGAATCATAGAATAATCCAGGTTGGAATGGCCTCAGGAGGTCACCTAGTCCAACAACCTACTCATAACCCCCTGGCATGGGAAATGCAAGCCTTCTGACACGTTGACTCCACCTTGCCATTTCTGCAAGGCCTTAAGTGGACTGGTCTTCCCCAAAAATGCACTGCATGGGGTCTAGAAGAGCTCAATCAACTTGATTTGCAGTGTAGGTGTGGTCATGTTCAGAATCTGCTAGCTCTGAGGCCAAAAGCCAATCCATTTTAGTTGTCTAAGGAGGCTGGGATCTCTACTTTTGTGCAGTTTGCAAAAACAGTGTGGGTATAACATGTGATGGAAAATCCAAAAATTGGAGAAGAAATAGAGGTAATTCTTCAAATTTTTTCAGTGTTGCTAAGATGTTACCTCACACAGTGTGTTTGCTGCATTTCAAGAGGATGTGCTGCAGGTGGCACACATCCAGAAGAGAAAAACTAGAATACTTAGAAGTATCTGGAAAGTATGATCTACAAGAAAATACTGGATACATTGGAAAATGGAAGACTGGATGAAACATTAATCCTCAATTGTATAAGGGGGCTTCTATGCAGATGGAGGTAGTAGCTTAATGGTCCTGGAGGATTGCATGAGAGGTAACAGGCTTAAATTGCCAGTTACTTGTGAAGCATAAACTTGTGAAGACTGAAATGTGTGTTGGGGTGGTTGTGGAATTTCAGCTAGTTTTGAGACTTTTGACAAATACTTGCCAGGGATAATACAGGTATCGTTTATCATACCATGGGCTAAGGAATGAGCAAGTCACCTAGTGAACACCAAGCAGCTTTGAGTGCTTATCTTTGTCTTCCTAACTTCTCAGTCATTTTGTGTTGAATCATGTAGAAAATAGACTTGAATCTAGCTGGACCACAGAGATAGGAGCTTCAGAAGATGAGAAACAGGTGCCTATTTACCTTTGAAAGTGAGATGATAGATAAACCCTATTAAGAGTATTTTTAACTAGCTGAAGTTAAATGCAAGCAATGGAACAAATACAGGCACAAGTTTCTATCAATCACATACTTATCTTTACTATAAACAAAGGTTTTCCAGCTGTTATGGCTTGAGAAACCCACAGCAATTATTCTATCACCCGATCACCCCTCCCCGCATGGGACAGGGAATCAGGGAAAAACAAGGAAACACGGGGGTTGAAATATAAATAGATGTAATAAGATAAGACTAAATAATTAACATTAATAATACTAAGGAACCAGTATTGATCCCAATACCAATATAAAATATACAAGGATTATACTCAGCCCATTCCATCAGTAGGAAACTGTGCACTCCCAGCAGTGGACAGCAAATGTTGGACACCGCGAGCGCTACAGCTTCAGGGGGAATGAAAGGCCTCAGGGGTCCGGCAGCAGGGCAAGAAGTTCTCTGGACTGCCGCCATCAAGGCAGAGATAGCACTTTGCAGCAAACTTTCTAATTTATATTGAATGTGATGTTCATGGCTGTTGGGCAGCTTGTGTCAAGTGCCCAGGTCTCGCTCCTCTTCATCCCTGCACCTGACTAACTCAAAAACACTGAGGCCTTGAAACCCACACACCATAGCTGGCTATAAAGTAAATATTTTCACAAATTCAGACACTAGAGTCTTCTAAAAGAGCAGTTTTCCCAAGCATTGAAAGAGAATTTAGTCCTGTGTCATTCAAACCAGGACACCAGTACAACTAGTGAGTGTTCTATGCTAGGCTGACTACGACCGAGAAGTCTGAAAAAACACCGTTGAGCACTGTTAGTGCTAGCTCTTTGCATTTTGTTTAGTGTTCTGTCCATTGTAATTTCTAAATCTAATGTGGGGAACACTCTTACTTTGTTAGGGATGACAACTTGAAGACAGTGTTTTCCTGCTCTGAAACAAGAAGAAATACTTAAAATAGGATTTAATAAACTACTATAATAGGTGTTTTATAAAATACTGTGCATTTGCTAACCATAAAAAATAAAGACTTCAGATAAGAGTTACCCCATGTGTTTGGTTTTAAAATCCAGTTCTTTGTTGTAGGGGCACAAAAGATGGAGCATTTGTGTAAACATTTGAGAGCAAAAAATCCATGTCTCAAAGTAATTGAAACCAAGTAGAAAAGCTGAATAAAATAAAGAATACTTCAACAGAGGAGATTTTATATGGCTTGCAAACTAAAGATCATTCTCTTCAGCCAAGCACCTTAGATATAATCTGCAAAAGTAAGGCTTATATCAAAAGTGTTTTCTGAATCAAATGTGCCTTCAGTGCTAACTGAAAAACACCACCAGTGTTCTGACCAACAGTCAGAACAGTGGCTAACACAAAATCTTCTTTTGGTGTAAATGTTCGTCAAAATATTACTAAAGAAGAATGTCAAAATCCTGTGCCTGAGATAAGTTGCAACAAAAATTCAGATGCAAAACAACTTTTAAATGCTGGATGTTTAAAATACATACTTCATAAAAGATGTAATGATGTAAACAGACCACCATCAGCACCAGTTGAAGTGCATTTTGGCTCAAGTCTGAGGTGACTGCCCATTGATCACATGAGAGAGAGTGCTTCTGTGGAGGCTGCAATTGACAGTGATAGTACAGGTAAGAAAACTAACAATGCCATTACCATCCTGCAGAAGGTGAGTATAAAACATGGGACAAAATCTGGAATGAAAAATTCATTCTAGTGTTAAAAAAAAATACATTAAATAGATGCCTCAAAAAAGGAAAAATAAGATTCTGCTGGCTCAGTTGCTCCCATAAAGACTACAAGAGACAGAAAGACTGCGGGACGGCGGGGGGAGGGTGTGTAAAGTCTTGGGTGGAGATGACAGTTCAAATATTTTGGAAAATGATGAAATTATGCTGCTGGATACATTGTGTGAGTCTAAGAATAAGTCAAGAAAAATACAGTTATAAACTAATTCCAGAATAATTACTTCTCACATTTCCTCCCCCCCCCCGAGAAATACAAGATTAGAAAGTCCACTCTTCCGAAAATATGCCCTTTAAGTGAACACTTTCTCTGCTGAACAAATTATTGTAGTTTATTATTTGAAATTCTCTGCCCTTTAACCAACCAATGCTATGGGAATGTTTGTAGTATTTTGTTAATAATCATTTTACCTAACATCATGAAATATCTTGACCTATTCTGAATGCATAGGTCAGGATAAATTGTGTTCAAGCATCAGCAACTAACTTACCAAGGCAGGTTTAGGGTTTCCTAGGCAGAATTTGTTGGATTTGGGACTTGCAGTTATAAGGACTGAATTGAATTGGTACCTTTATTCACATCTGTTATAGAACGTTAACCCTAACAGGGCTTAACAGGTATTTCAAATCTTCATTGGTTAACAACTTTGTATAAAATATATCAAAGCAAATCTGAAACAATAGAGGAGTGAATGAATTGGTTACAGATTAGTTTGGAGGTTTGAGGCAAAACCACAGCAGTTTTCTCAACTTTGCTTTGACTTTGTATTGCAACTGGCTGTAAGCTTTGTTCCTAATTTATGTTTCTGTAGTACCATGTTTATGCATAAGGGGATAGATCTAAGCAAAACACCTCTTTTCAAAGATGCTAGTGATGAGTTTGGTCTCTTTCAGAAAGTTTAATAGTTAACTTTAAAAAAGCTTTAATAATAATTTTAAATTTGGAATGATTACTAGTTCCTTATTTTTGTCCACATACAACTTGTCTTGATTCTTCTTAGGAGCCTCTGAAAACATTGTTGTGAACTGTGGCATTAAAACGCATATTATTAGGAAATTATCAGTGGAGAGTTATTTCATTGACCATTAGGATAAAAGCCAAGTATTGAGGGGTGGAGGGGAGGAAAGGTGTGTAGTGAAGACAAAAACACCTAAATACTCCTCCATTCATTTTCCTCCCCTGGAAAAAAGAGGTTTTGTTAAAACTGATTCCTGCAGATGCTCTGGCTTATGCAAATCTTTATTTCCTAACTAGGGTAAATGTTTAAAAACTAACCATAATTTATGCTTAGCTGTATACCAAATAGCATAGAAGGGGAATTGTTGCTCCACTATCGAGACATTAATTAGCTGAAATAATGGTATACTTACAGAATGTGTGGAAACATCCTTAATTGTCGAGTTCCCGGACGTTTACAATTAGGAGGAAGAGTGTCCTTTTTCTTGTTCAGGTTTACAAGCAGAGCAACTCTCCTGTCACATATAAACAAGAGAGTTTCCTTTCTGCAAACTGCCTAAAATAAGTGACAATGAAAAAGTAAATATTACTGTAAAAGCCAATCGTACAAGCCTAGCTGTTAAAGGTGGAACAGGCAAGGTTTTTTTTGGTCTTTTTGGAGTGGTGAAGATGGAAGTGGTTGCAAACCACTGATGGCCTAGAGAATGAAGATATTCTTAATCACTGTTTTAACTTATCATTGTCTTAAGAAAATCACACTTCATAGCTTTAAAAGTGCAGTACAGCTTTCAGTGAGAACTGCAATAAGCGTGCTTCCTGCAAACTCATGTGGATTTTGAGTTGAAATAAGTAAGTGCTATTTTGTCATACATTTTAGTTACCATTTTATAAATTCAAAATAGTTTTTTTCTCTTGAATCTTTGAAATGCTGATGAAGTATCTTTTACCACTTTGTACTGTGTTGAGTAGTTCGTATTTCATGGATATGAAAAACTGTATGCTTGCTTTAAGGGGAAACTTGTTAGGATGGAATAGACACTGAATTTCATAGTTACCCTGTTCTGTTGCTGAGTGCTTTGAAAGTTACTGTTCAAAGAAAATTAAAGTATAGGTAGCCAATTCAATTGTTTTCTCAATCATTTGAAAGGTATTTGTTATATGCAGTCCTAATTACCGTGTTTTGATTGTGTTTGCCTAATAGTACTCTGTATCTTAATATTCTATTTAGAAGATAAGTAATTTTTTCACCTTTCACATTGTAATGGTAGTTCAGTTACATTTCTAAATGAGTAGAAATTAAAACTTTCTTGGAGGCCAGTGTCCTTACTAGCCAATTCATATTCAGCTCATTGGCGTTTACATTGTTCGGGGGTGGGGAGTTAAGTCCAGCCTTATCTGTTAGTTCAGCATCTGTTACCTGCATCTACTTCTGGTGCTACTGCTTGAGTGATGATCAGTGGAGTGAAACAGAAATACCCTGTTGGTTGTGGTGCAAAACATCTCTTGTACCGTCATAAAATACTTGTTAAATTTGCATAGCATCATGGTCAAGTAATGAATCAGGAATACTGTTCTTTTTGGCAAGATAAGTACAATCTTTAAGTTGCAGGTTCAAGATTCTTCCTTGACTACAAATAGCATACAAATAGAACCCCTAGAGAATAATTTCCTTTATGTCATTTTTCATTTTAATAAAAAGAACGGTAGGAGGAGAGACATTTCATTTGCTGGTACTAAGAAAGAGTGTTTCTAAAATGATGATGGTTCCGACACACCTCTGAGGCCAGCTTCTCAGCTGATAAGGCTTAAGGAATCCCTAATCCTGGGAAGGGACTTTCTATGATATGTCAAAAAGCTCTTAGGTAAGAGAGATGAGAAGCAGTAACCCAGAATAGGTAGGAAGAGCCTTCAGGCATATCTCAGTGTTATTTCAGCAGAAAAAGCATTGCCTTCTTTTATTTGCTTGTCTCAAGGGAGAGAGTACGTCCTCACTGAAAATAAAAAAAAAAAAAGGAAGAGGCTAAAATAGTTCTTAATAAGTATCTCTATTAAAGTTGATTAGTGAGAAAATTAATAGCAGCAGCCTGATCTTGTTTCTGTCCCCCTCTTCCCTCTCTCCATGCTTTTGCCTGAGGTTTTGGTTTCTGTTTCTTTTTTGCACAAAATACTATGCCCTAACTCTATTTCAAGATTGAACTGCTGCAGCAAATTTAAGGAGGAACATCAATGATGATAAAACTCCTCCCTCCACTGCCCTCAGTTGTAAGTATTTATATTGCAATGCAGAAAGAAGTTTGAAAGGTTGATGGTGGCTTTTCCCCCCCCCCCCAGGGAGTGCTCAGAGGAAGAGGATAAGCTCAGTAAGCAAAGAAAATACCCAGTGTAAATGTATTAAGATTTCTGATGAAATCAAGAAAAAGAGTATTTGTACAATGTCAAAAAAGGAAGAAAGTCTCTTGGGAAAGGTAACATGCAGTGATTTGAATGTTTGAATTGTTGTTTTGTATCTGTTTTAGAACATCTGTTTATAACTTCAGGTATATTTGTGGGGAGGACTGATGATTTAGATTAGCAATGTTGGTAACTGCCTTTCTAGAGAGAATACAAATGGGTGTTTGGAGGGGAGAAAATACTGAAGTTATTTTGAATACATTCTCTACTTACCCAAAATTTAAAATATTTTGATTGCTATATAAGACAAAATTTACGTATGAATGCATCCAATTCTTGCATGTTTTAGGTGAAGTAACATTTGCTTTGTGAGTGGATCTGACTATAACTTTTTGAAAGTGTGTGAGACTGCAAGTGTGCTCCTGCATTTGATAATTTGCTTTAGACAATATTGACTTATGCTCCTTCCAGAAGATAGAAACAGGAGGAATTACTCAGAGGGATAATGATTTCATTTTGCATTTCTGGAGAATACTTGAAAATTCTCCTTTAGTTCCTTTCCACTTTAAGGGAATATTTCTTTATCAGCTGCTACTGTTTGAGACCTAGAATAAGGAGCATAGTGTCTAAGATGGATTGGAGAACTCTGAACCCTTTATGCAGCTTCAGTTAAGGGAAAACCTGCCACTTGTACTCAGTTGGTCCCGAACAAATTTCTCAGTCAAAGAACTAACAAACACTGATCAGCTGTCTTGAAATTGCTGTAATACTCCCACTGTGTTCAGTAGGAAGCATGTTTTTATTATTTTCTGGGGATTTTCATGAAATGTATTGTCACATGGAAAAAAATTACAACATGTGACTTGAACTCCAATAGTTCAACTATGTTATACTGCTTAGAGCATTGTTAGGACTGTTCTATGTCACTGAAGCATTTGAATTCCAGCATTTTTTTTCCATGAAAATGAAATTGAACTTTCAGTCTGGAGATTCCCAAGGTGTGTTACCCTTGTGATTCCAGTAGTCAGTCCCTAATGATGCGGCGGTACTTCTGGGTAGAAAGGTGGGAGGAAAGTACTGAGGGGCTGTGGACACAGAATTCAGGTAATGTTTGGTGCTAGTAGGAAGGGATGAGAAGCCAGACTTGGGTGAAAAATTAGAAGTTCTGGCAATCAGCAGGATTGGAAAGAAATATTTGTGCACACACACATACACAGACATGAGAATGCAGATGCTACTGAGTTCATCGATTAGATGCCAGAAGTCCTTGAGAGAAGGGGAATTTAAGAGATACTTAGTCCTTCATTTGACAGCAATTTTTACTAGTACAAAGCTTCCTCCTGTCTGCATTGGAACTGGAGAGGAAAGACTGACAAATGCAGGAGGATATCTGAAGGAGGGAAAAGAGGGTGAAAGAACAGCTGTATAGGAAAACTATAGTTAGTTCTCAACTTATGGCTACAGTGAATGACCACCAAGAGTGAAAAATCTGGTCCTACACGTGTCATCAACATAAGTATTTTTCATATTTAGTGGTATTGTAGCACATCAGTATCTATTGTGCATCAATATCTGTCTTGGAGAAAGAGAGATTTCTCTTTCAAACTGGGACCCAAGACAATACTTTGTTCAAGGCATTAAGATTGAGAGTATTTTAAAAGCCTCAACGTTTTAGCAATCATCAGGTATAATAGGAAGTAAATATTTTAATTAAGAGAATTAAAGAAGCTAAACACTTTCTTTGCTGTTTTGCTTTTTGTAAAGAAGAGGGAACTATTGTATTGTTGCAAGAAAGCAGAAGAAATCCAGTAAAATCCTTTAACGAAAGGAATGAGTTTGGCAATTTCTTTTTATCACAGAGGCAGAAAACAAGTAATACATGTAGAGAATAATGATCAGGAATTTATATGTTTTTTAATGGAAACTTTTTTTTGCCTTAGGAAATCTATTACTTGATTAGAAAATCTTTATTTTCCTGACATTGATACACTCACAGTCCTACTTATATAGAGATTTTTTCCTTGTAGTTGGTATAAAGGAGACCTGTCCTGATGTGTAAAATCAACAAATAATTTTAATAGGAATAATTACAATTATTTATAATATATTTAAAATTTAATTATTCATGCTTATATAGACATTAAGAATAGTTTTATTTCTCAGGATAACAAGCTTCACTTGCTCACGAGTATTCTCTGCTTGAAAGCAGAGATTTTGCCTCTCAGCAATTTTTGATCATCAGTCCTGTAGAAAGTAAAATCCTAAATTTTGTATGTAGAGAAATCATAAACATTTTTAAAATGTTTAAAGCTGTACTAGTGCACTAGTAGTGATTAATATAAACATACTACTTTTACTTCTTTAAATTTTAGAAGGTAGGTATGTTTTGACACCTCCTTTATGCAAAGTAAGTTAAATCCAATGGAGAGTATCAAGGTACAAAATTCTATGTTTTTTACCTGCCAGAAATGCCATAAAAACAATAGAAAGAAAATGACCCTACTCTCCTGAAACTTCGCTAAATTTTAAAGGTAGCACAATGTTTGTATAGTCATTTCAATGTTTTTAGATTTGAAACACAGCTTTTCTTTATTATAGATCAAACTTATGATTGGTGAGCAGATGGATATTTTAAATAACGACCTCTTTAATCAAAAACTAGAAAGTTTAAATAGAAGAGTTGAACAAGTACAATGCAAAAAAACCCACGAAGAAAGAACTAAAACATTCCTAGTAAGTTTCTTTGCATAACTGTGTGAATATTTTGCATGTATATCACATATGACTATTATGCTACCTTAGAGAAAGTCCCCAAAAGTATGCAATCTTTTCATCTTGTGTGGCATAAAGGTAAGTTAAAAATAGTTTTATTTTTAGCCTTTGTTCATTGCAATTGTTTCACTGTCTACTCTTCATATGATAATAACTTCCTTATTTCAGGTGAACTCTTAAGTATTTCTTAACCCATGCTGTGTTTCTTTTCTGTTGCAGAAGAAAGTATCAAAACTTGAGAGACGTATTAATGCTGTGATAGCATTTCAGGAGGAAGTGTTCTCAAAAATGGCTGTTCATCAGGTATGATGCAGATGCATACACTAATATAGGCATTAATGCCTAGTTGTAAACTAATAGATGACTGTGGATGTTTACACTGAAACCTGGTGACTTTGACAGCTACATTACTGTTGCTTGCATTAAGAACAGAAAAAATCCATGCAGAGCTCTTAAATTGGTTGATCTTTTGAGAATTTGTTTTCAGTTTTAGACTACAACAGAGTTCTTTTCAGTCATCGTGATTAAACAAAGTCAAAAACAGGCTGTAGACACTACATGTGTTAATGACTTTTGCTTTGATGCTGTCCTATTGGAGAGCTATTGGAATTTTTCTAGTGAACAGTCAGACCTCTTTAGTACAAAATTAAAGCTTCTTACAGCATTCTTTCCTCTTTGAGTTACCTTTCATCAGCCATTTAGCTGTAGTCCACCAGTTGCACAGGGGCTATAACCTGCAAGTTGAAAACCACTTCCTTAGGCAGTGAAATTGAAAATATGATAGAATAAATGAAAATGTTAGTAACACAGCTATTAATATATGAACATTTTTCATGGTATTGATACATTAGTACTAAAATGATAAGATTACAAAACATTTGGCAGGACACATTTTATTCTTAAGAAGAACAGGAATTTCTCATGTCCTTAGCATGATTGTATTTTGTTGTACTGAAATTCTTTTAGCTAATCATATGCAAGGGCTTCTGTGAACTGTCAGCCTCTTGTTTCATGCTGACTGTACATTTCATGAAAAAATCTCACTTTTACGTAAATATGCTTGTTTAAAAGAAGTCTTTGGAGTCTAAGTCTTTTTGTTCTTTCACATCTGAAAGTATCAAAGAATTGCATGAGACAAACATGCAATCTTGCCTTTTTGTTAAAGGCTTTCACATGTTTTACAAAATTAGTTTCATATCTTCTTGGTCTTTTCCCAAAAACTTTCAACAAGCATAAAACAGGATAAGGTTAAGTAAGATGCTTACAAGCCTCAAAATTTAAATAAGTGTTTGGGGTTTTTAAAAACAAGTTAAGCTTCAAGGAAAAAAAAAAGTGATTTGGTATGACTGTGGATTTAATGTGATTTTCTTTTGCTGTTGTGTTTAAGTACACCTTGATTACATTAGCACTTTTTGCAAATATGACCAGGTTTATACTGTAGGTTTTATGGCAATGCAGTATTTGTTTCCTCCTTTGTCAGACAATGCTTCCAAGTCCAGACTATCAAAATACAGTACTAAACCAGCTTGGACCTTCTGCTTTCTGTCCTGATATCATAAATATACCAACAAGTTCCTCAAATACACTTTTGCTATCACCTTACACTGTTTTCACTTCAGCACATGTTTCAGAATATATAAGGTATGTATCTAGAGTTGAATAGTAAAATGTAGTTAATGTCCTTATATTGCTTTGAAGCAATTTACTCTTTCTCTCAACTTTTTTATTGACAGTGAAATTCTAATAGTTGTATTTAAACTCAGTTGTTGTTAGGTGTCCAGTGCTGTTGCTGGTATCTCCAGCTTATCCATTGCAGCTGAAGCTAGATGATCAATTCTTAAAGTGCTTCAAGGTTTGTGAGGGTGCTGATTTTTTACTGAATGACAGGGGAAAAAAATCTCTGTAAAGGTATTTTAGAGGTCATGAAGGGAAAAATCTTCCAGGTAACTTCTTAATAGAAAATGTAAAAAAATTACCATCACAAATCCTATTTCCATTATTAGGACACTTCTAGAATGAGAGAAATCCAGATTCCAGAGAAGTAATTTTATTATGAAATTTTAAGTTGGTATATACTTTGGTGAGACCCCGCCTGGAGTACTGCACCCAGCTCTGGAGCCCCCAGCATAGGAAAGACTTGGACCAGTTGGGGCAAGTCCAGAGGAGGGCCACAAAAATGATCAGAGGGCTGAAGCACCTCTGCTATGAGGACAGGCTGAGAGAGTTGGGGTTGTTCAGCCTGGAGAAGAGAAGGCTCCAGGGAGATCTTATAGCAGCCTGCCAGTATCTGAAAGGGGGCCTACAGGAAAGATGGAGACAAACTTTTTAGCAGGGCCTGTTGCGATAGGACAAGGGGTAATGGTTTTAACCTAAAAGAGGGTAGATTTAGACTAGATATAAGGAAGAATTTTTTTTACGCTGAGGGTGGTGAAACACTGGAGCAGGTTGCCCAGAGAGGTGGTAGATGCCCCATCCCTGGAAACATTCAAGGTCAGGCTGGATGGGGCTCTGAGCAACCTGATCTAGTTGAAGATGTCCTTGCTGATTGCAGGGGGGTTGGACTAGATGAACTTTAAAGGTCCCTTCCAACCCAAACTATTCTATAATTCTATAAATAACATTAACTTGAATTATTTTATAAGTAATTTTTTAAATAATTTTTTTTAAATTAAAAAAAATTCCACCTGTCACAATACTTTCACATTTATGTATGTTGTGTGCATCTTGCAAAAGCTCACCCCAAGTCTTCAGTCTGAAGCCATGAACATGTGCAGGGAAAAAAAGAAATCTTTAGATGCTCCCTCACAGAGCTAGCAAAGACTTTGGGTTTATTTCTGCCTTGAGACTGAGGTTTGCACTCATTGTCTGGCACTGGTTGCATATTTGAGTGTCAGCTCTGGGGCCATACTCCTCATCCACGACTTGCAGGGTCTTCCGCCTTGTTATGTCCAGCTCCCTGCAGTGGAAAGCTTGGAGACCAGATGCCCACCTTTTATTTTTCTTCTGTGTTATCCAATGGGATTTTTCTGCACCTACTAGTAAGAAAATAATAACTAACTTATCACAGAACTTCTTTCTTGATAAAATTTTGTAAACAAACAGAAATCACTTCTACTTGGATTTTTCTGTGTCTGGATTTTACTACTATTTATCAAATATTTTTTGTTCCAAATCAGAAATGTACAAAATCTTTTAAAGTGCACAAACAGGGTGAGTAGTGGAAAAAAATGCCGTGCAAGTTGCAGGAATCCTTGTTGTTCAGCTGGAATCTGGCTTTCAAGTTTGTGAAGAAGCCAGTTATCTGCTACATGATGTTGTTTTGTTGCTTTATTTAATCTGGCAATAAATCCATTGTATTCTGTGTAACTGGAGTAGTATGGAATCTTATTTATGATTATAGTCCACCTGCAATTTTTAATGTAATGCTCCCTTCTCATGGTAGTTTCAAGTTTTTCTGAGTGTTTGCAGTCACTATGCCCTGTTCACAGGTCTTATTCACAGTGATTGATAGGCATGTAAGAGGTTTAGTAGGAATCATGAATAAAAGGGATTGTATGTATTATTGCATATAACTTGCCAATTATTTGGTTGCTGTTTGGAAAAAGCAATGATTTATGAATGTGCAGCTGAGTGATATGCAGCTGGGAAAATATGACAGTATTGTCTGTATGTCCAGGTGCTGGGTGAAATTCTTTTTAGCACAGAACCACACATGGCTGACATTTGCATGGCTGACAGGTTTATAACCAGCCTTTGGGTTTTGTTGTGAAATCAAATTTACATTGCTCAAAGCATGCACAAGATTTCTTAGCTTGCTCTGGAAGGTAGCAATCAGCATTATTTTTCAGTATGTTCACTTCCAGCTGTTGGTTTGGGGTTTTTTATTTTACAGAAAAATGTATTAATTTGGTTTTTTATTTTCTGAATATCCAAATTAATCTTTCCTTATGGCAAAAATGAAATCAGCAAAGAAAATTTGTCGGTTTATAATGGAATATGAATAAGATCCAAAACATTAATTTGACACAGCTCAAGTAGTTGTTATAAGTTTCTTAATCATGACCAGTAATCAACAACAGGATATCCAGAGGAAAGAAGACAAGAGCTGGCATTTGTGTGGTTGCAACTGTCACAAAATGTGGCTAGGATTCCCTTGTTTGTTTTTGGGACATCTATAGTGAGTCTGCTGTGTTAAATTGCTGTTCTTTTGATCAAAACAGTTGCAGTAGATCTAATGCATCCTGGGTACTTAAAACTTCCTCCACTTACACAATATCCTGATGGCAGGCAGAGGAAAGCCGAGACAAGCGCACCACAATATGGGCAGTGCAAATGTCAAACAAATGTCTTATTAGTTGATGTTACCTTTTTCTCTGAGTACAATTATGCTTTGTCCCTCTAATCTTAGACAGATGTTTTATACCTCAGATGAACTAGATTATCTTAGCCGTTAATACAAATATAAAGTCTGCAGGAATTAATTTACCATCCACACTTTAAATCAACCTATTAGCATGTATGCATTTCAGTATGCCTAATGGCATCTATTGATATTTTTAAGTATTATGTGACCCTGGATCTGAGATAACAAAATGTACATCAGTAGATCTCAAAATGCACCTCAGTAGTGCCATTTGTTGTGCAGTTCGAGATCATGAAATTGCCCGGTTTTGGGTAATGTGAATAATTGGTGGTTACAATTTAGAGTGCATAGAAATGTGGGACAATTCATGTGTGCCCTTATTTTCATAAAGCAAACGGAATAACTTTATTGTTTTACTAAGATGGAAGCAAATATGATTTATTTCTATAAAAGATGTCTAGAATATGAATGTTCCTGATGCATAGCTTATTCCACTGTTAAACAGTAAAAAGTAGCAATGCACAAGTTAGTAAGTTGAGTGGATTTAGTTTTTTCTCAGTGTCTTAATTCATTAAGTGGTTTATTGAAGTTTGTTTACTGTGCCATTATTTTGTCTTAATGAGT
>VFFE01007078.1:2146779-2174706 GCA_008921705.1 Burhinus oedicnemus | reverse complement strand
AATGGCTTTAGGATTAAGAGCAAATATTGCAATCTCTATAACTACCCTTCTCTGCAAGCATGTTTGAAGAACTTCTGCTGTACGCTTATAGTCTGACATATAAAAATTGTTTAAAGACTCCTTGGCCTCTGTAATCTAAGTTGTACCTAAATGCAAGGGAAAAGAGAAAATTTGACATCTTCACGGAATTATGGAACTTTCAGAGTTGGAAGGGACCTCTAGAGATCACCTAGTCCAACTCCCCTGCTGACGCAGGAATGCCTAGAGCACATTACTGAGGACTGCAGCCAGGTGGGTCTTGAAAATCTCCAGAGAAGGGGACTCCACAACCTCCCTGGGCAGCCTGTTCCAGTGCTCTGTCACCCTCACCGTAAAGAAGTTTTTTCTTAGGTTTGAATGGAACTTCCTGTGTTCCAACTTGTGCCCGTTGCCCCTCATCCTGTCACTGGGAACCAATGAAAAGAGTCTGCCTCCATCCTCCTTCAACCCACCCTTTAGACACTTATAAGCAAGAATAAGGTCTCCCCTCAGCCTTCTCTTCTCCAGGCTAAAGAGTCCCAGCTCTCTCAGCCTTTCCTCATAAGGGAGGTGCTCCAGTCCCCCAATCATCTTTGTTGGCCTACGCTGGACTCTCTCCAGAAGTTTCCTGTCCCGCTTGAGCTGGGGAGCCCAGAACTGGACACAGCATTCCAGTTGTGGCCTCACCAGTGCCGAGTAGAGGGGGAGAATGACCTCCCTCGACCTACTGGCCACACTCTTCCTCTACACTGTTTGCAGGTACTTAGGTAGATTCTTATTCTTGCTATGACTGTGTATCAAATAAGTACTTCTAGTGAAGCTAGACCTAGTTTTTGGTGGGTTTGTGTTTTGTGATAATCTTACAATTGAGTCCTGATTCTTTGTAATCACTACTGGTCACATTTCTTATTAGAATAATTTTTAAATGCAGTGACGTGAAAAATGTGATTTGAACAAATGTGTTACTAATTCCATTTGATAACTACTATATTACTTGAAATTAATTATCATTTTTGTAAACTCCCCCATCGGTATTGTGCCATTCAGTTGGTTTCCCAGTTTTGATAACAGGTATATAGCTTTGAAATTTGAAATTTGAAAGCTCTTTTGTCAGTGGAAGAAATTTGCTGCTAATTCTGTGTGGGATGAATTAGTATCCTTCTAGTGTCTGTATGACTGAAAGATAAAAATCAGTGGTTACAAGGATTCAAGATGTACTCATTCTGTTCCAGTTTCACTTAATGATAATCTAGCTGGACTAAACTGAAGCAATCTTCCAGTTTCAAGAAATTTTCACTTGGTGGATTGTTTTGTAAAGATAAGAGTCTTAGCCTGACATTAATCTGTCTCACAAGAGGGAAGAAAACCACAGCATGTAGAGAAAAATCATTCCTATATGAAGTAAGGATTTTAACAAAGCTGTCTTTTGATAGGTAGAAAAATAGTATTTCAAGCTTGCATCTTGTTTGCAGGCAGAACAGAAAAAGATGAGAAATACTTATCAAACAAACAGAATTCAAAGCCAATGTGCCTCAATTAAGGGTTCCTAAAGCTGAGAGAAGACACATCAGATGAGGTACTCTATTATTCAACTTTTGTACAATCTTAATTTTTAAATTGTGGATTTTCATACTGCAGGATGGTTTAGAACTTGATGGAAAGTTAGACTCTTTAAAGACCTTTTCAAATGGGAAAGGAACTGTGTTTAGATACTTGGGCTTTGAAGGAGCAGGCTTCTCTTTCACCACGAGGAGGCTCTATTGTAATAGGATTGGAACAGTAAAACATTTTCTATAGAAGTAAGCAAGTAATGCCAGGACATACCGTCGTTAGAAATAAACACAAAAAAACCTCTAACCCCAAAACTTGTTCTAGTCGTCCTTCCCCCTTTATCTTCTTTTTCCTCTACTTTGTCTTCTTCCTTCCTTTCCCTCCCTCCCCCTCCAAATTTGTCATGCCTAAAAATGTGTGAAAACATTATTTGCTAACAGGATTTAAACCTTTACCCTATGAGCTTTTAGGTTCCAAAACAGTTTTAATTCTTCAATACAGTTACTTTAAGCATAAGTAAGATTTTTCTGCTGAAAATATTTTATTAAAAAGTAAATAGAAATATATGAAGTAATATATAAAAAAAAACCTCTCAAGAAAAAGACAATATGGCACCTTTTCTATTTCTTGCTGATAATATATTAAGAAGGTTGAGTCTGTGAAGCAGTGCACACGCGTTATATTCCTACCCTTTCCTTTGTAGCAACTATTGGTTTATTGCATATTTGGTTTAAATGAAGTTTTCTGAACTTTAGCATTTATGACAGCAACACAACTGCCTTTTTTAGAAATAATTTCATTTTTGGGGGTTTTTTTTGAAGAGAAATAGAACACAAGCTTTCTTCTCCAAGAAGCAGCAGTAAAATAGACCAAAATCTTTACCACATGCTATAGTTCAGGTATCATCAGAATTGTTTCATATCTTTTGAAATTAATTATAGTAATTGAATTTCATGAAGGCACCTGAAATTTTACTTATCTGTGCAATGTACACCTGTTTTAAAACTAAGCAACCAAGTACATGCACAGGTTTGTGGCTTTTTGGCTAAATTTATTGGGGGGGAGGGAGAAGAACACAAAAACCTCCCCACATCCTGAAATTCAGTTAATGCAGTAATGATCCAAAGTAAACAAATATCCCTCAAGATGTAATGGTAACCTCTTCAGCACTCCTTTGGCTAGCACACAAGTTGGTGTTCTAAGTTGTTATTACTACTGTGTAAGGACTATTTTCTACTTTGGGAAAAATCTTAACTGGACAGACAGGAAACAAACATCAGCAACATGCTAAATATTAATACAAGAACATCAAGTAATCTGTGACACTTCTGTTACTTTGGAAACTATACAGACAGTAGTAATTCAGAAGTTTATATAATTACATGAAGCTAAGTTAGTATGAATAAAAAGCAGTGTAACTGGCTAATTTGTTATTGTTGTTGTTTAAATAACAACTGGTTTTGTCTTGGTGTCTAGACTTCCAAGCAATTTCCACATCTTCCTCCACTGCCAAGGATCCCTCTTTGTCCAGAGCTTGCTGAAGAATTCAAAGACCCTCCTGAGAACCCTGAAACTAAAAGTGGCTTATGTGCAAAATCCAAAGGGGATTGCACTGTCTTGAACCCTTGCAGAAATTGATCCAAAGTGTGCTTCCCTACACAGTTATCACTTGTATCTCTTCCATGAAAACCTTAGTAACAATTCTGTATCACATTGGAAGAAAACAGGCAAAATAAGGGCTTTGCCACTTTCAGTGGCTTGCTGTTTAGCACAGGTTATCATCCCAAAGAAGTACTACTTTGTCATTCAATGAAAAGGTATATGTGGACGTTACAGACTGTTTTGTGATATACAATCTATAACTCCTTAAAAAACTCTTTAGGAGACCCAGACTACCTTAACAAGTGGTCTGCTATTGTTCCACTATGAAGTACTATATTGTTACTTGCAGTGAGTTCTGAGTCAAAGCATTATTTGTACAGCAGACGGTATTAATTTCCTTATGTTTCCGACTTGTTAGTCTGTTATGAACTTTATTCCGTTAATTCTGTAAGCTTGTTTCCACAGCCCTGAAAATGAAGTCTTGTTTTTAAAACTAATTTGCTTCCACGTTTCACTTTCTTTCATCTTATTACTTCAGAGGGGATTACTGCATATATGAAAGAAATAAAAAATGTAATAAAATTTTCAGCTTGATTATTTTCTTTATTTCTGTGCCATTGATGAACAATGAATTTAGGGATCTTAGTTCTCTTCAGTGTTTGGAAAGGCAGTGGATCATCTTAGTCCTATTTTTAGAAATTATAGGAAGGATTCTTTTGTTTTCCCTGTTTAACTAAATCGCATAAGCTTCCACAATGCTCAAGACACAACAACACTGCTGTAGTTCCTCTGTTATTTTGAAGCCATTAAGAACCGTGTAAAATTAATTGTTGATGTAGCTAGGGTAATTAAATAGTTACTGCCTAAGCAGCACAGTTCCTATCACCTACAATACATTTTTTTAAAAGGTATCTCATAGCAAAGTAGTGCAGAACTTCATTTTCTCTTGTCCTGGATAGAATAAATTAAAAAAATACATATTTTTTAAAAAAGAAAATGTATATGACATAAATATTCTAGATCTGTTTTCCAAGATTGTTTCCTGTACTTCCTTTCAGATTGTTACTTGCTGAGTAAAAAATGATAAGATAGATTCACAGCTGCTAGTGAATATTTTAATAGTTTGGACTTTTCCCTTTTGTTCACTACGATTAGAAGGCAGAATTTTTATGGGGTTTGGGAAACTGTTTCTGGGGAGTTGGAGGGGGGAGGCATTGGATCAATCTGTACAAGCCCATCTGTGTTGTTATCACCTCAGTGCAAACCTGAAGCTTGGACCGGAGCAGATACAGAAGTCACTGGCCTGTTTCTAACATTATTTACTCACATGGTCAAGGCACTCAACCTAATCTTAAATACACAGCTATTTCTGCAAATGATGAAAAAAACCCCTCACAAGTCAACTACTTGTCAGAGCATCTGTGGATCTTGCATTACTCAGTAGCTATTCTTTTGACACCATACACTTAAATGTTCAATACACTAATATTTTCTCTGCTTACCCTGAAAGGTCTTCAACAACAAAGGACAAAAATAATCAGCTTGTGGTTCTAGCACAGGCAGGAAGAATTTAATTTTACCTGTTCACACAAATACTCCACTATTTCTCATCCAACATTGTGTAAATATATCCCAAGCTTAAAGACAAGGTCAGATTGCTAAATGTATCGAGCTTGCTATTACAGTACAAGAATTTGTTTTAACTTTATTTTCACGTACAGTTTCAGAATATATAGAGCATAGAAAATGGTATATTTTAAAGGCATATCAGGTAGAAAGAATATCCTAAAATATGTTTGTCCTGTTAAAACTCTAGTGCAAACTGTTTTGGCATTTGTTTTCTTGATATGCAGAACATTCTCATCTGTTCTACGTGGCATCATGCGTATGCTGCTGTTTGTACACCGTGGTGTGTGTGCTTTTCACTTTTAATTAAAGGAACAGAGCTGTGGAATTAAGCTGTGTGTTCGTGTATATATACATCTTTATTTTAAATATTTGCTCTATAAATGACCCGAGCATTATCAAGACAGGAAACGGAAGAAACATCTCTTCAAGTCAGTGGCATAACAGCTTAACTTACAACTTTACAGGACTGTCTTCTAGATGTAAGATAGTTTTAATCCATATTTGCTCAAGAATTTCCCTTACTATTTCATGTTTGAATAAAACTGGCAAAATGACTACCTAATAGTCTATCTACTTTCAACCTTAAACCTGCATCTGCTTATTTAAGACAAATTCTGCTTGCTAGCAAAATTCAGGTTTTGAATCTGAAATGTATTCAGCAAACTGTGAAATACTTAAAAAGTAGGGTAATAATTCTTGAAATTCACAGCATTCCCACTAAGAGAAAAAAAAAACCTGACAAAACACTAGCATCATGCTAGGCTGGTGAGAATGCATTTTGGTCAGACTGATTTGGGTTTTTCACTATTGTTATTATTTTCAATGTGTTGTCCTGCTTACTCATCTAATTTCTTAACAGTCTTGTTGGGTTTTCTTTGCTCCCAAAAGACAAGTAGTAAATGCCAAAGCATTTTAGGATGTTCAAGGAATGCAGATGGAACTATATGACTATTACTATACGACAGTTCCTATATAGTTATGCACCTGAACTTTCACTTTGTGACAAATCAAGGATGACTTATCTGAAGGAATGGGTCAGACCATCAGCTGATGTATAATGCAGTAAGTATCAACTTTAGTAGAGCTACACTACTTTGTAATAGTGAATTTGTTCTACATTAAGTGTAAGACCTCATTCAAAACCTAGTTACTTTTTTATTGCCTGTGTATTGGGCCAGCGTAGTGAATATACTGAAATAAATAAATGGTTAGTGCTTTTACAAAGTCAAATCTATATTTAAGCATCAAAGCTGAGACTAACCAGAAAAAGCCACTACACTCATTCTCTACACTGATCTCCCAACTCCAAAATCACCATCAGCCAAAGCCAGTAATACACTGCTGAGCAGTTAAGCCTGGTATTAGAGTATAGATTTATCTCACAAAATTATTGAAAAATAAAAATCACCAAGTCATTTTATCTTGACAAACTATTCTGGAACTCATAAGCATAGTAATTGCACTCTAATTTATTTAGGAGTGTTTAGTTCAAGTAAAATCCACAAAGGAATTTAGAATGAATTTTTTAAGGGCCAGTTTCCTAATGGGCAGACTCAGGGAATGCTTTTGTAAATGATATATTAGCCATGAAATCACTATATAATAAAAGCAGGGTGTAATAAACATGTTGAGTTTGGCTGTAAAAACCTAAATTTGGCATCGCTTGATCACTAATTTGTTGAGAAATTTGCAGATGTAGGCAAGGTAATGCTTTTTTTTTCCCTTTTCTTCCTTCCAGAAAGACTGCACAATGCAAAACTAAAGGGGTACAGGACGAGTGGGGTATTTCTTACTGCCCAGACTATTCCAGTCCCAAGTTGTGCAGTGAATTTACTGGTAAATTCTCCCACCAAAGGCCCTCTATGCTTAAATTCAATGTGAAAGAGAATCAAGAGAATCATTTGCTGGAGGACAAAAAGGAGTTGTTTACTTTTGCAAAGCAAGTGGTTTTAATAAAAGCTTGATGACACTTACTGCACATTATAAATAGCAGAACAGTAGTCCGCTGCCAGAACAGACGCACCAAGTACAGCTTTGGGCTTTTATAATTGTTTGGTTTTCACTGTGATCTGGGCCTCATTTTTTACTCCCCCTATATTTAACCCATTCCAAAGGGATACATCTAGTCCAGGAATATTGTTAGCATACTGCTTACAAATTAATTTGCATGGGCTTTATTTGTAATCTACTAAAGGCCAGGAACAAACTGTTAATGTCTAGTAAAGGGAAAACCATTTATGATGATGAAATATGTAAAAGAAACAACTTGGCTCTGTCCTGCTCAGACCCCTGACCTGTAGGTGCCAGGCATTCCATTCAACCTGACTGGTTTTTTTATTCATATCAAGAACACAGTACATTTTTAGAGAAACAATACCTTTACTACAAAACCGTGTAAATGATTATATACAAAAATGGTTACTGGAATTTGGTTTTGTACTGTAGTGACAGAAATAACTAGCTGCTGACATTTATTTACGCTTCCTTAATACTAGGTACATAACACCACTGATCAGAGTAAAGGCAAATGCAATCCAGGCTAAGACGAAGGAATAGCCATATTGGCCTTCAGAAACTTCAATGCTATATTCACTGCTCTTGTGTAGTTCTTCATGCCTATCTGTATAAATGGAAGCTGCAATCATAACACACAGACCTGGAGGAGGAAGAAAATAGTAAAGTTTAGCATCTTAAAATATTACCAATATGCATAACAACTATTCACTGTCTCTCTTCTGTCAGCTGCTTCCACCAATGTCCTTTTTTTGCAGATACTCGTTTTCCATCCTCAAACTAAAGTCAGAGCATTTCAGGACACGTTTTCAGTTTCTTTGGCATGGATTAAATTTCAAGCGCTGTTGTGTATTTATGTCATTTCCAATGAACATACACTGATTCAGAACATCTGGATAGTTTCAAAGACGAAGAAAAAATTAAGGAAGTACCTGCCTGTAACAATTACAGAGTTATTTAATTTGTTCAAGCACTTCAGAATCTCAGATTCTTTCCCTTCGAAGTTCAAATTACTTTATTCTGAGCAGTGATGTCATCCATCTTTTAACTGCCTAAATAGTACAGAAAGGAGCAGTTCACTGTTTAAACAAATATGAAGGATAAGCTATGACCTCAAGAGCCCTACAAATTTCTCATGCAGTTCATTCTTTTTGAAACCTTTTTCCCTTTCCCTTTCTAACTTTCATGTAAACATTATTAAAGTCACAAGTGTTGAAAAATCACTCACATGACAGGAGCTGGATAATAGAGGTCAACACAAATCTTTCTCCTTGCTTTAGACGGAAGAGTTGAAGAATGAAAACCAGAAATGCCACACAACAGAAAATAGTAGATAGGATCATGGTGGCCTGAACAGCCTGAATTGAATGATACTCTGCAAAAACAAAAGCAGCCTTGATTAAAAATACAGTATCTCTCTTTGCCTACTTCTGCAATGAGTAGAGGGGCAGAGCTACGTTCTGTAAGCAGGAGTTCAGCAAACCAGTTGTGCATGCATTGGTTCTGCTCTGCTTCCTTTGTATTAATACTGCCAGTGGTTTAAGGACTTTCAAAAGCTTTTCGTAAAACTAAATAAAAATACTGACGAGACTGTTTTTCCCCCACCACATCCTTTGCTAACATCTACATACTAAAAGCATGGTGAAACCACCATGTGTCCCACATGCCTTACAAACGCAGGGCCGGGCCTCTCACCGGAGCTGGACACAGCTCTATCCAATAAGATGTAACCAGACAGCCTGTCCACACTTGGCGCAGAAGATTCCTTTGATTCAGGTTTTTCCTCAGTTAGTTCCCTGTAACTAGGAGCTAAAATAACCACTAAATTTGTAACTGCATGTAGCTGCTTTGTGTAACTTTGCTGCAATGATACTCCAAGCGGAGCTACGTAGGTAAGCTCCTTGTAGCACCTCTCCTCTGGCATAGCGGCACTGCAGGTAGTACGTCCCTGAACAGCAGACATGTCTGACCTACTTATAATCTAGCTAGTTTGGGTACCTAATTTCAATGAAAGCACAGTAATACAGACATCAAATGCAAATTTGTTAAATTCGTGTTAGCTTAGATATGCCTGTGCATAATGGATGATCTCACTGCAGCATAGATATGCTCTAAACCAACTTGATGCTTGGAAAGCAAAGTTACTTTATGGACACGTGGCTCTTCAAATCATCTACCTCTTTAATATACACAAAGATTGAAAGTGTAGAAATAAAGTAAATGTAACATTTGAGAATATTTTTATTTTTTGTAAAGCAAGATGTTAGGCTGTGTTGTATATTAAGTCCTCTTTGTTAAAACTTCAGCTTGTGTTTGACTTTCTCCCACTTTTCCCCCATTCCTGCGCACAGCCAGTATTTTTAGGTTCTTCTTTGAAAGTTAAAGTTCAATTCTGAGGCAAATTCTATCACTTCAGCCCCACTTTCAGATGACTTCACTGTTTTTACCTGATCTAATTTTTTAAGAACTCTTTCACACTCATTGTTAGATGTTTGTGTTCACTCAACACAAGCACTTGGGCTTTCAGGTGCACCTGACAGTTACCTCTGTTCTCCTCTTACAGAAACCATTGGAACAGTTTGCCTTTCCAAAATAAAAAGCTGGTATTAAGGTTTTTAGAAGACCTCGGTAGTTAGAGCATGCAGATTTTTGAACAACTATATTATTGCCCCTGCAAATTCCATAGCGATTTCACCAGATCTCCTGCTAAAGGAACTGAGACACAGGCACGGAGAGACGCTCACCTTTGAATTGATCAGTAATAGCCATACAGGTGCTAGTATTTGTGGCACAAATTCTCCAGACATCTGTAGAAAAATTATCTCCTACCCACCAGGCCTGCAAAATAAAAGTAAAAGGCTCTTATAGGGAAAAAAAACCCACAAAACCATAAAACTCCTTACTTGTCCGAGTGTCTCCTGATCAGATACATCAGCTGGAACAAATTTCTGTTCATTTTTGATACTTAACTGTTTGAACTAAATTGGAGATCTAATGGCATTTTGGAATGAAGGGTATATCATTATTCACATGTCATTTTCATTTTAGACCTGTGTAAAGTAGAAAAGGCAACAGATGGCAATATTAAACATCCCAAAGCACAAGGGATTTTCTACTGTTTGGTCAGAAATTTTGGATAGTCAGTGATTGCTCACTCCTTAAGATACCTAGACAGGATCTGCTTTGTCGATCCAGACCCTGTTTAGGATGCACAACTCTTTAAAGGCACAGCATTTTTTAATTGGCAGGAAATAGCAGGGTATACATCTATGAAACAGAAGCCATTTATAAGTTTTCTTGTTCCTGACATTGAATTGAATTAATCTCAACTTAATGTAGCTGTGCAGTCAATATGTACATGCAGCACGTACACTATGGCATCTGACTGGAAGCGGCTAGTGACAAATTAAGATCCTTCTGTGCTATTTCTATTTTGATGTTTTAAAATTTATGGCAAAATAGTACTACAGTGACTGAACAGATTTTTACAGTAGCCTGGGAAATGCTGCAAGCACTCCACACAAGTGGCATTTCCTCAGGAAACCCATTCCCGTTCCGATAGCTACCCAGGCCTTTGTTTTGACTGGAGTTGGAAAAATACGACTTTTAAATATGACTCTTGGTACCATCTGCTGCGTAAACAGACATTCCAGAAATCTCACAGCTTACTGTGCAGCTTTGCAAACAATACTGCAATAAAAACTATAATATATTATGATAGTAGGCATATGTGTAATTGTAACATTGTGTTTTAAGAAAAATCATTACTTTCTCAGGATGCCATTCATTTGGATTTTGCCGTCCAAGTTCAATATATTATTTTTTAGCTCTGAGCACTATGTAATCCTTTCAGAGTTATTTTCATGACAATAAAATGCCTCTGAAGATGATAACGAATAGAAGGTAGTTACACAGTTTAAGTTTGCAATTGCTTAAAAGTAGCTAATGACACAAAGCAGAGTACATGGGGGCTTATTTCTGTAATAATTTGATTTGCATGTAGCAGATCTGAACTACGAATAAGTTGCTTTGCCCACTGTCCTAGCTTTGTAAATATTCAAAGGAGCAGGGTAAGACAACCTGCATTAGTGCTGAATTAATGACCTACTCCAGTGGAACAAATCAACCAGCTGACTGAAAGATAACATCTAAGTCCATACAATTTTGCAATAAAAAGTTGTGGGTAAGACACCATTTCACTTGGAGCATAGTCGTGGAAAAGACTATGGGATTCAAACCAGCTTCACTGAGCACAGTAAAGTATTTTCAGCAGACAATTCTTTTAATCCTAAAAACCTGTACATACACAAAACCTTTTAGAGAAAGATAGACTCCAGTCCACAGTTAAGAGTACCAATCAGGATAGTGGGCTGTTTTAGAAAGAGGAAAATTCAATTAAGAGCTAGATGTAAATATTGGAAGGTAAATTCTTTCTGTTCAGAAATAAAAAGGAAATTGGAAAAGAATGCAACATACATTATTCTAAACCTTTGTGCTGAAACTGCTTCAACTGAAATGAAACAGATAAATTCATGGTGTCTAATGATTTAATCAGGCATCTTGGACAACCATTTCTGAGGCAAAGCATACCTTGACTGAAATTATCCCCACACATTAACCATGAGCTCTCTTGACTTTATGTACTTGACACAAAAGGACGACAGATTCCCCCCCTTCCCTTTCTCTCATACCTAGCTGAACCAAGTCCCATAGCTCCACCCCGCAAGCGTGGTAGTATTTGTAAATATAGTCCCTGGCCAAGTATCTCCCAGGGGAGAAGATTAGCTGCATAACATGGGCTTATACCGTGATGCCATACAAATGTGCGGCATGTACTTGTATAGTCTTATCCGTGTATACCAGCAACATGCGTAATCAAGGCATTTTTGTTACAAAAAGGTGTAAGTAGACCAGCGTGCCTAACAAAGTTACATGCTTCCAATAAGCAAGTTGAGGACAACTAGAGAAGAATAACTTCATTTTTATGAAGCAAAGAAACGCCTGTGTGTTTGAGAGAAAAAGAGAATAAACGAGACTTACATTGTCAATAGTTGAGATGAACAGCAGTGCTGCTGAGGTTATGTGAAACACAATAATGAAAGCCAGAAGAATCAACATTCTTGATCTGTAGAGGCTTTAGTCTGAGATAAATCTGTTAAAAATAAGAGCATATATGAACAGTCTTTAAAAGCTGTCAACGGATCAACCTGTCATTACGCTATTTCACTGTGGCTGTGAGTAGTCAGGGTCAGCGTGAGTGTATTTCAGAGCGAGGCGCTGTTACAGTCAGGAACACCGTATGCAGTTTGAGTCCACAGCACGCATTCTTTCTCCAGAGATAAAAGATTTCACTTAATCAGACCTTACATCAGCATAACAGCTTCTGTTTGTTATATGTGATACGTAACTAGCATCACTGCTAGTGAATCACAACTTGAAATGAAGCCAAGAGGTGCATTTTGCAACGTGCCAGTGGGATGGCTGCAGTGGGTAAACACACAGAGAAGCTTCTTTCCGTGTGCTACTCCGGCAAGGATATAAATCTCCTTCATGCTGACTTTTAGAGAAGTACTTTTCAAATTATAGCCTCATTTGCATGTGATGCTAGATTTTCCACTGGCTACAGTAAGGTCTTATTTCAACGATGCTTTCAAAGTTGGAAGAAACACAGATTTCAAAAGGATACTTGTAGAACAAAATTAAGTGCATCAAGAACTACCTCCTAGATTTACTAACAGCTGTGTTGTACCTTAGGTCCCATACAGGTTGTCCTTTGTTCATATAGTTGCATGTTTTATCCATTGACTAATGACTTAAGGCTACCATTTTCTCCAATATATTGTTCTGACTGGTAAGGTTCAATAAACCCATTAGTCATGTAATAATCCAGTTAGTTATTTTATGTTCAGTCACTTAATACTCTCTCTAGTCTACCTATTATCTTCATATCTTACCTAACCCATTTATTGCCATTTCACATCTCAAATGAAAAAAAAATTATTTAAAATCTTGTGTACAAAGGAACCACAAACTTCATTTGAACTGGAATGCCCAGGAAATCTGTGGGCACAGTAATAAATAGGTTAGGGAAAACTACTGTTACTAATACATAGAAATGTATAATTGCTTGGTATATCTGTTATCTTTTTCTTCTTGGTGTGTTAAAATGCTTACCAATTAATGTGCTACATTCTATAAGGAAACTGCATTCTTGCAGATATTTTCTCTGCATTTAGTGTGCACATTTCTGTAGCATTATCTGCTCATCAGTACATTAATGCATGTTTCTCCACTTCCTTTGCTTTGGACACATTCTCTTTTGTCAAATGATCCCACTCACCTAACACAGCAAATATCCAGAAGAAAAGGCAGTTACAATTTTTTTTAAGACTTCCATGATTTTTTTCATGTCTAACCCTCTCTCCCCTTCTGCCATGTACTAGAATCATGAACCACATGGAGAATTTAACCAAATAAAAGGACTACTTTGACAGCATTTTTAAAGCAGCTCCACTGGCATTCTCGTCAGGCCAAAATACAACTACTCTGCAAAACTTTTAACAAAAAGATAACAGCATATAAACATGCTGAATAGAGCCTAGAAGTTCCAGACTAATCCTTTACACCTACATTGCAGTACAGCGTTTCACTGCAGTACAGCATTGTAACAAGCACAAAGCCAGAAAGTATCAAAGTACTTTTAAGAAAATGAAAACTGACAGGCTAACCTCATATCCATATCTAATTGAAATGTCTGTATGGGAAAGCTAAGTCAAATCCTAAAATAAGGAAAGCAGCTACTCAAGTTTTTATTCCTTGCCATTTTCTCACTGTTAAACTTTTCCTTCTCAGCCGCAACAAAGAACAGAAGTAGTAATTTCCTCCAAAGAGCTGACTCTGCCGTATGACTCAAGATCCTCTGAATCTAGTTCTGCTTCTAGAAATGTCATTCATGAGTCTCTATCAAGCCTTTCTTGAATGAAAGGAAGGAAGAAGGAAAAGAAGATATTTTGTGGTTTTGTACAATGCCACATCAAAATATTTTCACTGTGAAATGTACCAGTCTTAACACAGCACTCTCTTGTCCTGTGGTTGGGTTTTTTTCTGAGTTTCATTTGTTACACAGATGGTATCTACACAGACAATAGCTCACCAGTCATCTGCCATATAAGGAGAGAGAATCAAATTGTACTCAGTATTATTTTAAAAATAACAATAGAGTTTCATCTTATTACATGAAGCATCATAAAGTAAGAGAGACAGAAAAATGTAACCTAATTAAAACCAATCTTGCAAAATCAAGACTTGCCAGCACAGAAAAATCCACTTAATCTTCAATCAAGTGAATGTTTTTGTTTTACTGCTTTAAGCCATAAACAGAAGTGTTTCAAACAGGATGGATAAACATGTATGGGTGATGAGGAGAAGGCATTTTATGTTTTACCCAAATAAAGCCAAGATTGAATGAAAGAGCTTTTTGTTTTGTCTTTACCAAAAATTAAAGGACGGTAAGAATAATTTGATGTTTCTGTTCTGAAGGACCTTCATAACAGCCATTTTTAGGTACTTCCTCCTGACTTGCTGGTAATGGCTCCTTTTGTAAGCTGCTACAACTTGTGTGCACACAGTGCTGCAACAACGGTATGCAGACAGGGAAATTAAATATGCTGGGGGAGAGGAAGGAGCAACCAATTCCAAGTAACTAATACCAGGAAAAGTCAAAAACAACTTGATACCCAATCTGTCATGCCTGAGCAGGGATCCCAGAAGTGCACAGAAAGATCTGTGGACTTAATCACTCCCAGCAAATATCTTTTCCCATGGAGACCGAGAAGGAGTGTCTCTGGTTCATCACAGCCTGCACAAGCAGTCACGAGGGCAGGAGGCTCTTTCAGCTAAACTCTATGTAATCTGTGTGAAGGAAGCAAAGAGCAGCTCCCTTCTTCTAAGACGCAGCCAGCAACGACACAGAAGCTCCTACAGAATCTGCACCCCTCTCAAGGCAGAAATTCTGGACTTCATCTCTCAAGGGAGGGCTATTAGCCACCACTCCTCCTCCACTCCAGACATTGCTGGAATTTAAAAGTTTATTTTGGAGACTCAAGATCCTTGCACTGCCTCAGCAAGAAGATCTTCCTTCCCCGGTTGTCTGAGGACAGCCTACCTGGGTACCTCTCCTAACAGCAGGCAGTTCCTTTCATCTCTCTATGAGCAAGGGAAGGACACAGTTATGTTCTCAGACAGAGAATTTCTGAGAGCACTGTTTGCGTTAACATTTAGAATTCTTACTTTAATAATTTGTTACTAATCAAACACTTTGGTAACATCCTATTCTGCATACTACCTGTAGTCCTCTTTGTTTCTTATTCACCATTAACTGTTTCTCAAGGGCTCTCTTCAGGTTCGCAATTGTTCCCAGTTCTTTTAGCAGCAGCTGAAACTCCTGCCGAAGCTTGCCAAACCAACAGCATACCACCTGGCAGTGGCTTTTGCCTCGCTCTTTTGAAATGGAAGGTACCTGCAAGAACAAATAAGCTAGCACTACTGTTTAACCTGGCTGAACTAATTCTGTTCAATAGAACAATGAGCAATTTGGATAAGATTAAAATCCTGTCATCCCTTACATTTAATTTATGCAGCCACAAGAAAATATTGCTTAAAAGGGTTGTTAATAAGAACAGAAACATTTTTAAATCACATAAATTTGGGAATCTAGTACTTTGTACTATTGCACTGAACAAGAATCTGCAAACAACTATATTAAGAAGATGCATAGAAATGATCATATTCTTTTGTTTTAGTCTCTTGATTATAGGTAAGAATATTTGTATTGATGAAAAAAGCTTCCTGGGTAATTTTTTACTTTGTATCATTTGATGTAATACACACTATGATCTCAAGTCAAGATGTTTATGATTTTTAAGTACGCTGCCTTTAGGCATGGATGAAGACTGGGATGATGCAACAGATATTGTTCATCATTCCCCAAAGTGGTTTGAATTCTTCTAATAGTTTTTAGACACACACACACACACGAGAAGCTTTTTGGACATGCTGTAGTTGTCTTTTAATACAGATGATGGAGCCACTCTTCTCAGAAGTACATGATGAAAAAACTAGAGGCAACAGTCACAAGTTGCAACAAGGAATATTCCAATTGTGAAAAATGTATTAATTATATCCAATGAGCATGATTAAGTACTGGAATAGAGCCCAAGAGGCTGTGGGATCACCATTCTTGGACACCTTCATAACCTGACTGAAGAACGGCCCAGAGCATCCTGAACTAACTTCCTGCTTGGAGCAGGAGTCTGGACTAGAGACCTCCAGAGGTCTCTTCAATCTGCTCTGCTGTCAATCTGTAGCTATTTCAGGAACCTCCCTGTACTAATCTCCAGCAAAGCTCTGGCAAAGAAGAACATAAAATTTGACTTAGCTCATCACGTGTGACATTAAAAACAGATTTTGGGTTATAGTAAGAATGACATTGAATGTCAACATGAATTCTTCAATTGCAAGCCTCAGCATTTAATACCACTTTACAAAGTATGTTGTAAGGCAGAAATGTACAGGTACAGCTGAGTTAGAAGTGCAGACTGCCACTGAATCCAGAAAGAATAAGTTATGAGAATCCTACTGAAGATATCCAGATTTGCTGTAGTAGCAAGGTTTCCCACAAATGCTGTTAAGTTGTAGGATGGTTACACAAAACACATTGAAAACAGGCGGCCAGCTGTATTAACAACAAAGATTTTTTCAATTAGTGCAGAAGAACTGTTTCTGGGTAATACTGCAGTGCTACCTTATTTTTGGAGGATAAATGCAGCAGTCACACTTATCCTTAACCTTTTCAGTAATGCAGACTATTGGAACCAGTAATTTGCACTTTCGTTATGAGAGCCTGATGTGCTTTACAAGAGGTGGCTAAGAAGGGCCTCTGCTATAATCTTCTAGACATGCAGAGTCAAGTACCTTTTTACAGGATAAAACAGCATGACAATCACAGAACTGCACAGAAAAAAAAAAGTATCCAGTCCAGGGTTCCCGACATTTCTGTATTGTTGTAAGCAAACACGTTACAAAACTGGATTGCCTCCCTGTATCAAACTCCACACCCCCTGGCAAAAAAAAGCCTCAGTTTATCTTTAAGATAAAGTTTATCTTGAATGTCCAGCAGTACGATGAAACATGCCTATTTGATTTTTTTCTGCTGCTTAGTACAGCAAGCAAGGAAAAAGCAAAACTCTGTCTTTGACAGTTCTTAGCAGAAGGTTTATCACCACTTTCCAGTCCAGATGTCATCTCCGCAACCCATGCTTTCATTTCTTCCCATGTGGTTAAATTCTGCTGCCAGGCCATTTCTCATGTTCGTGCATACTTGATTTTTGCAACCAGAGAAACATGTACGTAGTACAGTATGTTTATCCTGTGCTCATCTGCATTCAGAAGGCTAAAGCTTATCCTACAACGTTGTCTGCTGCCCTCACCTCCCAAGATCAAGTCAGTTTTTTGCATCATCTTCATCTGAGTCCATGTATGAAGAAAATCTCCACACAGACAATCCTGGTTTATACTCCTAGAAACACGGTGAAAACACGGCAGAACAGCTCCTGCTCTGTACAGACCAGGGCTGGAGGTGTGCAGACTGCTCGCCACCCACACTGAGTGTGCTGAAAAGACACACCCAAAAGAAGGGGTAGAGGATCCTGCTAAACAAGTTACCGTACCTGCAGCTTTCTGCTCTGAGATTTTTCATTGCAACGAGAACAGCAGGTCTTTGGGTCATCAATAAGCTGAACTTTCTTGAGGTCACTGGTGTAAAACTGAGTCAAAGCAAGCCGCCTTAATTCTTCTGCCCCTCGGTGCTATAATTAAATCTGCATATGTGAAGTTAGAAGAAAAAACTTGTACACTGGTGGCATGAGAAGTCTGTCATCTTGTGATGCATCATAAGATGTTTGGATTTACATGATAATCACTTCGTTTTGCTCAGCGTTCTTGTGCCACATCTCATGGTGTCTCATGACAGAGAACTCAGGAGTTGGCCCATGTTTTGCCTGTAACATTGTCTCTACATTTGCATAAAATTCCCTGGTTTATAAGGAACAGAGTGATACTGTTAACTTTTTTCTTTTTTTTTTCTTTTACCAAATACGAAGAGTTCTGTTTTTCTTGTGTGGTTCTCAGAACGGGAACCAAAAGTGAGGTAAGTTCAGGCAGCAGAGTTTCTCCCAAACTAGCAAAAGCTTTGAGGATTTCAACAATCCTCTAATGCTTAAATATCAAACAACATAAAGGACAAGAAAATCAGGAAATTTAACACCAAGGGAATAATTATGCCAGTTGAAACAACTTACTCCAATTTCATTATTCCTTCTACCCAAGTTAATTTAACAGTTGGGAACACCAACATTACAAGTTATAATTTACTGAGTGATACTCCATAAAACAAGGCAGATAATATCGAAACTCTCATGCTTTCTTTCTACACGGTGACCTTTCAATGTTCTCCAAGCCGACTATTGCTCTGACCCTATAGACAGCCTGCGGTATCTGTACATTAATCCATCATCTGAGTAATTTCCATTGGATCACCTGTCTGTCGGTTTTTGTTGCTGCAGGGTTAACCTGGCCACACACCCAAGTGGCAAGGCTGGCCTGACACAGGTGCCCGGCACAGCAGCCCTTCCTCACTGTCCTCAGTGCTTCTGCGCACCCCCGTGTGCTGCTGCGCGCGTACTCCAGCTGTGACACATTTGGATCCTTTCCATGTCAGCTACAGAAAAATCCTTCTATCATGCAAGGAGAAGTCTGGAAAGGATTAGCACATCCTTGTACCTTTCCTTCTTTCTTATTTTTTCCTGTGCCATCAATGCATATTGGAAAAGAAAAGAAAACACAACCAAAGCAATCTAGTTCTATTTTAGATGATGACTTGGGAGCCTTGCTTTAAGGAATCAGCCTTTAAACATTTCATAAGACAGGAGTGCTAATCTTGAAGCTAACATTCCGTGTAGATTTATAAACTGCGTGCAAAGGTTTCGCTGCCAGTAATCCCTGAAAAACATATTGATCGTTCTCTGGTGCATGAAGTGGGCTGCTACTGTTAGAGCTCACAGGTGTACAAACTCCACAGAAAATGAGTTTTCTCTTTTATTAAAGTCTTATTTATAAGTCTAATTCAGTAATTAAAAATACAGGTCTACCAACAGATGTGGAAGCCTCTGTATTTGTGCTCACATATACTCTCTTTTCAGGGAATCGAATATATTGTAGAATGGGACCCTTGCTGACCTGTTTGCCATGTTCAGGTGTAGATTCAAATTCTGACCTGTTTTCATGCTTAGGTATTACAGAGCTAACAGTCAATACAGAAACAGTATGTTCTCTTTCAATCAGTGACCTCTTTAGCCAGCTAGCAAACCTCTAAGAAGTACTGGTTGGTTCTGACTAGACCACAACAATATTGAATGGGAACCCAAGAGGGAAGCACAAAACAAAAGTAACAGTCTACACAGCAGACAGGCTCCCACCCAATTTTTTCCTGGTATGAAGCTAAGCATGAAGAACAACGTACGCTCTTCAAGAAATAAAATTTCAGGCCCCTGCGTGATGCTGGACTTGGAATCCTGTCAGCCCCCAGATGGCACAGACACCATCAGCTCTTTTTGCTTACAAGCAATCGGTTAGTTGAGAACACAGTCAAGCCTGTAGCTCTTTGTGCTACCTATTCCATGTGGAAGGAAGAGAGCTTCTCACTTACAGTTCCAGCTACTTTTCAAAGTCCTTCATCACAAACTAAGGAAATCGGAAGGAAAATAAACAATGTTCCCTGCATACAATCACTGTATGTAGGCAAAAAAAATATCAATACAGCAAAAAGTAATTCACAGTATTTTCTAGCGCTCTATTTCAATTACAACATTTATGCTTTTTTAACTCAACTGCAGAAAATGAAAGTATCATCATTCTGCCAGATCTAGATTTGTTGGTGCCCCTGCAGCAACAGTGTTAAGACCCAGCAAACTCCAGCATAACTAAAGCAGTCACCTTGATGTATTTTTATAGTGAAATACAGTGGCTTGGAGACAAAATGGCAAGATATGGTATGACCTAGTTTTTATCCAGCTTCTTTCAGAAAATCTTGCCTTGAAACCAAAGCCCTGAGGTCTTCTTTTTGTGTGCACCAAGATTAATATAAATGTGCATCTGCAGCTTAATAAAGCCTTTTGTTATTATGGCGGTTGGGTGTTTGTCCATCCTATTGGTACCATATGGGACTGCCTATTGTTCAAATAGTAAATTTAGAGTGAATAAACTCATGTTCTCGGCCTACCTATCACCTATGTATCAGGGGGTACTGAAGCACCCTTTCAGCTCTTTCTGAATCTATTTCATAAACACTAAATCTTAGCTCGTCCTCAGAAACTCTACCAAGTTACGAAAAGTAGAAGAGATCATGCTTACAGTTAGGCCTGGCATATCTTCCCTGGACTTCCTCCATTCCTTCTCACCCTGTCCTCCTCATTAGATCTATGCTATTAAGCCAGAACTCCAAAGTCTGGGAAATTATAACCCTGCTATCCCATAG
Organism: Burhinus oedicnemus; assembly: GCA_008921705.1. Taxonomy (NCBI): domain Eukaryota; kingdom Metazoa; phylum Chordata; class Aves; order Charadriiformes; family Burhinidae; genus Burhinus; species Burhinus oedicnemus. The sequence continues at coordinate 2,154,302 of VFFE01007078.1, read as the reverse complement.
GTTTCCACACAAAAACAAGAAAAAAACTGCAGCAAAAATGCAAAGTGCTAGCTTTCAGTACTGAGACCCAAAGAAGCTGATGTTTCTAATTTCTTAGGAATGCTTTTAATAAAGTTTTGACCTAGGGATGCCAGCATTGCTGCCACTTCTGTAACTCTGTTGGTCATTTATTTGCAAACAAGTTCAGACTGGGTTTAGACTTGCCCTACCACTCCTTTCACTACAGCCCTACTGTGTGCACTGCAGAGGGAAGTCACTCTGCCATGAAGCCTTTGTGGACAGACCGAGCAAAAGAAAACAGGCAGGATCTATGGGAAAACATGATCACAATGCCCTGTCGTAGGGCGGGGAAGTGGCACTTAGAGGGAAAATGAACCTTGTGACGTCTTACCTGAAAATCCTAAAAAACAGCCTCAAGCTTAAAAGGTTCAAGATAGATGTATTCAAATACTCCAGCAAAACCTGGACGAGAAGTGTAACAGCCACCATGTGCTGAGAAGACAATTTAGCTGGTACAGAAGCCAGCTACCTACACTGACAGACCCTTGACTACAGGCACATTTGAATAGTAGTCCTTAAGCCTTCACCTTTTCAAAACTGCTCTTTAGAGTTTTTGTTTGTTCAGCAGTCCTCCTCTAAACAGCACAAACCAGCATCTTCCTCAGAAGTAAATCTTTTATATATTTTTTCCTAAAGCACTTTTTTGTGTAACTGCACTTTGACACTAGATAATCATAACCTCAGATTTAACCTGTTCTATGTCTGCTTCTAAATCCCATCACAACGCACAGTCGTGTAAGGTGGCTGCCTCCTTACTAAATAACACCTGACACGGTTACAATTCATGTCTAATTTCCATCATACTCATTCCTTGTGCCCTCCACCGTCTGCTCGTCCACCTTCAGTGTATGCTGAGTCACATGCCTTTGGAAAAATGCTAATAAAAACTGGTCTTTAATGAAAGATACCCCACGGAAGCAATCTGTTCAAGAGATCAGCTCTCAAAAGGCACATGTTGATTGAGAAAACCCAGCAGTAATTTGGAAGAAGGAACTGCTTGTATGCTGTAGTTTCTGGTTTCCTACAAAACACGAATGTATTCTCTGAGCTTTCACAGTGGCATCTGCAAAACATGTTACAAAATATTTGTAACTCAAAGTATGTATGGGTAGAGCTTAACTGTATGCTTAGAAATTGAAAAAAAGCATGCATTATTTCAGGCATTCGATGCACCCTTTCCATTCAGCCAGTTTGCTTTAAGTTGTGCACTGATACCACTTCAGTATAAACAAAGTTGTGGTATACATTAAAACCTTCTTCACAACCAAGCTGGTCTAAAAGTACTGAAAGCTTGTTTTCCTAAGCTATGCAAGACAAGAACTTCTTGTTCCGACTTGTTCATTTTCAAAGATGAAGACAGGCTGGGGATATACTTGCTTGCAGGTCAGGGCAAACACATGGAAGGAAAAAGAACTGTTTAACAGAAAGATGAAAATAAATGGCTATAAATCACGTATGAGCACATTTAGGATGGAAATTATAACTCTCAGAGCTGTCAGGTTCTGGAACAACATTACAATCACCACAGCAGGGAAAAAAAAAGACCTGCCTCCACAAAAAGGGATTATGTGATCCAGTGATTGTGATAGCAGGGGAGTAGATCTGGCGACCTGAGAGGTCCCTTCAGTTCTGCACCCCTGTGAAGGTTATCCCAGAAGCTTCTTTGAGGTCTCCATATGTTTTGCAACATGCTTTTGCATGATACCCATGCCCTCGGCACTCTGCTGAATTCTCTCCTGTCCTTCAAAGGCTTCAGGTTACACTGGGAGCAAAGCCGACTGTTGTTGTGGAGTAATACAAGCGGTGATCATGGGACTGACGACACACAATCAGCTTTAAGGGAGGATTCATTTCTCAGGTGGGTGGTAAAGCTACAAAGAGCAAGCGAGGCCTGTCCTCCTTTTCTGAGGGCGACCTAAGGGCCGCTGTTGCCTCCCAACACTCAAGAGCAGTGGTCAGGAACCGCAGAGCTCTTTGCAGCCTGCTGGCACAGCCCTGCCTCTGGCTTGGGGAATCAGATAGCCGTTTCATGGAGCTGGGACAATGGCACGGGGGTGTACCAATCAGCTATTCAAGCTATGAGAAGCCTCCTGGGAACCTGCTTCCGAAGCAAATAACTGAGCTGAGGTGTGGCCCGGCCTCACCCCTGCTCAGTCACTGTTGTGGCCACATTTTGGTGTCAAGGTTGTCCCCATTCAATACCTCGTCAGGGCAGGGAGGGACAGACCAAGTATAATACCAGACCTTTCCATCAGGTTGACAGATTAAATGCGTCCTGATCCAATGAAAAGCCAAAAAAAAAAAAAAAAAGACGAAAAAAGCACACCTGCAGCATTAACTCTAGACATTAACATAGTTCTGAGAGCAAATCTCAGACCCCGAGCTCTACTGACTCCAGACTGCCGTTTATCCAGAGATTATTCCAGATACAACAGAACAGCTCCAGTGATTTATGTTGTTCCACCTAATTAACCAACAAACAAAGGCAGAAAAGGTTTGTCTTTCCAGATTGAAAGCAATGTGTTTAATTCAGTAGAAATGAAAGCTGATATTGTTTTAACTTTGGCAGATGCTGTATGGAAATTGCTACCAATTAAATGTGTTACATTTGCTGTTGTAAAATTTTCAAACTGCTTGTTTTGATTTGGCTTTGACTCGCTCTGTATTGAGAAATTTTGGGTTTAGTTATTCCAGAGTTTACACATCAAGAGTGTGAAAATACATCTCTGTTGACAGTGCAACAGTTGGCTATAAAATAAAAAGAGCAAACTCTTCCACAACTACTATTATTTTGTTTCACAGCAATACTGTAGCATATGATTGGATTTAATACTCAGCCTATCTTCAGAATGTCATTTTTACATTCTAATTTGTAATTGGTGCAATTAAAGTAAAACTTAAAGGTTGCCATGTGAACTCTACCAGTTTAGGTGGAAGGATGTCCAGCACTTGTTTCATTGCACTGTTGAGCACCCTAGTTGCACTGCTCTGCTATGCTCTGGCTGCTCTATGGAAACAGAGCCCAGTCACCTCCTGCTACTACCTGCCTCAGCTTTGCTCTACCCTGCGGCTCCACCTTGATCAAGCTGGCCGCCCATATAGTGCTTGGGTCGCTGCAGAGCCACATCTCTTCATACTAGCCCCAGTGCCAGGTAAAGACCCCATCAAGCATGCTGGTACATGATCAATGGGCAGGCTCTGCCAGCAATCTTCAGCTCTTAGACTCTTCTTGCAGTCTCTAGGCTTCGGTTTGTTTCTGCGTTTGAATTAAGTGGCTGGTTTGTTGCTTCCGTGGACTGAGAACTGTCAGCCTTAGAGACCAGATAAGTCTGCAGACTGACTGCAGAGACCACCATCAGCACATGCATCTCAACAGGGATAGCTGGGCACTTTGGAAGGTTACTTTCTGCCTGGAAGAAAGCCACCCTTTTAATGTATTTCAGGACACTTAACACCTGCATTAAACACCTAAGGCAGTGTTGACACTGCCCACCTTGGCTGTTTGCGGCCTGTGCAATTCCAAACACAGTGTAGTGTTTAAGAATCAGTGAAGTAAACCATAAATATATATCCTATAGCCATCTCTAAGGGGTGTTTGAGTCAGTCCACTTTCTGCCCCACCTACAGACTCCTGTGAACATCTCTACACAGCCAGAGGGTTGTATTTTAAGGTCACACCCAAATTATGAGGCTTCACCTGGCATGCACATACCACCATTAAACCTGCCCATGAAACTTCATAGGTAAAATAAAAAGGCATAATTACATTTTCCCCGTTCAGTGAAGAAATAATAATTCCTTTGATGAATGATTTCAGGCTATCAGGCTTTCTCTTGAATCCCACCCAGCAAGATCTATTTTCTAAAAATTAAGATGCTTATCTTCCTGATGAAGTCATGGGCATGACCTGACATACTGAGATATACTTTACAAAATTATCTTCTCTCTAAAATAGTAAAGCTTTCAACAAAAATAGCAAAGACTGGACACCCCCACCCCCCCGCAAAGATCACTGATTTGCTTTGAGCATCCAAAAAACAAACCCTAATCAACACTGAGCAGCTCCATGAATGGAATTCCTTAGTGCTGTGCTTATGTTTCCCCTGCTTTCCCTCTGAGACCAATCTGATTTCAATAAAAGCTGTGCATTCCTTTCTACTTTCAAATTTGGCTGTGCTGAAGTATTGCATGGATTTTATATATAAAGTGTTTCACACACTTCAGAGTAAATCTCTTTCTTATTAGTTCCTGTATAACACGGTGCCTTATTCTGCTGGGTCATCTTCCAACAGGAACAGGGCATTAGGACCTGGAAAAGTACATCTTCTGCCAGCTAGCAATATAAAATATCTTGTCCCTAGAGACCTACTTATCTCTTTAATTAAAGACGTTCTTGTACTGATTTATGTGGTGGTGTCATGACTTACAAATAGAACATAAAGCATAAGTGGAAAACCAAAACGTACACAATCCACTGAGGTGAAAGAAGAAGAGTCTCCCTATGCTGCCATCCATCTCATTTTTAAATGAACATAGAAACAGCATTATGAAAGGAGACAGACTATGTCTAACATACTTCGCAAAAGTGGAGGAAGGTCTTGCTCCTCTAAATATCCACATGGGACTCATCAGTACAACATTCTTCTAATCTTTGTAGAAATGTCAAACCCAAGATGGGAAACAACCTTGAGACAAACAAGACAACAAAAGGAAAGGCATGAAAATGGAAGAGAAAGACACAAGGCAACTGTGAAGCAAGAGATACTAATAAATCAAGGGGTGAACTTTTCACTAACTGAAAGCAGGTATAAGATGAAGGTAGAGATGTTAATTTGTTTTAAGCAATGTTGGCCAGAAACAGTAACTATGGCGTCTAAGAACTGAGACAGAACCCTTGTCGAAGAGGATAACATTGCAATAGCCTTCAGTCTTGACCTGCTCAGTCTGTTAACAACTTCCTTTATTAGCAAGGTTTTAAATCAGTGTAAGCAAATAGATTACACTGTTTTTCCTCACTGGCAGATCAGCAACATAATCAACACTGTTTGGGTGCTTATGACAGAAGTCTTTCCAGAGACCACAAATAAAGAATACACCACCAGTAGTGTCTTGTCTACTGACAGTATGATGTCTTTATTTTAAACTATATCAACAGACTGTTTTCCTTCCCCAGTGAGCATACTAAGAAGAAACTGATCACCTGCTAAGAGTTTTCATGGTGTTACTGCATTTCACCTTGAGTTAATGTTGATGGCTATCAGCAGAATAATTCCTGGTTTCCTGGCTGGGCAGGCAGCTTACCTGGTAACGTCCATGTCAGCCACGCAGCTGACATGATAAAATCTGTACACATCTTTATTCAGCATGGAGGATGGATCTTCCCCCAGGTATGCCAACAGTCTATTCTCCAACTTTATTCTACAAGTTCACAAAGGGATGCAGAGGATAGCAAGAGTTCCTTCTTTCAACATCTTTGAAGCAAAGGTCAAGTCCTTACATCTTACACTGAATAAACTCACCTCAGCTTCTGGAGAACATGTTTTCCATATACCTTTGTTTCCATGCCCACTTTGATTTTACCAGCTGTGGTAAGTACCTATAGCCCAGCTGCATTCCTTAGCATGGCATTTAATTTGTCACACACCCTCTTACTAAAAAGTAGCTGGATTCTCCAGTAAACTGCAATTCACATTTCTCCCCTCATTTTACCTCCTGCCCAGTACTTCCCCACCATTCGTGTGAGTTCCTGCCTGCAGCCACCTGCCACCTCAGTCCTGGCAGTCCAGCCTCACAGTTCTTTTCCTGAACTACCCTACCCTACCCTGCCTGGACAGCAAAGCCTTCAAAACCAACATCAGAGAGCAGGTCTGGAAGGAAGAGTCATAGAATCATAGAATCATCTAGGTTGGAAGGGATCTTTAAGATCATCAAGTCCAACCATCAACCTAACACTGCCAAACCCACCACTAAACCACGTCCCTCATCACCACGCCTACCCATCTTTTAAATACCTCCAGGGATGGCGATACCACCACTTCCCTGGGCAGCCTGTTACAGTGCTTGATAACCCTTTCATTGAAGAAATTTTTCCTAATATCCAATCTAAACCTCCCCTGGCACAACTTGAGGCCATTTTCTCTTGTCCTATCACTTGTTACTTGGCAGAAGAGATCAGCCCCCACATCTCTACAACCTCCTTTCAGGTAGTTGTAGAGAGCGATAAGGTGTCCCCTCAGCCTCCTTTTCTCCAGCCTAAACAACCCCAGTTCTCTCAGCTGCTCCTCATAAGACTTGTTCTCCAGACTCTTCACCACCTTCATTGCCCTTCTCTGGGCAAGCTCCAGAATCTCAATGTCTTTCTTGTAGCGAGGGGCCCAAATGTCTGCTCAAGCAGGCAAGAAGGCTTATTTTACATAGCTAACATACCAGCACTGTACGTACAGAGCCTGAAAGAGAAAGTGCTACTTTTTCTTTTTTGATGGAGGTTAGCCAACCGTAGCTGTTTACTTCCAAAGTTCCTAAAGAAAACTAAGAAAACCAGGTGTGTATTTTACAGCTATTCGGTGGGTTTCTTCACAGCCCTGTATCAAGTCAGAAGATACTTCTAAAATGCTCCACTACAATAATTACTGATCATTTACATATTATTCCCAGGTGCTGGGAAAAAAAGACCTCCCTGCACCACATGAACAAAGTATTTCTGCCAAGAAATTAATGGAGAGGCTGAACTGCAGGTTTCTTGGTGGCAGCACTGGGTGAGCAGAGGCAAGCCCTGGGTATGTCTGCTGAGGAAAGGAGAGTGGGGCAATGTTCTTCCTGGAGACGTCCAAACAAGGAGCTGACCTCTAAAATTCAATACTCAATATTAGAAGCAACCCATATTACCGAAAGCTGCCTGTCTGGTATCTGGCACATAACCTCCCGGCTGTAAGTTGGACATTACAGATAGAAAAAAAACACCAGTGAGAAAGACAGAGTGGCTTATTAAAACTGTAGTTTGACTCAAGTGGAAAAACGTTTAATGCTGGCAAAAACTTCATAAACCGAAGTCTGCATTGAATTATATATGTGTATTTTCCTGCCACTGGGGGGGTCCGCTGCCAAAACCAATCAAACGTTATACGCAAACTCCACTTAGAGTAAGTTAAAAAAAACAAACAAACAAACAAAAAAACCCCTCCAAAACTATCCTGTGGAGACAGCGAACTTTCTGCTGGTTTGGCCCAGCCTTCGCGTCCCCCGCGATCAGCCCCGCTCGCCCGCCCCGCCCCGCTCGCCTGCCGCCCAGCGGCTGCCGGGGCCCGCGGCCGCAGCGCCCCGGGCCGAGGGAGCGGGGCCGCGTCCGCGGTTCTCCCGGGGCCGGCGGCAGCCCTCCCCGCCCGGCGTTACAGCCAGCTTTCCATCCCCGACAGACGGCTCGGCACAGCGGCCGCCGACCCGCCGAAATAAAGTTTGTAAACAAA
>VFFE01007078.1:2051858-2146759 GCA_008921705.1 Burhinus oedicnemus | reverse complement strand
CCCCTTCCCCCTGCGGCGGCCCCGTCCCCCGCCCGGCCGGGGCTACTCACGGGCGCGGGGCCGGCGGGCAGCGCTCCGCGCGGGTGCGACCGTCTGGCGGCGGCTGCTGCCTCCCGCCCGCCCTCCTGCAGAAATGATGTCAGAAGCGGGCTGGGTGTGGAAAGAAAATAATTTTCAAAAGTGCCCCTCGGCCGCCCGCGAAGGAGGCAGAGGGGGGTGTGTGTGTGTGTCCGTGTGTGTCCGCGGGGAGGGAAGGAGGGAGGGACGGGCCGAGCACGGGAGAAACTTTTCCCCGCCCGTTTCCACTCTGCAGCGGGCGGGCATCCCGGCGCGCCGCCGCCCGGCCCTCCCCGCGGGCGTTCGGCCCGCCGGCTCCTGCGGCCGGGACCGGTCCCGTCAGCGCTGCCCCGGCGGCGCCCCCGGGTCGCGGCGCCCGGGGAGGGCGGGCTGAGCCCCGGCCGCAGGGGATGCCACCAAGGCGGGCGCTCGTCCCGCTGCCCGGGCGGCCCCCGCCCTCCGTCTCGGCGGCGGTGGCCGAGGCGGGAGCGGCCCGGGCCGCTGACCCTGTTAGAGGAGCGACCGCTCCGTGCCTGGCGGCGGAGCCTGTGAGGCGGCGGGGGCTCACCCCGCCTCGAGAGCCGCGAGGTGCCCCGCCAGCCGCCTGCCAGCCTCCTGTCACCGAGGGCGAGGGAAAGGGGCAGGAGGGACGGTGCCAGCCCGGCGGGCAGGGCGAGGGGAGGACGGGGGGAGCCCCCGCAAGAGCCGTCTGTGGGGAAGGGAACCCCGGTCCCCAACGCGGCGGGGGGCGCCCTCCCCAGGCTAGCGGCCGAGCCCCGCGGGGACCCTCTCCTGGCAGCGCAGGCCCGCAGAGGCCGGCTGGGAGGGCTGCGCCGTGCGGGCGGGGGGCGGCGGCGGAAAGGCGCCATTTCGAGCCGGCGGCCGGCCCGCCGCGCTCCTGCCGCCGGAGATGGTGCAACCCCGCCCGCCGCCGGCGGCACCGCGGCTCGCCCGCCGCCTCCCGCCCCTCCGCGCCGGCGGCCGGCGAGGTAGCGGCGGGTTCCTCTCCCGCCGTGGGACGGGGAGAACGCGGCCCCCGGCGGCGGCGCCGAGGGAGGAGACCGGGGCCGCCTGAAGCGGCAGCGAGTGCCGTGCTCAGGAAGAGCCTCCTCGGCGAGGAGCGTAGCGCCGGTGAGACTCGGTGTCTTTCGTCAAGGAGAAAAACTTGTGTGCGGAGAGCTGAGGAAATCTGTGTTTATAACGCCGTCTCCGGGCAGCTCAGGTGAGCCCCGGGGGCAACTGCTCGCACCTCACGAAGCCCCTCTCCTGAAGAGCTTCGCTAACCACCATCGCTGCTAGTAAGCATCAGTAATAAGCTGTGTCTGTTGTCAGCTTAGTTTTCACAAAATACATGACAAAACAGTTAAAATAATGACCATCACCAACTGAGTGATGCTACTTACTCCTACTCACCAGCAGAATGAGACTGTAATTCAGCTTTTTGGCCGCCTTGCAGGTTTTAGTGTCGGTACAGCCTCCTTGCCTGCTCGGAGGGCCAAAAGGTCTCACCTGCTGTTCGCGATCGGCTTTTACCACTGCGTAAAGCTGGCGAGGAAATCTGGCTGCTCCGGTATGACTGTCAAGCTGTCTGTCTTACGTTTGTTTTCTTCTGTGTCTTATCTTCCGTTACAGTTCTGCACAAGTTGCTGTTAACATTTGGTTTGGATGTTACCTAAAAATCAACTAGACTGTACATGCAAGTTTATGGACAGTGTTTCTTCGTCCCAGAGATTACCTGTTCTATAGGAACTGTAGTGAATTCCAGCAGCACCATCCCTATTCCTAAAGTCTTCACACAAATAGCAACTATTATCTTGAGCAAAAGACTGTATTGGTTACTACTCAAAAACTAGTGGCATGACCTCACTTCATTGCACCTTCACCCCTTCTGAAGTGCAGCATTAGTGGCCATGTACAGCTGTTAAGAATCTCATGCATTGCTTTAAAGTAAAAATATAAAAACACTGAAAGTTGCTTTGGCAGTCTAAGCACCACCAACTCCGCCAAACATTACAAGCAATTCAACTGGAGTAAATGACATTTGGTGTCATGGTTATCCCTCTTACAGTGTCATTTTCACTCTGTTTGGTATTAGCTTTAGCTCTGTTACAACTACCAAACATCAAAAAAATCTTACATTCATAAATCACTTTGGAATCATACACAAGAATATACAGTGCCATAAACAGTCCCCACTGTTCACTAAAACTTAGGTTTCTATACACTCACATATATTCTAAGTTTCTGGGTAGGAGGGACTGGCAAAGACCTCTAGTGGCTGCTTCCTTTGTACACCGATGATGTTCTGGTAATTGCCTTGTGGTTAGATTGGAATAGGAATTCAAAGTGGCTCTCAGGGGAGATGCTCATAGCTTTGGGGCTGAAGGAGCAGAAGTGAGAATCTTGGGAGTATCAGTGGAGGAGGAGGCCCTGCTTGTCGGTCTCCAGGTGTCCTGGTTTGAGGTAAAACAGGACCAATTTTGTTCAGTAACTTTACTTTTTAGCTAGGCCTCTTCTAACTGCTGAAATTAACAGCATGTTGTGCAGAAAACTGTTTACTCTCAGAGTGGTAAGACCCATGTATATAGCTGATGCCAAGGAATGGGATGCAGAGAGGCTCTTGCTCATACTTATTGCTATAACAGCGAAGGCCAGCCAGCTTTGTTACTTGCCCCGTTGGAGGGTCAGAAGTGCAAAAGCGTAGAGGGGTCACACCTGCGGGGAGGAGCGGACAGGACAGGTGACCCAAAACTGACCAACGGGGTATTCCATCCCATTTGCCTCATGCTCAGTATAAAAGCTGAGGGATCAAAGGGTCAGCTCTCTTTCTTCAGTGGCCGGCGTCCTGGGAGGACTCTGTCTGTTCGTCTGCCTTTGATCCCGATCCTGAATCCAGATCCAGAATCCAGTTCCCATCCGTCACTGAGTCCAGTCTGGGACTTCCCCAGTGCCTGCTGGTGATGTGATTGTCATCCTGGGAGCTTGATACGGTTTTGTATATATTCCATTATTTTTCTTTTTATTACTTTATTATCAATATTTCATTAAAGTAGTTTAGTTCCTTCTAAACTCTTAAGTCTCTCTTTTTCTCTCTCTTTCTTGTCTCCTGAGCAGAGCAAGAGAGAGAGAGCATCTGTCGTTCCACTGGATTGGGCCAATCTGGCCCAAACCACGACACCAGGAATTTCAGGAAAGCAAGTGGTACCTCAGGCTCAGCCAACCGCTATAAGCATAAGTCTGACTTCCACTGGGCTGAAGCATTACAGCTGAAGTCGCTTACAACATTCCTCTCGTACAGAGAGAAGTTTGCCAGTGGAATTGTGGTATGATTTTTAAACAAAAGATGTTGCTTATAACTTAAGTGACTAGAAAGAGGAAAATTGACTTCTACTTCATCATGTACTGCATTAAAGGCACGGCTTGCTAATAAGTGTATAATATTGTCCCTATAAGAAAACATTTACTGGTAAAAATAGTCTCCTTTCTCCTCCCTCAATTTCTCTTACTTGTGTTTTTAATTGTTGTATAGTTGTCATCCATATTTTATCTTAGCTAGAAGCTAAGAATAAATATTTTTAAAGCAATATCAACACTCTGCCAAATGCCTTCAGGCTTTTCCTGGAAACAAATTATCTGGGTTCTGCTTTTCAGACTTATGTTAGACTGATGTGCTCTGAATGAGTTGTTTTCTGGTTTGGTTTTTTATAATGCAGTGCTAAGTGTCTGGAAGTGATGTTGACCTTTTCCTGCCTTCTCCTTCACTCATTTGCATGAGGGATGACGGTGTGAAGGAAAAGGTGGCATATCCAAGTACCTCCTTCTACTTTGGCAAGCTTATTCTGAGAGATAAGCAAAGTTACCGAGTTACTGACAACAGAATCAGAGTGGGCAAGCTCAAGACAACCACTCCATGCCAGCTCTTGCTGCTTGTTTTGTCATATGGTAGACTGTATCATCAAAACCAGATGGAATTCATAAATGAACAGATGTATCTCTCCCACTTCCCACTACCAGCTGTTACACACAGTGGACACAATTTGCCTGTATATTTGAGATAAGCCTTTTTTCCAGTAGTTATAATTCCCTTTTATACATGAGGAGTTTTCAAAGCAAGGTCTGAAAGTGCAGGCTGAATAGCTGTCATGACCAAGAGAGACTGTATAATGGAAATACAGGCTCAAATGTTGATCTTACTGGCATATGTGTATGCATTGAATGTTGAAAGTTCAATGTGAAACAGTGTACAGACGATTTGCAGATATGTTAAATGGAGCACTGGTATAAGTGTTGGTCTCATTAATTTGTAATATAAGGAGTGGAATAATAAGTTCTTTTTTTTTTTACATTTAGTGATTACCTAGCTACAGTTTATGCCTTATCATGTATCTATCAAAATTAGCAAACAAGTTCAGTATTTACATAGCTAGAAGGGGTCAGGGCATGCTTTCTGCTGTGCAGTAACAGGTTGTAAGTAAAAACATAGGCTAACAAGATTTTTTGATTTATCTGAACAGGAATAGGAGGGAACCTGCAGGAAAGGAACCTCAAGATTGCCGCTGACTCCAGGAAAGCTAGTGCTGAACAGTAAGAGGTTTCATCAATGAAAATGAGTTCAAACGTAGGCTTGTATGGCTGTGCTGCCATTTTTATTATTGAATAAATTGTTCTTAATCTGCTAGGAAGAGAGATATGGATCTATGTATTCTGTAAGCAAGACTGAAAGTTGAAGCCTTGATTTTGTTCATTGTCACTGATCAGCAAACGAGGCTTACAAGCTGAAAGCCCCAAAACTATGTACTTATGAAAAAAAAAAAACAGGACTACTTGCAGGCACAACTGATTTCAGTCTAAGGATCTGACCAAGTGTATAGAAGCCTTAATTTAGCATTCAGATAGGAAGTTGAAGACTCTTAACTTCTGCACATACAGAATGATAGAAAAGTCTAGGTTGGAAGATACCTCTGGAGATCACCTGGGCCAACCTTCTACTGAAAGGAGGACCTTAGATTAGATTATCCAAGAGCCTGTCTAGCTGAGTCTTGAGTATTGCCAGTAAGGTAGATTCCACCACTTCTTTGGGCAACCTCAACATTTGTTTCTCACAATGAAGACTTTTTTTTAATATCCAGACAGAATTACCCATGAAGCAACTTGTGTCTGTCCCTTCCTGTCCTGTCACCATGCATCCTTGTGAAGGGAGTACCTGTGTCTTCTCCGTAACTATATTTTATTTATTGGAAGACCATGATTAGATCCTCCTTGACACTTCTCTTCCCTAGGCTGAACAAATCCAATTCTTTCAAGCTTTCTTCAGAAGTCAAGTTCTGCGACCTTCTAATCATCTTAGTGGCCCTCTGCTGACCATCTTCAATTTTTCAATGTTTCTGTTTAACTGGGAGGACCAAAACTGGACACAGTATTCTGGACACAGGTGGCCTAAAAAGTGCCAAGTAGAGTGGAGTAACCATATCCTTTCATCTACTGGCAACTCTTGCTAACACAGGCCATCATGTGGTAAACCTTCTTTGCTGCAAGGGCACGCTGCTGGCTAATGTTCAACTTGCCCATCACAACCCCCAGGTCCTTTTCTGCAAAGCTGCTCCCTAGCCAGTTGGTGCCCAGCCTATATTGTTTCTTGTGATTATTCAGTCCACATTGCAGGATTTTGCACTTTTTGAATTTTGTTGAACTTTATGCAGTTGCTGTAAGTCCATTTTTGCATTCTGCCAAGGTCCTTCTGATTAGCAGCTCTGCCATCTCGCTTACCAAACATGTTTGCTGTAGTCTGTCAGATTCTTGAGTGTGCACTCCATGCTATCATCCAGGTCATTAATAAAGACATTAAACAGCATTGGTCTCAATATTGTCCCCTGAAAGACGCCACAGGTCACCAGCTGCCAGCTGGACATTGTAGCACAGGTCACAAACCTTTGAGCCTGGCAATTCAGCCAATTTTCCAACCAGTGTATTGTCCAATTCTCCAGTCTATATCTCACCACTGTGGTGATAATATCATTAACAATATCAAACAATTTGGATGAGGCATTTGGAGGCTCTGGTGATGAAGGAGCCTTTCTCTTCCAATAGTTGTTTCTTTCATTTCTGGTTAGTTTTATTCTACTTCATATTTACTCCATTTCTTGCGTTTGAATATAGGATGGTTATCACTGTTAGACCTGGTGACTTATGCATTATGCCTGTAAACAGTCACATGGGGGTTTACATAAGGAGTCTGTATAAGAAGACCTAACAAGCCTGATCTCTTTCCAGGTTGATATTATATTACAAAATTTTTAGTAAGACACTTCTAGTTTTGCAACTGAATTAGAAGAATGAAAGTCTGAATATAATTACTTTATTTTGCACACTTAGACCTGTTTTTTCAGTACCAGCAGATGGCTTACATATTCCTTAAGATACGAGGTGAGTTAAAATCCCATAGGACAGTGAACTCTCACTCATCTATTCTTCTCTAATGTCAAAAATCAGACCTGTTTGAAACATCTGATATTTTCCTTAGGTTATTGTTGTGTGTAGATGAGTGAGAGAATAACCCTTTCATTGCACTTTGCCCTTTTTTTTTTTTTTTTTTTTTAAGTGGTTGTCTAAAAAGTATATTGTAGGTTGTTAGATTTCTCTTAGTTTCTGTCTTCCAGCAGGATGGATGCTGAATTACCCCAATCATTGCCTCCTCTGGCTGCAAAAAAACCCACTGTTAGAGAGTTAATGTACTCCTGTTTGAGCTGTGTTTTTTCCATATTAGTTTTTCACGTGAAGAGGCAGTAGTTGCCAAATACTTGGAGAAAAGTAGAATGGACTTCAAAGCGTTCTTCAAAGAGCACTGATGGAAGAAACCTTATGTGTTTCTTCCATCAGTACCTACCAGGTACAGTAGCATGGGGAAAATTAGCATGCAGCTTTAGGTAATTGAAAGGTCAATTTAGAAATGTGTCTGTTTTAAAAAAAAACAGTTGTTTGTAATATTTTGTCTAGAAGTTCCTGTGAACAGTAAAATATTGCCCACAATTCATAGAGCTGTTGTCCACAGAGCTTCCCATGCTGCAGCTTTTATCCTTCCATTGTTTTTTGTCACCTTTTATTAACATAAGGTCTGACAAGCAAAAAAGCTTTGCAGAAATATTAAAGCGAGATGCATATTTTGTTTATTTAGAGTTAAAAATTCTTACAGGAAATTCTATAAAATAGGGCCTGCAGAATTCAAAGGTCACATGAATCACAACAGTAAATGCTTAGCCTTGGAAATTTTGGAAATCTGTAGCTGAGATTCCTAAACTGCTTGCTTGGGAAGCACGTGATGCACACAGTGTTAGGGACAGAGAAACAGGAACACCATTCAAGTTACCATAAATAAGTATTATGTCTTTCAGAGCAAAATCACACTCTGCTAACACTCAAAATCCAGAGATACATGATTTCTTCCCCCCTGTGGACCTTAAGAAGTATGCTGTAGAATGATTCCACTGTTGAACAGCTCTGTGAGGGGAGCAATGGAGAAAACAATGAGAAATTAAAGCCTGAAATGGACTTTTCCTCTGTCATGGTTCTTTAAAAGTCCATCCAAAGGGAGCTGCCATGTCCAATCATTTCATTAGTCACCTTAAAAACCACGGAGGCACATCAAGGTCCTCACAACTTTGTCCCCCCTTCTCCTTCCCCTCTGCACGCGTCAGAGGGTTCTTTGCTTTGATCCCCGAGAGCCCTGGTATCCTCATAAAAAGTGTCTTAGATCTTTGCAAAACTTAGTGTGTCCTTGGTAAACAACCTTACTCGCATACCCCTTCCCACTCCAGCCTTGGGAACATTTCCTCCTCCCCCTCAAAGGAACATGACGAGATTAAGTAAGAGCAGCAGCTTCCCAACAATCCTTAACTCCTTGAGAACTGAAGTCCTTGTTTAGGTTTGCTGAGCCTAGAACGAGGAGGTTGAAAGGAGTTCTGATAAACTTATGAAATCTTGAAGGAACTGAAGATACTTCCTTTTTCTCATTCCCTGCTTCTATCTCAGTTAGCATACTTCTCCACTATCTCTTATTCCACTGTCATCCTCCAACCCAAAGGATGCACAAGTCAGAAAATATTGCTGAAAATGAATGTCTTTAGTTAGCTGCAGTAAGGCTTTGCTGAAACAAGTGAAAGATTTGGGCATAAACAGCACAACATGTCAGGGAGCTATGTTCCATGGTTTATACAGCAAACGTATATAGGATATATTGATTCAAATTTCTGTTTACCATGCTGATCTGCAGGACCTGCAAATCTATGGAGATGACAATAAATGAAAAGGAAGAGCTTACTCTTCTTCCCCAGTCTTGTGTCTTTCCCAGTCTTGTTTGTTCTCTTGGAAAATGCTTTTTTTTTTTTGTATTAATGTTGTAAGTACTTTAAGAAAACGAATAAAAATTTCTGGCAAAAAACTAGCCAAGACAAACTGTAGTGCTGCCCCTGGAAATGTTATTACTGGATCAGACAAAGCTGTTTGCCAGTGCAGTGATCTCATTATGAGAACTTCTTAAAAGCAGTATTTAAAAAAAAATGGTTATATATGATGGTATAAAAAGCATTGGGTCCAGGGGCCTTTGAGTCAGGAGGGTATTCTGATGATGTTGGCTAGTGGGTCACATCTCTTCAGCCCGTTTGCAGAGTTTTTCTATTTAGTCAAAAGTTGTACGAACAATGGTAAATTAAAATTTACCTCTGTAACTGGATGTAGCTATTAAAATTCTTTAATGTTAGAATTTGACAACCTTAGCTTTGTTTGGAAAAGGAAAGGAAATAAATTGGCAAGGACTAAAGGTAATCTGCAACAAAAAATAAATTGTGGAGCCTCTGAAGTACAGTACAGTATGTCAAGGACTTAATACATTACAAATAAACCTGTACGTTGCTTACCATCCTGCCAAAACAATTGCAATAGCAACCCAACCCTCTAAACGTATAGCTTTATAAATCAAATGGGTAAGAAAACAACTTTTAACCAGTCACTCTGCTAGAGATATGAACACAGGAGACTAAATCCTGTTATTAAAGAGGGGTAATAAGGACTTGGCCACAGAAAACTTACCATTGTTTGAAATCTGCAGGAGTGTGTGGTTAAAATGGCAGGACTAGGATTTCATTGTACAAACAAAATCCAAAACAAGGTCAAAGTGCCCTACAAGAAGAAACTATTTTGAAAAGTAGCCACTTGTACTGCTTAGAGGAGGAATATGTTTTGTCACTTTGGTTACTGACCTTGTCATCCAAAAAAGCACAAATCTTTAATGACTCACAAATCATTAAGAATGAATTAGAAAATATGCCTGTTTGCTCCCCCAAGAGAACTGCTTACTCTCAGCACATTTCAAATATCATCAAATATTTAGAATGTAAGGAATTAATAAATAACATTTTCATCTGATCTGTAAAGTAAAATAAGCTACTTAGCATTTTTATTTCTTACTAGTGTCCAAACACACAAGGAGACTTACCCATTTGCAGCAAAAAGTGAGTGACAGACAGCTCCACCAGTGAGGACGCTATCTTTCTGTATGAATCCTTTCTGTAAAACACACATGTAAATAAACAGCTCTAGACTCTGACCCATCTGTAAGATGGTTCTGCTGCCCTCCCCATGGAGCAAACCGCAGCATTCCTGCAGCTTTCTCACTTAAATAGCAAGCCTGCTGTGCAGATACACTTCTCTCCATATGAATTTGTGCACGTGTACACATGTGCACTTCCAAATATGTACACATAAAAATTCAAATCCAGGAACTGGGTCATCTGAAAAGAATTTTTGGATTAGCATGTTTTCTGAGGACTAGTGCACACTACAAGGGCTCTTACTCTGTACCCCATTTGGAAATTCATCATCTTTGTTTATTATTATGATATGTCTCAATGCATGTAAGCGTTAGCTCTTTCTAAGGCTGTCTATTAGAAGAACACAATATTGTTATTCCTACTGAATTCTTACGTAAGTTTAAGTATTTTAATGATCACGTAATTAAATTTCACAGGAAAAGCATTTCAGAAAAGAGAAAACTCAATCTCTACAGATTTTAACACTTGCTGAAGTCAGTGGAATATGCATTTAAATCTTCGTGAGAGCATTGGGGTGCCGCATGAGACCCAGATGTGGCAATGAACTAGATTCTACCTGCAGATATGCATTTTTTAATCTCATTGTCTTAGGTGGATGTTGCCATAGGCAGGATTTGGACCTCTGTACTGTTAAAGTGAAAATTGTTTTCATAATGATTGCAAGTATTAATAATAAATGGGCACAGCATGAACCCTATCATTAATAAGAGCTAAGTTTTTAGTGAATTACAGGCAATTTTAATAAAAAACATAAATTAGAAGTATTAACAAATCTTACAAACTTTATATTTTAACTCCTACTACATAAACAGTGCAAAAGTGTATCAGGAAACAGCAGTGCGTTGTAATTCTTGCAACATTACTAGGAGTCTCAAGGTATTTAGTGTTTTCTCAAAGACAGTCATAGGAATATGAGAAAGCCTTTTACCCTCATATTAAAAAAAAAAAGGAAGAAAATACATTTGTCATCTAAAGGAAGCCTAAAATTCATTTTTTGAAACCTATCATTTTTTAAGCAAATCATAAAATGTATTGTGACCTGAGTCAAGGTTTTTGAATGTAGGGATTTGCTGATACTAGGATGTTATCATATGGGTCTTCGTCCAAATAATATTAATAATTCCACAAAAATATTAATAATTCCACAAAGCAGGTGAAGCTGTATTGTAATAGCTAGGACCTGTATATGTATTACAATTTTAAGTAAACTTTGGGAAGGAAATAAATGTTGCAGCATTGCAGCAGACTGTAAAAATCAGGTTGCTATAAAGGGAATGAACAAGAGATACTGATTAGATCAAACCAAAAGACTGTTAATAAATGGAAGAAGATTTGAAGCTGAGAAGGAAAGTACTAATGAGAGAGTTAGGTCTGTGTGTCCTGGGCTTGCAGACCTGGGTGTGTACAGCCCTCCTCCCTTTTCCCTCTGACCCACTCCCTGTTTCCACAGGAAGGAAATACATACATGTCAGCCAAAAGGAAATCTAAGTGTGCTCCACCAGGATGGCAAGTTGTCCAGGACTGACATCAGCCCTCCATTATAGGTAATGAATTAGCCGGGCAATTTGAACAGCATCATTGGGAGTAAACTGGACAGTGGTAGGATTTAGATCAAGAAGCAGGACTTTGTTGAAGGCAAGACTAACATTATAAATTACAAGTAGAAATTATTAAAGCTGTATTTTTATTTTTAATTTGTAAGAGACAGTATCATTAGGATGTTCAGGAAGTGAGATGAGGCCAGGTATGGGATCTGGGTAAATAAGTTTTAGATAACTGAAGGGACATCAGGTACATGCCTACAAAAGATGGGGAGAGCAATAGTTAAGGGGATAATCTGGTGTTTTGAGTAGAATCAGTAAGATTTGAGTGAGATTGATTTGCATATCTTGTGCAGTAGCTGTGTTCAAGCTTTTTAACCTGATCTGCATATACCTGTGTTAAGAAAGAGGGAGATGTATTAGACTAACAAAGAGGAGAGCAAACTTAGCTAGGCTGAATTTCACCACTGATGGGAGGTGAAGTCTCCTCTGGAACCACATGCACTTCTGGGAAAATTGTTTCTTTCTCCCTCCCACCCCGTTCCAGGACTTGAACACTTGTAACTGTTCCCTTGCCAGGCAAATGTCATCCATCACACAGCTGGATCCACTTCTTTGCTTCTTGCATTTATCCTGCAATCAGTCTAGACTTGTCTAGCATTGCTTTGCATTCCTGGCAATTTTAAGAAAACATATGTCTTGCTGGCTGCATGTGGGCTGCTCAGATTGAATGAGCTGTGGCTGGAGTGTCCAGGCTGGCCTGTTTTCGGAAAACCACAGCAGCTTCATCTCTCTTCCTTTTAAGAATTCCGTCTAAACTGTGTTGTGTTCTTTTCTCCAGGGTTAAAACGTCATATAGGATGCTGTTTACAATCCTATGTGTGGAAAAGCATATTCTCATATAACATCTAGTCTTGCGGTTCTTCCTCTCTCACTTAAACTGAGTCGCTAATAGCTACTAAGATTCAAAGAGGGGCACTAAGTATTGACAGAATCTGTATCTCATTTTTGTTCCTGTAGAAAACTGTTTTGTAGGTGTGTATTCATAAAGATTTAATGGCAGATAAAATCCAAAATATTTCAGAAGGAAGGGAATAACAGGAGTTCACGTGAGGTTTTGCAATTTATTTCCACATGAATTATGTAAATCACTTGGTCTGTTTAGCCTACAGAGTAACCAAAGGGGCCAAGCGCATTTCTTCAACCTGTCCTGAAGGTAAAAGGCTTGGTAAAAGGGCACTTACAGCAATGATTAGAAGCCTCAAAATCAGATGATGATGATGATGATGGCGATTATATTTTGAGACTGGCCAGGTAACCAACCCCTCCTCCTGGGGAGCTCATTGAACAACGCAGAGAGTTTTGGAGTTTGCTTCTCTTCTATGGTAAATTACTCTGTTGGCTAGAACACACGTTCAAGGCTGCTGAGCCTTTGCTTGCTGTGGTCGTCTCATAATGCTCAGCTGGTGACTTCACTTCTTACTTATGAAATGGACTTCATACTTACCTGCCATCCAGACTTGTTACGAAGCTTCATCAGCCCATGTATGAAGAATTCTGTGAACCTTTCAAGACAGTGGTTATGATTATTTCCGTAGATCTGATATGGTTCTTACTGTAGTACTTTTGCATTACTTTCATGGTGATCTGACATTCACTTGCATCTGAAGAATGATAGAAAAATGTTGGTAGGAAGACTGAAAGAAGCTTGCCTAGCTAGCTTCCAAATCCTCCAAGGACAGAAATCCCACCACCTGTATGTCAGCCTGTCTCACTGCTGCGCTACCCTGCTGGTAAAAAAGGTTTTCCTAATGTCCAGTCTGCACCCTGAGAGCTGCATTTTGTGGTCATTGCACTTGCTATATTTTTTAGCACTACGTAGGAGAGTTTGGCTCTTACGTCTTCAGAAATCCCTTTCAAATAGTTGTAGGCAGTTATTAGAATTCCTGTTAGCCTCATTTTCACCAGCCTAAACAAATACTCTCTTTGTAGGACATGTGCAAAATTTCCTGCACAGTGCAGAATGAAACCAGCAGGGAGAGAATAAGCAGGAAAGCCAGATGAGAGCATGGTGCCACAGCGGCTGCATTTGGTGAGTAGCACTGCACCCTCTGCAAGGGAGAGGTGTGTGACGCTTTGCTATCTACAGTTCACCAGAGGGTGTCAGATATTGAGCCTGCCAACAAGTTTCTTAGCAATTACCTTTTTTAATTATCTAAGGATGTATTTATGTCATTACTTACCTATTTAGTCAGGTTTTAGACACAGATAAGTGAATTATTATATAAATATCAGGAAGCTGAAAATTCTAAAAATGACAGCTGTTCCTAAAATGTGAATAGTATGTGTCTAACCATTCCCTACTATTTCTACTTGAATGTGTTCACATGTGCGCAGATGACTCTAGGAATAAAAGTCTGTGAGCCTGCATGGCCCATGTTCTTGAGACCTCTATGTGAAGAGAAGAATATCCAATAGAAAATCTATCAATCAGGACATATGATAATTTACATTTTTGTATAACCTACAGTTTATCTTAGGAATGAAGAAACTATGGGCCTCAATAGCACAAGAGCAACAAGATTATCTTGCTCCCAGTTATGTATAAATTCATCATTTAAAGCTCTGTGTTTCCTTATGTATGTAGTAGTATGCATTTGGAAATTTTTCTCTGTGGCACAGGGCCATATGTTAGCATGAATGTGCTAGAAGAAAGTTACGCATGAGCTGTTTGGCTTGGTCTTTTTTTAGCTGAAGCTGTCATGCAGCAGTGTGAGAGAATATTTCAGTTTTAGTAAAGTTTACAGGTTTTAATTGCTCTTACTTTGTCCCTATGCCAGTATGGTTGACAATATATATAATTCAGTAAATGAAAGTGTCTACCCTAATCTAAGAGGCTTTTGAGAGCAGAGCAAAATATTTTGCTTAAACACAGCACAAAGAAAGGGGGAGTTAAGTATATAGGTGAGATAGTATACTGGAATTGACCTGATGCCAAGGCATATATAAATAATATAAACTAATATAAACTGTATAATAATATAAACTAAACTAATATAAACTGTAAGATATTTTTCCAGTATGTTCTAGCGATAAACTTACAGAAACAGAAACACCTTTAATGATGTTTTGCATGGAACTGTCTTTACTCCTTGAATCTCGCAACATTCAATGTGAAAAGTGCAATGCGATAAGCAGAGCTCATAAGTACCAGCTGTTTTTGTTGGAAAACGCTGACAAATCTTTTCCTCTACGCTCTAATAAACTTTCATTTACCAAGAGCATAGTCCTAAATATCATTCAGTAGTTTTTCTTCCTATACTTCCATCATTTTTGACTGACAACTATCCATCTGCCATTTTATCTAAACAGCAAATGGTGGAGCAGTCTGCAATGTAGTATATGTTTAGTTTAAAATCATAGGAAGAGTGTTGAACTTCTTTAGGGTCTCTCATATTCAACCTTTGATTGATTACAGTCATCCCTCTTTGAGGAGATTTACTGCTTAGCAGAACACATTTCGGTACATTAATGATCTACAAAGTATGAAGTCACAAAATGCTAGACAAGATCTCTAGCCACTCATACTAGGGCTTGTAAGAATTGGACTTTTGGATGAGTATAAAAGTAAGAATGCCTTTTGTAAAGAAACATGTACAAATCTATGGTAAGTTCTTAATTGCTTGTAGTGCACTTCCATGGTAACCTTTGTCCACCAACAGGTCTGTTCAAGAAGCTCTTTAATTATTTATCTGGTGCATCTACTATATTCATAGATTTTTCTCCTCTTCATGGTGGAGGGGTGCAAGGCAAGGAGAGCACCAAGATCACATCACAGAGCAGAATTTCTCTCTAGATAGCAAGACTGCGTAATGCCTAGTCTGCTGTTGCGCCTGCCAACTGCTGTCAGACAGACTGCATTGTTAAGTAGAAGTTGGAACAGATTAGACAATACAGGGAATAAATAATAAAGTGGGACATGGAATAGTTTCTTTTTTTTCCCCCAGTAATTTCCACTTTCTGCCCTTGTACTAGAAAAGTGAACGTAGAGAATGTTTTCCACATCTCACATTATCCATCTCCTCCTTTATTCCACTGAAGGAGATAAGGTTGGTCCGCATACACAGACTGAAAGGAAGAGTACTGCTGGAAAATCAGACTCTGTTGGCATTCAGTCTGGTCATTAATAGTGCAATAAATATAAAAAATTAAGATATTTAGGTATCATATGATAAAATGCCTGATTTTAGCAATGCAATTAATGTCCTACCAGTTATACTACAGTTACTACTACAACAGTTCATTTAATCTTCAAAAGGCCGAAGTTCTTCCCATTCCAAAGCTGAAGAAGTTATATCCTTTTCAAAGCTTTGGCTATTTTGTAATACTTATTTCAGAACTGTGGATATTGCTATTAATAGAATCATCTCACCCATTTCTGTGTCCAGTGAAGCAATAAACATCAGTGATGTTTTGTGATGGTGAGTCAGCTATGCACTGCTGAAACGTGTTATTTTTTCCAGCTCTGAATTTGTTACCTCTTCTAAAGTGAATATTCAGTACTTATAATGCAAGAAATGTTTCTGAAGTATATTAACTGTGTAATTCACTGGTTTGTTTACTTTTATTCTGTAATGTCATTCATCTTTCAATGATCTAAAGAGACTCATTTTTTTCAAATGTCCTCATTCAAGATATTTTCCATGCCTTGATTTTTATTACCTTTCTCTACATTTCTTCTTTCTGAGAGCTTTTACTGCGTAACAAATCTGGAGTCAAATGATTGAGTGGAGTCTTTCAGTTTCAAAAAGCCAATAACCTTAAAAAGGGATGACCTGGGTTTTTTTCCTCTCTCCTGAACTAGCGGCAGGTTTTCATGCAGATAAATGTCTGTCTGCTTGAGAGACAGGAACTTTATTCAAATAGGGTTTTTTCTTTTTAAATCTTCTACTTGTTACTTTACCATTCTCTTCCGACTAGTTTCCTCCTGAAAACAAACAAAAATGTTTTGCCTGGAAGCTCTGCATAGTAATGACCACTTTATACATACCTCTACCAGTTAGTGTTGTCTGTGAATCTGCACCTTCACAATGAACCTACAAGTTACTAGACTTTGTCAAAAATCTTTAGGCACTTTGAGCAGACCCACTGTAGGTAATTGGTATTGAGTCATGCTTTGATTCTGGATTTTCCATCGCTTGTAGACCATCTCCATGTCTATAGTAGATCCTTGCATTTTCTTCAAATCTAATTCTCCATTTTTTTCCTAATGACTTCTCTTTCTAGTTTATAAGCATACTTTTCAGTAGTGCTGATGTACCATGGGTGAATGTAACCTGAAATTCACACATTTGCCAATCTCCACTGGCTATTCAGCAGTACCATAATGTATTTCCCTTTCTTTGTGAATTTAAATTTAATCTTATCATCAAGGTCTGGATAAGCTTGCTTTTATCATCTCCTTGGAAATGGGTGAAGGCTTTTCAAGTGGTGTTTTGTGAAAGAGCTAGAAGTGTTAATTGTAATAGTTTCAAAAGATTAGGGCAGTGCTAAAACACCTTTGTCCTATCTAGAGTACTAGTTAGCTACTTTGGGTTTTTGTAGTATTAGTTTTGTTGGGCTGGTGCAATATCTATCTTTCTGATGCTTTTTTCCTCAGTAAGTAATATTAATGTCAACAAGTGGCTCTGCAACAAAGGTAGGAATTTCTAGACCTTTTATCAGTAGTGTCTGAAAAGGTAAATCTGTAAGCTAGAGTTGGAACAATAACTTGTATAGCTGTGTCTAGGCTAACTGAGCTAGTTAACTGGGGTACAGAGAAGGATAATAATGATAGCATACAAGAAGAGCTATTTAAGTTAACTCTGGAAGTGGGATATTGAGTACTCAGTGTTTGAAATCTGAGCAGGTTCTGTTCCTATGCTATCAGGGTACCCCAGCTGCATAGTATAAACCTATCTGGGCACATTTAGGTGAGTTGCAGGTTGGGGGTGGGAGGAAGAGAATCTCAGTGTCTGTAGCCTGATTTGATCAGAGGCATTTTGGTAAAGTAAGTAAATGGGATTTTTTGGTTTGGGGTTTTTTTGGGGTTGTTTTTTTGGTTGGTTGGTTGGGTTTTGTTGGTTTTTTTTTTCCCCTCTCTCTGTTTGTCTCCTATGGTGGATGCTTGGAAGGCAGGGATGTGATGATGATGTTCTATTAGATAGGAAGCTTGTGTGAAGTGTGCTTGCTTATATATTCTAGAAGTAGATATTTCCTTTCCTCTGGTTAGGAAAAAGATCATCCCAAACATGATGGATACTTTCCAAACAAGTGATGAAAGAGCCACATTCAGAAGTTTTTCATCCATGAAGCCAGTCATCTTCAGTTTTGTGATAGCACGGCCATTTGTTGTGTTAATGTTCTGCGCATCAGGTAATTCACCAAAGTCAAGTTGGAAGTTTGGTATTTGTCATCTTCTCTCAATGTTTGTGATGCAGTATGGTATGGCAAAACAGTGGTTTTTTTAACTGTTGGGGGAAGTACCCCAACTTTGCCCTGAAAGAATCCACTTTATAACATAATAATTATATTTAAAATATAATCTTATTTTTCCTAGAACAGTTATAGATGCATAAATTCACACTTGCACAGGGAGAAAGCTACACCTTAAATAAATGCACGTCATATACTATTAATTTCTAAAGAGCTTTGTTGTTTGGCTTGAGGCAATAGAGAACAGTGTCTAAATGTGTCTACAGTCCATGGCATCATTAAGAAGCATCAGGTATTTGGAGGGATGGTGACAGGCGATCCCAAAAAATATTGTACTTGTGAAAATTCCCCTTAAAGGAGGAGAATAGAATATTTCCTGTCTATGGGTAACTCCTGTAAGGCCCTGAAATTCTGCTTTTTCCAGGATTGGGTTTTTGGTTGTTTGATCCTCTAGCTGGAAGGAAGGAAGGGAGAGAATATTCTTTGCTTTCTTATCCTTCTATTTATTTTAAAGGTAGAAGCTCCTTCTGTATTTTCTTAATACCTCTGTTTTTTTCCTCCTCACAAACAGGACAAATTAGATTGTTTCCTTACTCTCCCACAACCTTGTAGGACTGCTCTAGTCTCAGAGCAGTGCTGCTTTGCAGAAGGTGTTGGAAGGTAAAGGTCTTGTCCTGAGCAGCCTTTTATGTATGTGGAAGCTATTGTAGTTAGCAGATCAAAACAGACTTTAGTTGTTGTGAAAATATGGACTTAATAACCCTTTGTAGGTGCAAATGGTTGTGGGTTTGGTGGGATATAACAACATTTTGTAATCAGCATTGAAATTGCTTGAGTTCAAAAGCTGTATGGGGTTTCGGAATTGTTCCTGAAAGAATATGTGAAGTCTGTTAGGATGAGTCATTTATCCAGCATATTCTCATCTGAGTTTCCCTATTAGTCTCATCCGTTGATGTTATTTGTCTTGGGTTTCTTCATTTGGTTCAGGATGGCATTGCAGAAGCTCCTGGGGAGCTTTTTACCACATCTTAAGAAAATGTTGCATTGGCTCTCAGTTTTCAAACTTCTGTTTCTAGGTGCATTTCTCTGTTCTGTTTTCACAAGCTTTGTCTGGTTTGAACACAGTATGAATTGAATGGAGACTGAATTTTTGTGTGTCAGTTCCTCCCAGTGGGCCCCTGGTCAGAGTTGCTTCCATCTGTTCTGGTGCATATTTGTCTAATGCTGCAGTACCTGTTCTGCCTGAGAGGCTGCTGTCCCAGAGAGGTACCTCCAGTCATCATCCCAACGGGGATCGGTTCCTCTCCCTCTTCACCCACATGTCCAATTTTGTTAGCCACATGACCAACTTCTATTCAAGGTCTGATGTGGTTTAGGAGGAAGCTAATGCTGCCCACTTTATTAGAGGCTCTGCTGATTATTTTTTTTAAGGATCTAATTAGAATTAAATGTTGCTGGTATTCTGCCTTCACTATGAACAGGTTTGACTCAACCCGGTAAGAGCAGCTTTCTATTTAAGCCCCAGAAGGGCACAAAGATGAAAGATCCTAGAGCAGCATTAAGTTTCTTCGTATATTCTCTTTCCTTAAATGTTCTAGCTCTCTTTTGAAACAGGCAGTTTCCTTATGTGAGAAGAGCAGAATTCATTCTAGTCAATGTATTAGAAAGACAGCACTGCAGTTCAAAAAGATCTGGAGTCTGAGAACTTTGAGCCTTTTATGTTACTGAAGTCTTCTGAATGAACCATATCAAGCAGTTTATTCACCTTTCATTGGTTGCCTATTTCATAGACTCTTAAATTATAATTGAAAAAAAATTCCTGTTTTTTTTCCTCATAATTCCTCTACTAATTATGCACAAAATTGCTGCTGCCATAGTGACTTATTTCCCCCCATTTATCAATACATTTCCAATAATAATACATAACCATTCTCATTTAACTGCAAGAATATATATTCAATTCCTCTTGTGTTTAACCTGTAATATTTGTCTAACTCCCTCTCAGGTTTGCATAAACTAGGTGCTGACTGCTTGTCCCACTAGCTACAGCCCAGGAGCAAAGCACTGATGACAGCTGCCGAGACAGCCCAGACGAATGCCCTGAGACTGGCTCTGTGGACAGCCCAAGCTTCTCCCTGCCTTGCTTGTTCAACCAGGTGCTGAGTTGGCCCCGGCAGCAGCCTCAGAGTAAACAAGGGGTAAAATGGAACCTGCAGCCCTGGGGTAGATATGAAAGAACAGGAGACAGCGAGTCCACTGAGGTACACAACACTACTCATTTTCTCTGGTGAGGCTTTACTATAAACAAGGAGCTTCTACTTGCTAGGACTGCTATCAGCATTTTAAAAAATCAGCTTCATCTTTGGATTTAGCTGCACTTACTGCTTCCTTCAGGCATTAACAATCAAAACACGCACAGCAAGAGCCCTTACCTCTTTTCCAAACCATAAGGTACTGTACGATGTCAGTTTAACTTCTTCAGCCCAAAGCATGCTGCGCTATGTTAGCAAGGTGTGTTTGCAAATAGTTACTTACACCTGAGAACAAAAATTACTTCAGTTACCCCAGTAAGTCAAAAGTACAATACTTATTAAAAAAGGAATTAAAAAAAAAAAAGCTTTAAAGAAAATATTTTCCCCATAGAGTCCAGCTATGAGTGAGGGATATTATGAAGTTCTGAATCCAGATTCACGTGCATTTTAAATGCCGTACACTGCTCATCGCATTCTGTACAAGACGATTCACTTTTTCCAACCACTTAAATGTAGCACATATGGAATCTGTTGTATATTGTCGGCCAGTGCTGTACTGTTTCATCCCCTTGTGTATATAAACCATGGTGAGGCTTTCAGCTGTTCTTCTAATATCCTCACTTCTGCAGTGTTCCTCTCGGGAGAGAGAAGGCAAGACCTTTTGATACTTTATTTTGTAATCCAAATATGGGATCTAATAATATATATAATATATTAAACTTCATCATAATAGCTACTACAAGGGCACAGAAGATCACTTGATGCTGCGTTAACTTGGACAGTTTGACTTCAGAGTGGTTAGCTTGTGATCCTAAAATTGTGTTTGCTTTTGAGATTGTAGGTTCTGGGTTGTTTCTTGTTTTGTGGGGTTTGGGTTTTTTTTTTTCAGTCTAACAAGATTATATTTGAGTTTTTTAATCCTCTGCAAGTTTTGACAGTCGCATCTGTAGAAGAGAAAAGCTTCTTCCTGTTCTGCCTTAACCTTCCAGTGTTTGGCAAATAGGATTAAAGCTTTTACTTGCATCAAAACAAAAGTTTAAAGTAATCAACTGTCAATAAACCTGTTGGCAGTTGTTCCAAAACATTCACAATAGTTTATAGATTGCTGTGGCTGATTGGCAGCGCTCGCTGAATTCCTCAAGAGGGTGGAATTGGAACCAGACCTAGTGGGTGTGTCGCGAGGAACGAGGGGGCTGCTGGATGTGCATCTTCTCATTTCTTCTGACATCTAACCCGGAACTACAGCAACCTCTCATTTTTATGCAAATTTTTGGCTGTTACAGTCTTCAGGCTTTTGTGTGTGTGTGTGTCTGTACTCTTAAGTGATAGCAGCACCATCTTTCAGATTAAGCCTGGGTTTTTTTTTTTTCAAATTTTCTGTGTGACCAGCTGTTGCAATCTCCTTCCTTTGCCTTATGTTTGTGACAAATTAAGCACCCCAGACTTCTTGTAGCTTTGGCCAAAAAGGGAAGTAGCAAATATATGCTGTAATTTAAGGCATAGCATACTGAAACAACTTAAAACGTTGAATCACTTGTGTTGAAAACATTGGGGACTGATTGAACTCATTGAAGAGCCAGTGCTGGAGAGTTGTTCCCTCACCCTCCTCCTTACATGCACCTAAAACCAGCCTGACAGGTGAGAAACACGCTTTCTGGTGTGGTTTTTTGCCTGCTTTGATAGTGCCTGCAGCTCTGCCAGGTGCAAGGTGTGGCTGCATGAGAGCTGAACTGCCTTGTGCTGAGTTGTTTATCTTTGCTGGGAAACCTGCTTTTACCAACCTATAGAAGGGAATGCTGAGCATAGATATTGTGCTCAAAGAAGACCACCTGTGGTGAAAGCAGCCCCAACTGCTGCCATGGAGGTGTATCAGTTAATACTGAGTAATTAAACCCATAATGGGAAAATAAGAATTTGTTCCTTTGGAACATCACTCTCTTGTTTTCTCCTGATGGCTCAGTGTAAAGATTGTAGTCTCCATTAGAATCTGAGGGAACAACACTTTCCACCCTTCCAAAAGCAGAATTGTTACTTTGTGAACTTCCTATATTCTCACTGTTTTCTGCATATTCAGAGTAAGTAGTGATGTGTTGGGTTTGTTGTTTTGTTGTTTTTCCTAAAAAAAAAAAAAAATAAAAAAATTCCCACAGTGGTAATCTGCCTTGAAGGCCTCATTTCACAGGCCCATGACCAGTAGTACAGCCAGCTGAAAACCAATTCCACCATATTAAGCCATAGCTTAATATGTAGTAAAGCAGTGGCTTTACTGTTGAATGAGATATTTGCATGTGGCAGCAGATATTGGAATGCAAACTCTTATTTCATAAACAAATTCAGGTTTGATATAAACAAGTTTCCATGTTTTGTTGTGTTAATGGCCTTGAGGACAGCAAGCAGTTTAATTTGTTTGCTTTTCTTTCTCTTTTCTTTAATGAAAACTTTGAGTCTCACATAATACTATTTTCCATGAGAGAAGAAAGAAGAGACTGGGGGCAATACAGGACACAAACAACCTGAGATGACAAAAAAAGAAAAACAATCTGGTCTGGCTTTTCAGAAACATGAGGAAACCAGCCTTATAGGCTTATCGAGTAGTTAAAGACATATAAAATACTTTTGGAAATTATTTTATGTAACGTGAAGAACTGCAGGGGCCTGTTTCTTTTGAAATCTTGCAGAATGCAGTATTGCCTTTCAGATCTTGAACTTGCAGTGGAATACTAATATGAGCTCTTGTGGGGAATTTTCCTAATGGCTTTACCTAAAATGACTGCTTTACATAAAATACATAAGGGAAAATACTGACTTGTCAAAATTCAAATCATTTTATGGGAAACAATGATTTTCTTAGGGTTTTTCACAGGGAAGGTGGCTTCTCAGTTGAATGAGAGATCTTGCATTGCGTGTCCCCCTCTCCACTGAATTTGGCTGTCCTTAAGTCTCTGCTCACAATTCTGCTGGCAGCCTTGCCTGGTAACTTATATCAGGTTTTTATTCTGTCCTGCTGAAGTTGTTTAATTTCTTATCTGTGTTAAACATGCTTCAGGACAGAACTGGGACTGACTGTATGTAGTCTGCTTAGGCAACTCCCCTGGTTCAAATTCCTGCGATGCCTTGCCTAGCGTGTGCCAGGTATCTGCCCTGGGAAGTGTTTGCCAATCATCTGGTGGCTGGAGACAGGCTGAGGATAAAGCGCCTGTTCAAAACTGAGCAATCCAATTCATGTTTTATCCTTACCTCTGAGCAGCCTGTCTCTGAGGCTGTTTACCCTTCTAGGTTGGATCAGCTATACATGTTTGTTTCCTGTTGTCCATTAAAAAAAAAAAGCTTAGTGACACCTGTTTCATCTGCATAGAGAAAAAAGTACTCAAATCCTGTGGCATCATGGAATGTAAAACTGTTTCCCTCTCTGAAAGGAGCATGATTCCCACCACCACTCCATTCTTAAGGAATTCAGTAGGATGCTATCAGAGTTTAATTCTGTGGTTTTGGACTCCATCACAGGATCAGAGGCCTGAACATTCAAACTTTTTCTTACAGTGCTAGTTTTCAAGTTCATAAAGGTAATAGCTAGTACTGTTTTTCTCTTAACTGAAGTAATGTAGTAGAATATGTTCAACAGTTTAGGACTGCCTGATAATTTCTGGCCTTCCAAGAAAGATGCATTCTGGAATAGTTTGACTTGCTGTCAGGAGGACCTGCCAATGAGCTGTTTAATACATTTTAATATTTCCATTTTGCAGTTTTCCATAAGACGCTGAATTTTTTTTCCCCCTTTCTTGGATAAGTGTAAGTCACGCACTTGAAATGAAACCAAAGCTAAGGAATATTAAAAACTGACTGGAGCAAGAATGTCTGCTTTCAGTTTGTTGCTTTCTGTTCTGATTGTGAAATTTCAATCAAACTTGGTTTAAAGATAACAGCAATCCCACAAATCAGTGTTTGGTGTAGCTATGTCTGCTAACACTTCTTTGAAGAAAGGACCACTATAAACTCTGTCTCTTAGGGCTTTTTAGTACAGTGAAGACATTTTCATTGCCAAGATCATAGTTCTTGTTCCACTCTTTCTTTTTTCCTGTTTTGAATCAAGCAAAGAATGAAAAAGTTCTACGTAGCTCCCACTAAAATTCACAGACTAAGTGTTTTCTTTTTCTGGGGAAAAGATGGTGAAGATATTAGTCTGAAAGAAAAAATTGTATTCTGTATTGTCCCATACTGAGACTGACTTTTTGATTATACTGAAAAAATAGCCTTAAGTAGAAAGACCTATTTTATGATTATTTGATGTTAAAAACTCCATTGATTTGCTTAGCAAGATTCTTCTACCGCACTGAAAAATGTTTGTAATCAGAGAAGACTTGGAAGGAGATTCTAAAGAAACGTTGATATTTATCACAGAAGAGTGAGAATCCTACAAAATGCTAATTTTTTCCCCTAAGTCATAGGAATCTTTCTTGTAGGATAACTTAAAAAAAACAAACAAGTGACTTTGAGTTCTGTGAGGCTCAGCAAGATAGGAGTATAACTTCCTAAAGGCACATGAATAGAATTAAACCCAACATACAGTCCTCTCTAGGTGTATGAGAAGATACTTGACTCACTAATTCTTCTGTTTCAGTACTTTCTTTGATAATGGATTTAACAATTCTGAAACTTAGAATGAAAGATTAATTTGGCCATAACAAATTCTACTTTCAGAAGATTTGTACTTCTGCAGGGTAAGCTCATGCGTCTATCTAAAAATCGGTCTGCCATGCTTGCATTTGGACAAATCCTTCCAGCTCTTCTCCAATCAGTATGACTAGGAGGAGTTTAATTATTACTTTTGAATTGTTGCATTTGAACACCTACTGGCTGCAAATCAAAAGTTTTGTAGTGATAACCACAACCCACTTTATAAAGTCTTTATGCATATAGTGAAACACCAAGGCTTTTTTTTTTTTTTTTTTTTCAATTGGAAGAGGAGAACAGAACTTGGCTCCTTTTCACTGTATGACAATAGAGAGTAAGTTGTCCTAAGTGGATCTATGTTTAAAAAATCGAGGCCAAAGCCTGCTGTCTTTCAGTTTCTGAAGCACATCCACAAATGTTAGGCTATTAGATAGGTTGCAGAATTGCCAGAAGTCCTTTCTGCTTAAATTCCAAGTGGCTTTCTTAGATGGTACATCCTCATATTTGGGCTGAAATGTGAGTGCGTCTGCCCAAGTGGTGATACCTTTCTTATCTTTTCACACAATGGTCTCCAAATATAAGTTAATGAGACTTGAGTGTAGCCGATGGTGCATTCTCAGTTAGCACAGAATATGGTATTATGGGATCTTCTCTAAGCAGCATGAGCTTTTTTTACCCTGATTTCGATGAGATTTAATATGACTTTGAAGAGTGAGCATCCCCAACCATTCGGGTATAGGCGCAGAGGAATAAGTAGTGATCTTGCCAAATGCAGCACAAAAATAAAATTATGTAGAGCAGGACTCCTGCTTCTCCTTTTTTACCTGCATGGTTTTTTATGGTTCTAGCCATTTGTTTGGATTTTCTGTAATGTCATATGTGTCTTGGTAGCTATTTTGCAGTAACAGTTAGAGACTTCATAATTTCTAGAACCTCAGCTTTCGCTTAAATATGTAGTAGAAGATATGCCACTGCTTCTTTCCTGTATTATAAAGCAGAAGAGAATGTGAATATGCAGGGAGTTTTCAGTCCAGTGTGAAGACACTGAGCTTCTTGATTAAAAGACACAACAATAATGCAACTTTTATTTTCCTCTTCCTTCTGTTGAGGAAACTGTTTCATGTATTTTTATCTTTGGCTGAAACTGATTTTTGGTGTTGAAAGCTCACTCTGGTGGAAAGTTAGGACATGGCACTAATTTAAACAATATCAAGTGTCAAGACTTCGTGTGTTTGAAAAGAAAACCTTGCCAGTTTCACCTATGGTAATTTTAGTATTGCTGTTGAATTGGAGAAGATGAAATAATAAAGGATAATATTTGAATTCTGGATCTGTAAGCTTTTCTGTCAAGCAGGTGGTGCAGCCAGAGTCTTCCACCCTTCTGATTTTCTAACAAAAGGCTGTTGGAATTCCTGCTTCTATTTAACTACTGTAAAGAAAAGTGAATCACGGAATCACAGAATTTTCAGAGTTGGAAGGGTTGACTTTGTTCAGTTCAATGGGTGGCCCACTCCCACCCCTGGACTTGCAATACCAAGAGGCTTTCAGTTGATTCCAGTTGCTACTATGAAGGAATTAAATTTGAAAGACAAGTGAAATTAGACATTTAACTGTAAGTATCCTGCTGTGCAATGCATAGGGCTGTTGGTAACTATTAAGTGTCCTGTTAAGTCAAAACAGTAAACAAAACAGTGATGCATGTCTAAATACAAACTGTAGAACACCATTAATGCAGCAATAACCTTTGAATAATGTTAAAAGATGACATCTAAATTAATTCATTATTTAGACACTATCATATAAAGATAACTTTTTTTATTGTCTATCTGTTTAACCCAGTTGGCTTCTAAAGTACTGTCATCCTTCTCTCGTTTGTAGTCATTGGTAGTGTCCAGCACTTTAAGGTCAAGTTCTTCATCTTGCCAAAGTCAGTGACTGGGCTCCCATCTGTGTTGCAAAGGCAGTGTTTGGTTTAGATTGTGTGTGACGACTGAAGGACTGGCTTAAACAGCAGGTATGCAATTCCTGAAGGAGGGAACAGGATTATCATCAAGACTCCTACTGGCTGGTTTCTAAGTAACAACTTTATAGCAAAAAATTGCCTGTAATTACAGGAGAGCAAAGGGCACTTCCTTGCTGCTTGCCAAAGCTCCCTTAAAACACTTCCCTCAAATTTAATAAAGGTATTTGTTCAAAAACTAAGCTTAATTTGAACCCACAGTAAAGAAACTTAAGCCATGTGTAGCAGTGCCACCTAGTGTAGTCTGTCAGTCCTTGGTTTTCAAGGTTAACAGAATTTTACTCCTGTTGTATCTTGAGTATAACGGTTTGGGAAAACTAACATTACCTTTTTGTTATAGAAAGTGTTAAAGATAATTCTCTTGAAATCTGGGCCAGAATATCTTCTTACATAAAACAAACTCTTACCTGATGGCTTGTTTCACTCTTCTTGGCAGAATTAAGGACGAAATATTTTTAATTAATCCATATGCAACAGGTCATTCCCTTTTTGTCATGTTTAGCTTTTAAACTGAAACAGACAGGTAGGATGGAGCAGTGATTGGATAGTGCTCTTGCTCAAGAAATATCAGCTTCATATTGCAGATATTTATTGAGGATTGATAATATTTTGTAGAATTATTCATGGAATAAAGTAGCATTTCTTATGACCCAAACAGGTAGAATTTTGCCTGCCTACATAAAACTTGGTTTGGGAAGTGGCGGAGTAGAAATAAGGATTAGATTACAGACTTCAAACAGTAAATGGTTTGTCCTGTGTGAGAATTCTGAGAAGAAATGGGTTTAAACTTGCTGTGGCTCTTAGCAAATTGTTGTGATTTATAACTCTTAAGCTAACAGCTGTTATTGCTGTTAAGTTTTGGCTCCTAGCTGTCTATGAATAGCCCCCACAAGTCTGAACCTTGTTATTATGACAAACAAGCAAAGCCACGGAGTGGATTTTTTTTTTTTTTCACTATAGTACCCCCAAAGACTGACTAATGAAATCTAGAGAAGTTTATCTAGATTTTCACCAGTTTTTAAAAAAAAAAAAACAAACACAAAAACAGAAACAAAAACCAAAAAAACTTAGTTCTGTGTATCTCTCACAAAGAGGAAGTTAATCACTGCAGCTGGAGCTGCTGGGAATTGCATGTTTTTTCTAGATTCCCAAAGGAAACACTGTCAGCCAAAGTTAGAAGTGGCAGGAGGACAGAAAGCGAAAGGCACAACTGCTAGATTTATACTTGCATAGGTTTTGGCCTGCTTGGCCTTCTGACTTAGCTGCTGAAACTCTTTTCCAGTTAAGAATTGTTTATCTAGTACAGTCTAGTTCAATACACAGAGACACTTCTGAGGCCACCCGTGGAACATGAAAAGTCCGGTCTTGAGTTCAGGTGTGCAGATAGGCCCTCGTTGTCTGGTGATTCCAGAAGGGGCAAACCCTGCCAACAGGCTTTTTGAAAGAGATTTATATGAAAGGGTAGTCCTGAGTGGAGAACTTGCATCATACTGATCTTCAGCATCTTGGGATGTTGTGCTGTATGAACAGCAAACTGCTCAAAGATAATTCCAGATAAT
Organism: Burhinus oedicnemus; assembly: GCA_008921705.1. Lineage (NCBI taxonomy): Eukaryota > Metazoa > Chordata > Aves > Charadriiformes > Burhinidae > Burhinus > Burhinus oedicnemus. The sequence goes on along the minus strand of VFFE01007078.1, from coordinate 2,118,583 downwards.
ACTGCCTTTGAGTCCTTTCTTTGAAGGGAAAATGAGATTCTGACTACTCCAGTGCCAATGCTCAACATCACTGATACAGGCATGGTGAAAACTAGGTGACCGGGTGTAACCAACACTACCTTGTACATGGAGATTTTGTATGTTTCTCAAGAGAATCAGACCATGGACTTGAAAATTTGGGCATCTCTTAGACTGCCTTTATTCTTAATAGATGATGAGACAACTATGTTCACAGTACTTCTCTACCTAGTATTATTAGCCAAAAAAGTAATTAACCAAGTTAATTAGAAACTTAGTCATCTAACAGATAACCTAGTATTTCTCTTACCTATTCTGATACACAACAGATATTTCTGAGTCCAGTCCCTTACAATTGAGATACAATGAGTTCACCATCAATAGCAGAGTAGTACATATTGTTCTTGGCTTCACAACAGAAGGATCAAAAGGTAATTCAAGCAAGTTGCTTCAGCTTAGAAGTTGACTACTCAAAGCAGGTATTACTACCTGAGCATGCTTCTTCAGCAGCAACTGCTGGGATTATTTCACTGCTGATGAAGACCCCATTGTGTGCTGGAGACTGTAGAACCACCTGTCTTGAATGTGAACCACCACATCTTGAAATGTTGCCTCAATAATGCACAAGACTGCACTCTGTCTCTTTCTTGTTTTTTGTTTTTGGTTGTTTTTTTTACTGAAAGGTTCCTTAAATATTTGTATGCCATTTCACATTTTCTAAATATTGTAGTCACTGAGCCTTGCAGAGAGTATTAAATGCTGCTTATATAAATCAGATTTCTATGGGACTCCCCAAGTGTTCCCTGTTCCTACAGCATCTTATCTTCCCCTTTCCCTGTTACATAAAACAACATTTGAAGTACGTATGTCACTCCCCATCATCCACTTTCCATTCTTTCAAAAAGTCCTCCTGATATAACTTGGTCTTGCATGTGCCTCGGTATGATTTTTGTTAGCTTGACTAATTTGGAGCTTTGTTTCTACAGCACTTTAATCAAGAGGGTCTTATTTCCAGAACTTTGAGCTGCATCCCCCTCCAAAGGGAATTACAGTTTTGGCTGTTATCAGCGAAGAGAATGGACAGTGGTTCTGACTGAGCTGAGTTCAGTATTTCACTCACATCTATATAAGGGATTTTTATTAGTAGTTCTAATGCAGTCCATTAACGTAGCAGTTTTGGAAGACCTGGCATGGAGGAGCATCCAGGTAGCTTCAAGTTTGTGTAGCTGAAGCTGCTACTTTTTTTTTTTTTTTTAAAGTACATAATACGTATTAAGCTATCAATGACCCTGTAGCTGGTGATCCTGAGCAAATGTTACCAATGGCAGGAGTATTTCAGAGGGCTTCCTAGCACTGATAAACAACTGATGGCTTTGAAGACCAAGGTCTTCAGGTGGAATCTGAAGCATACAAGAAGGGAGACCTTTGCTGTTGATAAATGTGAATTATCTTACTTTTACTCACTAATCTAGTGGGGAGTAATGGCTTATACAGAAAAGCAGGTGATCCTTCTATTCTCTGTTAATATGCTTCTCTGATGTGTCAGTTTTATCATGAACTAATAGGAACATTTCAGGGGACTGCTCATTAAAATGTTGGTGTTGCATCACAGGCTTTTTCCCCCTCCCTTCCCCTGGGTTATGCAATAAAGTTTTGGAAGTGCAGCAGAGGTGAATAATCCTAATGGCAATGTCTTGCCAACACTGTAGTAGCCAACCTGGTTTGTTTTGGTGCCACAGTCTGCATTAGGTCCCTCTGCAGACCCCTTGAGGGTAATCTTCTGCCACAGTCAGCAAAGCCAGTTAGTTTTGGAAGGTGATTGCTTGAAACCCCATCTCGCGCCTCTGCTTTTATTCTCAAGAGGCAACCACATCAAATGGTAAATGTGCTTTCATGGTTCTTTTTAGATCCAGGCTAGATTTGTGAATGCCAGACTGACATATACAGTAAGAAGTATGTGTTTTGGCCCAGGGAAAATCAAAACAAAACTAAACAGTAAGCACAAGTTGAGCAGCCTTCCAAGAGAGTCCAAAGTCATGACTGGTGCTTACTGTTTCTCACTGGCCTTGCATCACCAATGACAAGACATTATACAAGTTGCTGTGAGGTGGCAATTTTGCTGAGGGCTACAGTGAAGATTTCACCTGGTGGAGTATAACTAAAGCATTTATTTTAATATTTTGTAATATTAAAAAGCCTCCATGCGAACCTAGCAGGGATCTTGTGATTTTAAAAGTTACCAAGTTGTTGGGTATTCCTGAAAGCTGGAAAATAAGTTGGTTGTTTGCTTCCTTCCAGATGAGCATTCTCTGTCCATTTAATCCCTGATGGTGGATTGGGCTTTGTGGCTTTTTTCCTTTTGTTCTGCTGTTTCAAGTGAAAGCAAAATGCTGATGTAATCAGTTGTAGGGCTTGATTATTTTTAAGGATTTTAAAGGGAAAGTTCAGATAATGTAGTAGACATGAAGGTGGAGAGTGGCTGTGGTAGGGCTGAATTGGAGTGGAGCTGAGTTTTTGAGGCAGTGACAGGCTTTACACGGGGAACCTGTGTGGAGCTGGAACTTTGCCACATGCAGTATGAGTGGCAGTGTTTTGAAACAGGCCATCCTTACCAAAGGAGCGAACAGTTAAATTCTCACTACAAATGGAGCAACGCTGTAGGAAAGCAAATTGCCTCTGTCTACTTAACAATTGTACTTGAGTATTTCATAGATAATGAATCTTGTCACTTGTAAGAAACTTCCCCTCATGGTCCTCTGTATGAAATTCAACCTTTAGCACAGCTATTAATGTCCCATAAGCAAAGTGAATGGCCCTTTAAGGCTACACTAGTTTACTGATTTTACGGTTTTATAAATTTACCTAAAAATGTTGTATGTTTATATGCTTTTGGGAAAGGGAAACACCTTTGTTCTGCTCTTGTCTGAAGCAATTTTTTGCCTTTTGAAAAATCTCATTCATTAGCTCAGATATTTGGATTAAGGAATTAAAGGTTTTCATGGACTTCTTTGTTCTATTTCAAATATTAAAGGAAGCAGTGAGAAGAACAGTAGATTACACTGAATAGGAAAGCAACTGCAATACAAATTAATTCCTTATTTAAATTCCCTGTGATTCCCTGTATGAAACTGGGAAGGGGGATTTTCTGGAAGATAATTGCTTCCCATTTAAAAAAAAAAAAATCATTCTGCAAACAGCAGTTTTCTTTGTCTTAAAGATGCTGTGAGCTGTACTGCATTTTGATGATGATGGAGTAGGTAACAATTAATCTTGTTCAGTCCATGCCATGTTTTATTCTATCATAGTAAAATATCTCAAAGCTTCTCTAGATTGTTAATAAAAAGCATAGACGCAATATCCCTTGCACTTTATAAAGCAGTTAAGATTTTGTACCAAATAAGGCTGGAAAACGTTTTAAGCTGAAGACTAGATTTTTGTTTTCACACTTGTAAGCAACACAAATGAAATTAGAAAACTAGACTAACGTGTACAGCAAAAGACAAGTATTCTCTGCCTATCTACAGCAAAAATGGGCATAAACAAAAGGCAGCAGTGCCAGTACCTAGAATGCACCTCTTTCCTTTGGCCACATCTGTTTTTTCCTCTGGCTGATGCTTTGATAAGAAATGGTTATAGTAAGACCTCATGCTGACTTTAGAGCGAGCTGCCACAATCTATGTCCCTGGCTGATCTCCTGTTGCCCCAGCTTAGCTGTGACCTGGACAGTTTGACTGTTTAAATTTTTCAGAGTGAGCCTAGATATGGCATTGATACTAGGACTGTGGATAGAAATTAGCTGTGTATTGGCTTGATCATCAGTGTTGCCTAGACGTAAAAATAAGAGCAGAATGAGATGGAGATGGATAATTCCTCCCTCTGAGTTGGCATTACTTGTTTTCTGTGATACCAGAGTCAGCTTTAAACTGCCTAACTTGGGCATGGCTGTGCTTTGACTTTTTTTTGGCATTACCATATCCTTAGTCACAGCATCTTACTTTGAGATGCTGCTATGCATTCCAGCTGGGTGTAATTTAACATTTAGATTTTTAGCTAAACTGAACATCCCTAGAGGCTTTACAGTTTGAAGACTTTTTTTTTTTTTTTTTTTTTTTTTTTTTTTTAATTAAAGAATTATGATGCCAGGCAAGCAGTATGTTCCCAGGCTGTCTGCTGCTGATGCAAAGTGGCACAGTCAGTTTGCACATAGCATAGGGTAATGCCATACTGAAGGAATTGCACAATTCAATGGCAGAGACTGAGGAGCACCTTGATTACTAGTTATCTGTGTAATGGGAACTATTTGAAATCTTGGCTGCTAGTCCAAGGAACTACTTAAAAAAAAAACCAAACCAAAACCACCCCATCCTCCCAAAAAACCCACCACCTCTGCACAGAAAAACCCAGATATGATATTTTAAGTTAAAGGCCCAATACTATCAGAAGCATAGGTGGCAATATACAACAGTTGTAGCTACAGTGATATTACCTTTATTGATAGAATAGACAGGGTGAAAGTATCTTGACTGCTCTGTCACAAATGGGTAACAACTGCATCCCCACTCTTCTTTTTTTAGTTAGACAAGCACGGTTGTGTTTATTATTCTGAGTACAAAAGTCAACACACTTCAGACTTCTGAAAAACAGCCAAGGTTTTGCATTCTGTACAAAAGGGTTTAAAATGAAATCTGCTGCTTGTTAAAAGCAGCCTATCCTAGTTCCCTCTACAGCCAACAATCCAGAGCAGTGGAAGCCAAGCCAGTATTACTGTGTGGGGAAGAGAGGAAGAAATCTAAGTAACAGCAGTACACGTGCAGGATTGTCACATGATGCCAATGAGAAATGTCTGTGAATAAAACACCAAGCTCAATGTAGAGTCTTAATCATTAAGAAATATTGATGCACAATCCCTCTGTGAAGGAGATGTTAGCTTACATACTGGAAAAGACACAGTCCAGTCATTGGATGGTACAGCAGGTATGGAAAATAATTCCTATTGTTTATTCTGATGTTTTAACCAGAGGCACAGCCTCCTGTCAGTAGAAATTTTTCTGGAAAAGTGTAACTTTGTCAAAATGTGCATCAGATATAGAGTAAAAGGAGAAAAGAAATGGAAAATAATTGGAAAAGTACACACAAGTATTTGGTTTGTTTTGCATGTCTTGACAGTGTATTTATGGTACTAGAGCTGGGTAAATGTAGTTGAGTCTTATGAGACCATCTCTGGTTGGTCTGAAGTTGTGGCAGTTCTCCTTAGATCTTCACTGGGCCACTTATTTGCTTCTCCTCTTACAGGAGATAGGGAGCATTTCTGTGGAAGTTAATTTTAATTTTAATGAAAAAACAATAGGATTTGGACTCAAAATTTCTGCCACAGTGCCAGAGAGCCATGAAATCAATACGATTAGCACTTACAGGAAACATAAGCAGGTGCAATGATAGAAGTATGCTCAAGCATTGATGGAGTCAGATTTTCATACCTTTTGATTTCTTCTCTTACATCATTTAAAAAAACCTGGCAAGATATATTGGGGGGTGGGAGGGGGTGTCCTCTTTATGTGTATAACATGTCAGAAATCTTCCTACAGGTGAAGTTATCTGCATTTTAAAAAAGCAAACAAACCTATATAGAAATGTGTAAGTGAGATTTCCCTAAATCACAAATAGGAGGCATATGTTTGTTAATGATGAAAATTAATCCAGTAAAGGTGACTAGGCTAGTAGAGTGCTTTCGTGAATGCCCTCATTTGCTTTTTTGAGTAACTTGTGGAGCAGGAGCAGGAAGATCTTCTGAATGTTAGAGAAATCTACAATGGACTGGAGCAGAAAAATAACTTAAGGGGTTTTTATTCTTTTGCCTTGCAATACTTCTGGACAATGTGCCTAGGTAAGTTTAGGAATTTTCACAACTCTTGTGTTTTTTTAGATAGTGAAGTTCCTCTAACACAATTCTCTTCAAGCTCTGCAGTTTAAAATGCAAGTAGTTCATGGCTTTTAAGAACACGTATGTAATGCAATAATAAAATGTTTCTGTCCTCGTGTGTACTTAAGGAAGTAATAGCAAAGTAACTCTCAAGTTTTGAACTTGGACATTTATTTTTGTTTATTGTTGTAAGTTGACCAGCCCGTGAATAGTTTAAGTTAATTATGCTGATGTACGGGTTATGTTGAGAAACTCTTGACGTTTTTGAAACTAGGGCCTGAGTACTTCTCAAATTTCATCATCACTTTCCAGGAGAGAGCAGTGGCAAAGAGTTATACAGAAAATTACTAGTAGCCTGTTGTTCAACCTGAATGCATTCAAGTTCCAACAGCACTGATACTGCTGGATCTCAATCCATATTTCTGTTTTATGGCAATGCTGTGACCTGTGCTGGTTATTCAGAGAGTGCTCAGTCTGGGCCAATTGAGATCATTAACAGATTTTAATATGTTAACATGAAACCAATGTTCAGTGTTCGAATGATCTAGGAGATGGAGGGAAATAAAAGCTAAATTAGCAGTAACTAGTCTCCATTGGACAGCAGCCTTGAAAATCAAGGTAGATTTTGACTGAGGGGATTGACGTGGGGTGGGTTTTTTGTTTGGTTGGGGTTTTTTTTGGGGGGGAAGCAGAGCGTTTTCTCTTACTTACATCTTAGAAGAATAAAATCTATAGCTGATCAACAGAAGCAGATGGCTGGTGTTCCAGTATTAAGTTTGTCGGGTTTGGTTTTTTGGTTGTTTTTTTTTTTTTGCAGTTCACTATTAAGGTCTATACTTGAAATGAGTTTTGCATATGCTGGGAAAGAGAAAATGTAGGAACTGCAGTACAACCACATCTTTACAGTCTTAGTGCCACTTTGCATCTTTACAATTCTGTGTGATGGGGCTGAGTACTAAAGCCTCAAGCTAAAAGGTTATGTTCTTCTACTGTGTGGGTGTGGAAGGACTGCCAAGGAAAGCATCTAGTTAGTAATGGTAACTTACAGGGGGATCGTTGGTAGAACAGGGATAGTGCCACTTAGATTCATGCGCTCAAGATTGTTTTGCAATCAAGTCATTGCCTGAGCCTTCTGATTTAGGCTAGAAAGTTTGGCTGGACTTCATGAAAAATCAGAAACTGTCCCTATTGCCTTGCAAAACCCTGGGAATATATTGCTTAAAAACACATGCAATTGGAAGTGTGCCAACAAATGAAATGAAAGACTATCTGAAATGGAAACAGGGAGCCTACTCTATATGTGCTCCTGTCCAGCAGTCTTGTTACCAGAAATACCCACTACTAGAGAGTTTCTGACAAGTCCTGTCTGCTTTACAGCCTAATGAAAGAAGTTTTTCTTTTAACAAGTGTCTCGTGTATAATGTTTGGACATCCCCCATGTAGGAAGATAGAAGCTTCTAATACTCCCCATGGGAAATGTCACCAGAAGTGCCACAATTGCTGCCAAAGAATTTAAATGTTTTATCTGATTTAAAGAGGAAATTTAAATATAAATAATGCCATATTCTTCAGCAGAAAGAAGCTGTGATGGAACTAATAATTTAAAATTAATCCAGCGGCCTACAGTCTGTACACATGCAAAGTCCAGGGCCCATGGCAACATCTTAGAATATATTACTTCTGTCACCCAAAATGATCAAGTTCTCCCCCCATGCTCTCTTCTCCTATAAAAAAAAAAAATATCTAACTTTGACGAACTGCTTCCATATCTTATTTTTAGCTTTAAGCACTCAAATTTAAAAATGCATTTTTGACACAACACTTAAGTTCAGGAGCTGAAAGGAATGGGTGGTTTTGCTTTCATCAGCATAGTAAACTACGTTTTCGTTTGTGTATTTCTTATCTTTCACATTTTATAGTTCAAGTAGAATTTTATTATTTGATCAATGAAATCAAGGTGGCATATTTAGTATACAGTAACTTCTTGCAGATGATATGTGTTTTAATGGACTCGTTAGTGGCGACTAGTTCCTGTGCCAGATTCCTTTGCTACTGGCTCTCTGTTGCTGTTGTTGAGCAAGGAAAAAAAAAAGGCAGTGGTTTGGATACCAGAGTCTTCAGAGAGCAGCAAATGAAGGATGTGCCAGAGTGTCCAAGTAGGAACTGAGGGTAGAGGCTAGACAAAAAGCTCCAAAAGCAACTGAACTGGTAACTGAGAACACAGTAAAGCCTTAAATAAATCACTGTTGGCTTGGTACCTAAATGGGACTCTGAACTGCAACTTTTAAAAACATAATGCTTTAAACATAAATGTATCAGTCTTTGAGTGCACTGTCAGAATAAATGAGACATTCATAACCTGCATGTTGTAAAGGAAAATTCAACCAATTGCCAGTGAAAACAAATTGCAGTGCAGTGAGATAAAACCCCTAAACTCAGCACTCCCTCTTATTAAGATTAATTAGTTGCCATCAGAAACATCAGAGAACAATGTGCATAGGCTCACTAAGGTCTCCAGGGCACGTGGGAAGATTGGTGGCATATATAAGTGTAATCATTTTCGTTGAGCAAGAATGAATATTTTCGTTATCAGAACAGTGATCCACCCCTTTCTTTGTGATCTCTCTCTGTGGACTCTTAAGCAGTTTCTTCCATCAGTCCTATTCCACCTCCACTAAGGAAATGATGAGTCTCGTTCCTGTCTCTTCTAGCATGTAGCTGTAGCAGATAGTTCTCACATTACAGCCAGTAGCTAGATCACATTTTTCCAATATAACTTGAAAATCCATCCACCACTGTGCATCCAGTGCTTTTGGACTATCGAAGGTGGAAGCTCCTTTGTACCAATAAGAATCCAGTTAATTTCTTAGTATGTAACTAAAGATTTTTTTTTTAATGGCTCATGGTTTTGAATATGCAGTAGTTTGATCTATTGATCATTTTTCCTGTCTCTTGCCAGGTTCATTCAGTATAAAACTACTGTATTGAACCTGTTCATCCAGGTACTTAGTTAAGGGAATAGAAATGTTAAATACTGAAAAACTTTAAATTTATGTTCTCCTTCATAAATAAACTAGTAAGTAGCTTTAGGTGTACTCTTCTACAAAGTGATATGACTACATAACAAAGATTTGTGGTTTTCTGCAATCTACATCTGTATGCATACAAAAATAAATTTTCATTATCAAATGGAAGCACTATGACATCTTAGTCGAAGTTTGTCTTCCATGAACAGATGACTCCGAGGAACACTCGGCTTCTGTGTACTGTTCTGTGTATTGGTTCCCCTTGAATACAAATCCATATCAGGCCAAAGACCTGTGTGATAACCTTCCACAGGGTTAGTCTAAGTGCCTAAATGTTCAATGCTCCAATGATGGCTGCACTGTGCTGGAACTAAGGAACTGCCAGCCATCATGGGGAATACTAAGCTAAGGAGGAAAGTGACTTTTCCAAGAATGAATTTAACCCATGAATAAGGGAAGAGCAACAGGTTGTGTAGCTTTCAGTGACAGATCAAAACTTATTTCTATCCCTTTCAAATATACGCTTTTTTGTAGATGTTAATTAAACATAGCAGAATTGTCCCCAACATCTAATAAAAGCTGATAGTGCTACTATAGGTAATGGGAATATACTCTCAACTTCCGATAAATTAATACAAGATGTACTGTGAAGAATAGTATTTAGGTTAGTAGGCAATAATACACTTAAATATTGTGGCTGTATATATTGTACTGTTGAATTCTAAGTGGCTTTATTTCCTATTCTAATTTGTTCATGTTGTTCTTGAGCTACTTATGGTTACCTTTGCTCACTAAAACAATCCCTTATTATGTAAACACTAGTAATGGCTTTTAGATGAACGGAAAAAAACGCAGGTGTACAAACTATTACCAAAAAGCTGTAAATATTTCATGAAAGGAAGACAAGGTTCAACTAGAGTTGTTAAGGAACCAAGCCATCGTAGCATTAAAAATACATGGCTGTCTAGTAAGACAGCACCTGAAGCATTCAGTTTGTAGGGAGTTTTCTGTTTGCCAGTAGTGGATGTAGAACTGCAATGTGTGAATGAAATCGGATGGAATAAGGCATGCTGACTGAAGTAATCTTTGACTTGCTGGATGGGGGTACTTTTTGACCAAGAAAAGAGGAAAAATCTTTCAGTTGAATGAAGCACACTCATTTCTGGGATTAGAGATATGGATGGGAAGTACTTCTGCAGGTTATCTGGTCCAGCCTCTTATGTGAAGCAGGGCTATTGCTGTCATTAGATCAGATCAGCTGTAGCAGACTCCATAGATGGAGATGTTTCTCATCTCCCTTCAGAGGAGAAAAGATGGCCCTGCTTGAGCAGGAGGGTTGGACCAGGTGACCTCCAGAAGTCCCTTCCAACCTCAACTATTCTGTGACAGGGGAAAGTGGAACACACTTTAATTGAAGGCTCCTTCCCTTAAATGTTAGGGAAGGAATGGACATCCACAACCAAGTGTATAATCTGTATGATTAATATTGTATTGTGAACTCTCTGAAGATATAATGACATACTAAAATGCGTTCAGTTAGAGTAGGTATAGTAGTGTTGCTAATGAGATATGTCTTAAAGTGCTGTACGAGCCTTGAAGAATGTTATCCCTCTTCAAGATCACTTAAGCTAAAAGAATGTTCAAAGACAGACTGTAAAGTCAGTAAATCACACAGGCAGAGAAAATGTTAGTGTCATCCAAGCTGGGAACAAAAATGAAGGGGAAGAAATGGATGATGCATGAAGTGAAGGGAGTGGTAGCTTTAGCTCTGAGCTAAATTCGGTACAACTACATTACATCTTCTCCTATATCTTCTCCTGGGACATGACTCGGAAAAGTCTTGAGACAGATGGGAGAACTGAGCTGTGTCAAGTATGTTCTGTGTCTTACTACTTGTTTTGCTTTTGATAACTTTTTATTTCCTATTTTATAATCAAGAATGTTACCCTCTGTTTTGCTAGACTAAACTTATTTGCCTTTTTGGATTTGTCTAGCATTAATGATAGCCTCACACAATTGTGCCAAGTATAAAGCATCTTGTGTTTTTTCCCAAAATAGCTGTATTTATTGTAGTGTAATAGAGAACTTGATTCCAGAAAAGGTTCAGGAAGCTAATTTAGGGTGACTTTCCCACCAAGCTGCAGAGGTTGATTTGATAGCTAATATAACAAAAGGTTTGCATACAAGAGAGAAATACCAGCCAGTAAACATTCTCTGACAAGGACCAGGCAGAATACGATTCCTCTGACTACTAGTTCGTGTATTTGATACATTCCAATTTCTGCTACATTGTGTAAACCCCAGGACTGGCAAGGGAGTGCGGAAGGGGAATAGTTGTTTCTATGTTTTATTTCCAAAGACTTTTCAGGAGATGATGCAGTATCTTTGCCTGGTCCTCTAAAACACTGTAGACAGGTGAATTTCGCCCATTTAAGACTAAATAAAGGAGAATTCTCAGGAAAAGTCTGGTTGGAAGGTCTGGAGGAGTAAGAGGTACTGGATGATCCTATCACTGAGTGAACCAGCCCAGGAAATAATCCTGTTCTTCCATCAGAATTGTATGTGTATTTCCATGTAATGTTTATTAACGATACCTCGAGGCAAGATTAAACAGGAGTGGTCTGGAGAGTGGCAAGGAGGATGCTTAAAGAAGGTTGTTTTCATCTTACTTCTCTTCCTTTCTCCCTTATTAAGTTTGTTGCTTATCCTCTAATTTCAAGCTATGTCTCAGTGTATAAAACCTGTTGTGGGAAGTAAGCAAACAACACACTGTTTGCCTGCAGTTGTGCATTCAATGGTGCTTATCGCATCAGTCTAGGCACCCAGTTTCATTTTTTCCTCATTAGACTGAATGTATACCTTCAAAATTTAAATGTAGGTAGCCAGTAGGAATGCAAATCTCTGCTATGTATTGGGGCTGTGGGAAGTATATCCCTGTGGAGGGAGCCAATGTAGATAAGACTGCACTGAGTTTCAAAGCACAGAGGGAAACACATGAGAGTCTGAGATGTGGTTAGATGCAATGAATCTTAGTTTTTCTTTTTCTGAGGCCCAACCCTTCTATAAGCAGAGACTGGAATGTATTGCTAGCTTTCTGGATAAGACTTTATATTGTTCCTTGCAAGCAAACCTGATGTTAAATGTGACAGACTTCTCAGTGTAAAAGAAAAGCCCACGGGCTACAATTGAAGTCCTGAAAGACAGCCTGTCAAAATGGCAATGTGGATGAAAAAAAATTTTTTTTCTTTTTTGTGTTGCGCTTCTGTGGGCATATTTACAACAGGAAAAGAACTCACACTTGTGGTATACTGTAGTATCACTAGATATGTTGTAATATTGTTAGCTGTAGCATTTTGTGTGTATTGCTGCTGGCAATGCAAGTTAAGGTTCCTGCTCTTTCCTTTTAAGAAGAAATTTAACCCATTGGACTGAAAGGGAGCACCTGGATCAGCCTTGCAGTTACAGGTAACAGTGGAGAAGTAGCCAGTTCGAAAGGGTATAAAGCAGTTAACTGTATAGGCCACTAAACTGCAAAATTGCTTTCCAAAAACATATAACAAATCCTGTATCAGTAAAGAAGATCCCAAAGCCACAGACAGCATAAGAGGATGAAGTTTACCACAAGTTTTTGGGTCACTGCAATAATTATGAAATTTGCTAAATAAAAATGTAGAATCTCCCCAAGAAAGGACATTTCCTGCACTGGAGGAAAGGACAGACATCTCTCTGTCTCTGTCGAATCCCTGCCTGGAGTTCCGGATTTGTAACCACAGTGGAACATGAGGATTTTGTTGTGTGATTATTTTTTTTAATTTTTTTTTAAATCATTAAACAGATGAATTCTTGACTTGCATGTGACCTGCTGTATGCTGGGGGCCTGTATCTATTTTGACTGCTTTTTCTGTTTTAGCTGCAAAAGAAAGAATTGTAGTCTATAATACTTCTCTCACAGCACCTCAGTTTGAGTCCTGGAAATTATTCCTGCATTTGATTCCTGCCAGGTCATGCAACAATAACATCATGGTAATCAGTAACAATACTTCTGTTTGAAGTATGAGGTTTTTAGACTGTTAGCAATGCTGGTCTTGCTGCTTCTTCTAGTTATTTGACCTTTTTCTAAGTCAAGAAACAACTTACATTTGCTGTATACTGAAAACCAGTTAAGAGTAGAGGATATTTATATAGAAAAGTGTCTGGACTGGATGTGGATTTGTAACAAACTTCCAGAGTTGAACACTATAATATGTGAAAGTGACTGAAATCTGAGCTTAGGCACAGACCCAAGCTCATGAACCAGTATTGCTTCCAGACTCTGGAGTTCTAGTATATTCCTGAGCTCATTCCTTACCTGAGAAAGACCTTAATACCCATGAATTCCTTATGCCTGTAAATAGTTATGCTTTATTTCAGAACACTTTGATTAGTTCAGTTGTGAGCTAATATCTGCCCTCCCCTCCCACCTTGATTTGGCAGAGCTTCTGTAGCTTTTAGAGAAGAGGGTGCACATCTTTGGGGAGAGCGATGATGTAAGGAGAGGGATTATGTGTTTGGGTGAATGAGTTATGGTTCTGTTTGAAATGCCCTTAGGTGTCCAAGACCTGTGCACAGGGTGGATGGAGGCTGCGATGCAGGACTTAGGAGACCAACGCCCTTCCAGTATGGTAGTAAGAGGCACAGTGGGACAGTGCACAGAGTAAATTACACTAGGATTACCACGCATAGACAGCTGAATCCTGACCTTAGTGTTAGGTTTGAATACTGACTTAGCTTGTGATGCTCCTTTGAGTTGACAAAGACAGTAGTGTCACTCTGGAAATAAAAACAAATGTATTTTAAATTTGTTCTTTATCACTGAGGGCATTGGGTGATGTGTCTGTCGTTTCATAGGTTTTCCTCTAAGTCTTGCATTTGTGATCTGTTAAGTGCTTTTGTTTTATGTGGATAGAGCTTCTTTATGATCAGAAGCATACAGTAGGTAGGCTGGAGTTGAGCCCTGCTTTTCTAGGTTCCTCTTTAGATGTCTGTGGAGATCCTAACGCAATGCTTATGTGTTTGTCTTTCTATTAAAATGAGCTGTCCCTGCACTTTCTCTGCCAATGCAAATCCTGATGTACAGGGAGCAGCAGTCAGTAATTTAGGGGATCCAAAGGGAGAAGTTAAGACTGCAGAAGCATTAGGTTATAGGATTTGTCAATAAAAGTAGTCCAGTCATCATAACCTGTCAGTATAGACTACAGAAGAGGCTTTATTTGGTTATCTAATGTGTGTATGCATAATTGTACCACTGACAGTGCTACCTAGAGGCTAATTTTGATTTAAAGTTCTTCCAGTGGAACAATAAAAGATCTAGGATGTTGGCTTGCGTGTGGCAGACTATAGTTAAATGATATGCTGTTAGGATTTGCATAGCAGCATATAGGTAATGATGGAGACTGCTTTGCCTGAAACCTTCTAGTGGGATGTACTAACTCACTGTCTCATCATGCTGTTAGCAAGTGTGCAGGAATTTTAAGGGTAGGCCTGCCACGTTTCTCACCGAACTATTGCGTATCTAGCAAGGGGCAGCTTGCAAGCAGCTTACCAAAGGGAATACAGATAAGTTTACTTACAATGAATGGGTAAGCAGGAAGAAGGAGAAAACTCTTACTTAAGAAAGGGTAACTTCAGGCATGCCAAGATTTGTGAGGCTTCAGATCTGGAAGACACAAGTAGACCCCAAATAGTACAAGGGGATGGCTTCATGATATGGTTAATGTGTAAGAATTGGTTTTTGTAAGCACAATCTAGGGACCATCTATAATACTGCTTTGACAAACCAGACACCACATTTTAGGGATGTAAGCATTAGCAAAAGCAATTCCACTTAAAATATGTCTAAATTCAGTCTCACTGCTGCTTCTCCTGGATGATGACATCCAAGGGGCACAGATACCCACTATGACTTGGCAGAAAGTCAACACTGACATCTGGGAGAGGAGGTATTACTACCAGCAAATGCAGACAGTGCTCTGCTCAGCAACTGGCTTGCTTGACCTTGTGGCTGCTGTGGGAGTGCAGATAGGACAGGTTCCTAACCAGGCTTCCTACTGAAGCACAAACCTGTTATTAGCCAGGACTCTGCATTTCACCTGTAACCATGACCTAGTAGCAGTCCTGTAGGCAGAGCTGGAGGGGAGGCAGAGGACATCACAAGCCCACGCCTTGGGAAATGTGGAAAGCTGCCAGGTTCTCACTGCTGCTTGCTCACCGGTGAGTCATGGCTGGATGTTGTCCTCAGGCTGGCAAGGCTGCATGCGGTTCCAGTTTGGTGTGAGGGCAGCCCCAAATAGATAATTACTTTAAGGGCAATGACTACCGGTTTATTTTTTCCCTTTTTGTAAGCTTTTAGTGCTCTGTGCATTTTGGGCTTCCTTTTTATCTTCAGTTCTAGTTTTCTTGGTGTAAAGAAAATATTTATCCTCTTCCCGCTTTCCATCTCATGCATTAAGCATCATCTTTTGTAATAAAATTAATATCCAGTTATAAATTCAGATGATACATGGATAACAGTTAACAGGAAGAGCGTTCTTTCTGAAATGAGTAAAACTTCAGGAGTTCCTTTTATTTGGGGATATAGAACAAGATCCTAGTTAGTGGAAGGTGTGAAAAGAACAACACTTGATTTAACCCATTTTAGTTGCGAGTGCCTTTCCTAAAAATAAGCAGATGTTAACACACATGGTGTAATAGTCATAAACTTGAGTCTAACCTGAAGATCCTGTCTGAGTGAGAACTGGGGCGGGGGGGTTGTTCTAGCCTTAGCCATTAATACTTTCAGCTTTGTGGGTTAATATCAACAGAGTGAAAGCAGGCTTAGGACCTACAGAGACATTCTGAAATAAACAGAATTTGGACAGTGTGAACCGGGAAGGGGGAGGAGAGGCTTCAGTTCTTCATGAAATGCTGAGCTGTATTAACTGCCACAAGGTATAAGGCTCCGTGATCTCTAATAAAACTAACACATGTAGCTATCAGTTAGATATGGAGCTCCTGCAGAGGAATGCACATATAGCAAACCTAGGTAGAATGGATGTTTCTGCTTGTATTTTTTCAGAGGAATGCAAACTTAAATAGGAAAAAAAAGTGTTAAATAGCAAAATCTAGGTTTAATTTTTCCTTTTTGCTGTGAAAGCCTTTAGCCAAAGGACTGGAAAACTTGTCTCATGAGGCTGTGATTCTTGGTCTAGATTGACTAATGCTGCTAGTGCTTGTTACTTGTCTTCTAAATTAATAATATGAAATATTTTTGTTCAGAAGATTCTAATATGGTTTATAGATCGAACCTTAGCCAGTGCTGCAAAAGGAGAGGCAGAGCAGAAGCCTTCTGGGTTGTCAAGCATGTATATAGATGCTAAATGGTCAGCATGCCATCTGACTGTGTCATTTCAGGACATTCAGGGTCTTAAAACTGAGGCTTACCTCTCCTTTTATGTTGTTGAAGGCAGGATATAATTAACGTAAATGAACCTGCTGCTTTGTTAGCAGTTAGCCTTTTGGCTATGCTTTTCACTACCTGAGCAGGTAAGTTTTTCTCCTGTGCTCGTGGCAGTGTGAAACAACTTTAAGCATACAGTCACCTCCTGTCACTTTCAAACCCTGTGACATTAATTGTTTTGCATTAAATGAAGCTTGCATTGAGCCTGTGTTCATTCTTTGTGCCTGTCTGCATTAATTCATGACAGCGCTGCTGAGTTTAGGAGGAGAGCCTGACTGCAGAAATAAGGAGGAGATAGGTATGTGCACACATAGAGCTGAAGACGTAGTACAGGAGGAATATATTTTTTCTAAACAGTGCATTCATATTTTCTTTATACTCTTCTTTTGAAAGAAAATTTAAGCGTACAGTCAGATCACTTTTGTGGCTTAAAATTAGAAATTCTGGAAGAGTGCTGTAGAAATCGAATGGGATGGCATGGTTTTACTGGTGTGTGTATATGTAGTGGAATGTCTTCTGTCCTTTCTGTCTGAGACAGAATTAAGTGGCTGAAATAATAAAAACTTTAAAATCCTCAACGAAACACACATACAGTATTTCATGAGAAAAGTGAGATGCTATAATAATTATTAAAAAAATAGATAATATGAATAAAGAATGAGTGAGGATTGGCAGGTATAATATTCCATTGTATGTTAGCTCAGTCTAAATCCTATAAATCTTGGTTTTATTCTACTGAAAGATATTTTTTTTTTTTTTTTTAAATGTCTGGGGATTGTCTCCTTCCCCTAGCCAACAGCTGACAAGCAGCTCTTGGAATTCCTTTGTGCAGTGCTAGAAACTTTTCTGTTACCTAATCTTTGTCTAGCTTACCCAACCTGAAAAAGAACCCAAATCTCACTGTATAAAAGTAATCTAGTAGCATAGATGTTGTCCATTTGAAGTTAGGCTCTAAATAATAATTGAATGCAAAGATGGGGAGATAAAATACGTAGTAAGTAGAAGGAAATCAAACAAAGAAAGCAAAAGAACAGGGCAGAGAACCTGTTGCACCCTTCTGTGTGTAAACCAGGTTATTGGGGAGGCAGTGAGACTTCTCTCTGGTGTGTGACAGTCAATTAGAGATTCATAAGTAATAGCATGGTATTAGAATGGTAACTCACTCAGTCTCAAGTGACTGCTGTCTTTAGGAAGAGTAAAGCAATCATCCATTTAGGAAAAGGAAACTTGATTTTTATTTATAATTGCTTTTGTTTTTAACTGATGGTAGCTGTTAACATCAGTGTCCTGAGGCTCTGATAGTCCATTAAAGAGAGCTCAGTGGAATGGCTAAAATGGAATTGCAGCTGGGAGGGGTATGTGGCAAGACAGTGAGGACTGCCAAACATCGTGTAATATCATTAGCATGGCAGCTTCCACAGATCTGTACTGCCTTCTAAAATAGATCCTTCAAAACAAATTTTAGCCCTCATTATAAATCAGAAGTAGAAGTATGGACAAATGAGAGGTTTTATTTTGCTTTCCAGCTGAAAGTATCATCCCAGAAATTCAGTGGCTCATAATATTTAGGGGATGTCTTCCTAATTTTTAGTAACTTGACACTCTTTCCTCTTGATAAAGTATACTGCGTGCTGTACAGCTGAGCTACATAAGTTTGCAAGACGTGCGAAGTCTTAAAGATAGCAGTGATGGCCTGTGAAATCCCATTTGATAGTGCTAAAAACATGAAACTACCTGCAAAAAACCCCAAACCACTACTTCTTTCTCCCCCATCTCTTCTCAGTTCTGGATTGCAAGACAGCCAAGAAAGCATTCCCAAGAGCTCTCCTCAAAGACTGAGTCATTTGCAAACCTGTTTTAACTTCTTTAACAGATTTAAAATAACTTTTGAGACTGCATATCTGCCAAAGAATATATTACAATGGTTCATATAATGTGGGTTTTTTAAAAAGGTTGATCTTTTTGTTTTTTCTTTTTTAATCTTGCATGTGCATCTTACATATTTGAGGAAGGAGTGAGAAAGCAATACTGTGGCCACTTTATATGGGAAATGGCACTGGAGTACTTGTATTTCTCATTGAAGGAAGCCAAATACTAAGAAAACTAAAAACAGAAAATTGGGCTTTTATTATAGACAGGATAGTAATTCAGCATTTTATGCTGGTTTAGGGTTAAGTTTTTCATTCTGAGGGGAATTTGATTCCTGAGGGTACCTGTAAGCACAGAAAGGAATTACGTCCCCAAAAGTCTGCTGAATTCTAATAAACAGCCAACTTCCAACTTTACAATGATCAGCTATTTGAAAATTAATTTTTTCCTAGCAAAGAACCATCCTAAATGTTTCCCACTTAAACTGTTGTATAAATATTTGCATTTCTTCGATGATGCGTGTTCAAATTTATGTAGTGCTGTTTTGATTACTTAATGTAATCATGGAATGTAGATAAATGTGCATGAAAGGCAGTGCAGCTCATAATTTCCTCCTCTCACTGTGTCTTACATGCTTTAAATTTAGGTATCAGGAGAGGAATGTATACTTTGTAATTCCAGTTAAGGATGGTATGTTGCCTGGTCTTCCATTACTTGCAGTATGGAGGCAGGATTTATAGGTGCTCTTCATCTATGTTTATTTGGATTACTTATTGGTAACCAGTTCTTTGTGTAGAGCAATGTACTGATCTATGATTTTGGTGTGCCAGTATTATAAACTCATCAAAATTAAAAAGCATTGAAACACTTTTTTCAAAAAAGCCAAAAACCGCAACGGGAAGTAGTCATCTGAGAGACTGAAACTTGTAATACTCTGTACTAGGGAAGAGTTGTACTTCCTAGTATTACGATAGCAATCGGTTTATAAGGGATGGGATAAACTTAGGTTAATATAGTTACCCAAAGAAAATTATTCCCATAGGATGAAGCTTTATTTGAAAACTTGAAGTATCTAGGTTGCAACTTAGAAGATATTTCAGGAATCTGTTGAACTAGGGAGTGTGGTCTTTGTTGATAGCTTTGCCAGTGGTACAATAAGGGGTCAAACTGTAAATGTTAAATTTCAACAGCTACAGTTTTGGGTCCATCTCTGAATTTTCACCTCTTTCTCATTAACAGCAACCACAGAAAACTCTACTTTGACTATAGTATCTTTAAGGCAAGAACTGTGACTAATGTCCCAAGGCAACTGAGACAGTTTGTACAGTGGTCTAATGGACTGAGGAGCCATTACAAGTGCTACCATACCATAAATAGTTTTTCAGATACATAAACTTCAGTTTTGACTGAAGATAGGGGAAAATGGGAGAACAAGAATGTGGCTTAATATCATATGGGATGAATCAGGTCTGGGAGGACTTGTATGTACTTGCATGTGCCTCCCAATCTGCCAGTTTAAAGTCTAGCTACAGTGTATTTATATAGTTTTTATAGAAAAATACTACATTTCATGCTTCTGAGGAGATATCATGCCTTTCATGTTCCTGATTTAGCCTGTGTGAAGATGGAGGTGTGGACTTGTTCCTTTCTGTGCCACTTCCTTGAAAGTGCATGCACGCACACACATGCTGGCCTTGCTGAGGGGAGGAAGAGAGGCAGGTCAGTCTGACTGTCCAAAATTTGGCTCCTGTCATTATAGAATGATCTCAGTTGGTACTCATTCACTGCCTGAGTGACAGTATTTCTAGAAGTAATCTTCCTACTGGCTTTGTCCAGGCAATGGTCATATTTTATAGTGAATATTCAAAATGATTTAAGGGAGTTAAACTTTATCTCTCTCTTTGGTATAAAGCCCTGCTTTACATTTGAATGTGGCAACATCTTAAAGGCAACTGCAGTCCACTGTTCATTATTTGAGTCATTAGTAACAAGTATGTGGGAGCGGGGTAGTGTGGATCAAGGGAGAGCCCAGCAAATACAGAAATAGTTTGGACTCATTTCTGCTCCTTTTCTCTAGGTTCAGCAGCAGTCCAGCCACTTGCGTATCTCAAAGACCTGGGAAGTGTGGTTTAAAGTAAAGAATAAGGCAGAAAAATGAGGTTGAGGCAACGGGTGTAGTTGATCCAGCATAACCAAATAATGAGCAATAAGCCCAACTGGACTCAAGTAGACTCCATATGTTGGTGTCTCCTTGCTGTGCTGCTGTTGAATCAGTATTGAATCAATGTAGCTAACTTTCTATCCCCCAAGTTTTATTAACCTGGGTTTCATGAAGCCTTACCAGGGAAGGTGGGTGGGGGGGTTTTGTGATTATGGTAGATGTTATGCTGTACTTCTGTGTTTTCAAAACAGCAATAATATAAAGGGAATGTACAATTAGTCCATGGAACATGTATGCTATCCACTTTCCTTCTTAAGCCTGTGAGGACAGATAAAAGGCTTTCCTAAACTATCAATGGATTTGTTTGCCAGATGCTTTCCAGATGAGGGTGGAGAAAGGAGGACTTTTGGCTCAACACAACTCCTTTGCTTCCTTTAATATTTCGTTCAAAACAAGCTTTTGTTTATTTTTTAAGGAAGAGGAAAAAAAAAAATCTTTGCAAGTAGAAGGCTTTTCAGGGGGAAGATTAGTTTGAGTAGTATTGTATAGAAACATTGGGCATCTTTAGTCCTAGAGAGATGGAGAAAATTCCTCAAGGCTTTTTTTAGATTCTCAGATGAATTTTATTTTTAAAATAAATGGGTGCTAGCTTTGCTAATGTTCAGGAATGTTCTGTATGTGAGAAGTCTGAAAATAATAAAATTGGCATTTAAATTACTTGAATAATTTTTTTCACCCTGTGTCCAGTATGTGAGAGGCCACTTGTTCAGTGCACTCTGGGAGGCAAAAATGGGAACAAGCTACTACTTTGTTTTCTGTTTACACCATGACATTTCTAAACAAGAGAAGAATGCAGGACACTTGTAGAAGAGATTATTTTCTCCTGGTTGTGCAAGAAATAACAAATGAGAAGTTTGATTTTAATTTGGTAATGATATGGTTTATGAGAAATATTCAGAACAATTAGAAATGCCTAGAGAGTCATACATTGTAAACCTCTCTACCCAATATAAATCCCAGACTGTTTCTTTCTGAAGAAAGACATGTTACTCACATTTTCTGTGTGTGACAGACTACTTCAGCATTTGGACTACTGTTGAGCTATAGCACTTAAATCATGGAGATTCAAGGGTCCAATGGGTAAAGGAGCAATTAAAGAAGCCATTGACTGTTTGTTACTGTCATTACTGAAAGTGGAGCACACTTAAACAAACCAAACAAACCACCTTATATTTGTATAAAGCTTGTTCGTAGGTTTGGTGCTGAAGGCCTTTGACAATAATAGAATAGGACTTTCCATCACAAAAATATGCCCCTGTAGCTATGGTACTAGAGCCTATTGCATCCAGGATCAATATTCAGCAGTCGGGCAGACAGACTTCTATAAGCAATAGCTGATTGGTTGATAACTAACATCAACACAACTTGTTTGTGAGTGATTCTCACTGATGAGCTATCAGTGTCACTTCCTTCTTCTCACAAGGGAAGGATACACGTTTCATTTTATCAATTGTACTTTGTATGATTGGCCAAATATATTATCCAGATCTTCAGCTTCAACACACCTATGGAAGTGCTTTAAAATTAACATTCAGCTGGAACTGCAAACTTAAAAGTTTGGTGCAGCCTGATTGTTTTGCTATGAGGAAGCAGACAAAAATAATTCAAATGTTGGTTCCCCTTCAACATACTTTCCATAAGTCTTTACAAAAGACAGACTTGTTCTTCTATAGTGGCCTGGGCAAGAACTGTAAAACATCTCAATACAAAGAATCATGGGCTAAGACCATAATCTGCTGTTTGTTGTACAGAAGCAGGCAAGTGAGGGAACAGGGTGCACATAATAAAGCATATACAGTTTTGCAGTGAGAATGCTTAGCATAACTGTGTACCACAGACTCAATTGCAGGTCTGGAATATCTCATTGTCTGTGCCTAAGTCTGAAAAATCAGTATATTTATGCTGTAGCTAATGCTGCTCATCGCAATTCTTTCACATCATTACTGAGACAAGCTGAAAAACAAAGGTCACAATTTGCTTAAGCTGCCATTGCTGAATTCATCAGGCAGGAAGGAAATGCCTTCTGCAAGAAAGAATTTGGATGGTAACTATTACATTCTCTATGGCACTTGTGTATATGATAAAATTATGCTGATTTCCTGTAACTCCTCTGAACATCTTCCCTTGTCCCTGTATTGCCAGTATGCTTCCCCCCCACACCTCCTTTACAACTTCTTCCAAATTACTCTTCCCACTTGGTGAGATCTGTTCCTTTCCCACCACTTGTCCTTCAAAAGTAGCGGTGTACCCGTTTGATTTTTGGTTTCAGAAACTGCAATGTGTTCATGTTTTCAAATGAAATCTTAAGATTTCCATTCCAAGAGTAGCATTGAAAAATGAAAGTCATCTGAATTTGGAATTAAGAGGAAGAAAAAATTAAACCACTCATTGCAGAGCTGTAATTTCTGGATCATTCTTGGAAAACAATTTTGTATAAACACATACTAATGCAAGATTTCATTTGTTTCCATTTACTGCATTTTTTATTTGGGTTGGATTTTTTCATTCTAAATTATTTTGGAGGGTCGTCTTGTGGTTACTTACAAAGCTGAGAGTGTTGTAAAGTAGTTTTCCCAAACACGCCCCAAGAGGAATGGTGAGAATTTTTCCTAATATCCAATCTAAATCTTCCCTGGAGCAACTTGAAGCTGTTTCCTCTTGTCCTATTGCTTGTTACTTGGGAGAAGAGACTGACCCCCACCTCACTACAACCTCCTTTCAGGTAGTTGTAGAGAGCGATAAGGTCTCTCTTCAGCCTCCTTTTCTCCAGGCTAAACACCCCCAGTTCTGTCAGTCACTCCTCGTAAGACTTGTGCTCCAGACCCCTCACCAGCTTTGTTACTCTTCTTTGGACACGCTCCAGAATTTCAATGTCTGTCCTGTTGTGAGGGGCCTAGCTCATATCTGTAGCTGTTCTTTTTTTGGAAGCTTGTTCTGAAGCCCTGCATACTGCTCAGCTCAGAAAAAACAAGTCTGTCATTGTCTCATCTGTTGTTCCCCCTTCCCCTCATCTGTGCCTTGAATATTCCCCAGTCAGAGAGCCCTGCCTCTGCTTTGCTCAAGATATTAAACATCCTTGCCACCAGGCTCGGGGCCATGTGCCAATGGACTCTGCAAGACTATGACAAGCCTAAGTACAAAGTGATGGCCTTAAGTAGGTAAATCTGGCTGCATAAACTCTGTTGTAAATGTTGTCATACCAAGAATAGTTCTTCTGCTGCTCTTGGAATATGAAAGATAAATTAACATTAACATGGTGGAGCTATCTACTAGTAATAAATTACAGTGCTTAAATGTTTATGTATAGAACTTGTGGAGCTCTCCAATCTATAGCAATAATTTAACTGCCCCTGAGGAGAACCAGGTAGCAGTTCTTTTGCATAAGTGCTTTCAGTTGGGGTACAAAAAATAATTTATCATTTAGGGCTGTCTGCTTGGCAAGTCAGTCAACTTTCCTGCTCAAACTGCAGATGAGGGAAAACCTAATATTTTTCCACCCACCCTTGGATGACCTGTTTAGCAGCAAAGCCTTGTACATCGCTTGCAGGTTAACAAACAAGCCAAACCCACTCAGCAGTCTCCCCTGACACTCAACTTCTCTGCTAAGCCATGTTATTCCTGAGCTTTTCTTTGTAGAGAGTTGTGACTTCAGTAAAGCACCGTTGTTTGCTTAGGCACTTACTGTCTATTCAGCGTTCAGGACACAGGAAACCTCAGCTATGCCAAAAATCTTTAATGAAGTGTTTAGAGTACATTTTTTTAAAAAGGCATTCCTCCATCTAGCTGTAAACCTGTACTCTCTCTGCTCAGACTAACAAGCATGAGGAGAAATATATGAACTGATACTTTTATTGGGCAAATCAAACCATTCATGCTCAGTCCAATGCACAGATGAACTCTTCCTTTTTTTGAGTAGACCTAAGGAGTGATCGCAGCTTTAAGGTTCTGGAAGAGGGAGAAATATTTTGTGATGCATGGTGCAGGGCGTCCATTAGTAGTTAGTCATAAAACTCTCTCTGTTTTGATCATGGGTTATATGTCGCTTAATTTCCATAGCACCCCTGAGCCTACGTAGCTTGGGGTGGCACTTTCTAGTTAAAAATTCAGCTGGAAAGCTAACCACTTCTTGCGACCTGCCCCCTTCATAGGAGTATGCATGTCTGTGCAGATGTTGAGAAGGCAGCGCTGTGCAGACAGCATATATGACAACTGGCATCTAACAGCTTTTTCCCTGAGTCTATTTGATACATACTTTCCTGCGTGAGATGGAGGCATGGTGGTGCCCTTTCTTTTGTGTGTTGGATGGCAGGAGGGAGGAGCCTGGCAAGGGTTATGTTCTCCCATATATGAGAAAGGTGAAGTGGGGACACTGAGCCTGAGCAAGCAGAAGGCAGTAACAGCGGGAAGAAAAGAGCTTGTGCGTTGTAGCTCCCAAGGAGAGGGGGCAGGGAAGGGTGCATGATAGGAAGCAGCAGTGGCACAGACTAGAGCTTGCTAGAAGCAGGTTAGAACAAGAAACTGCGCTTTCAGCAGCCAGTTTAACCAAGCTAGACTGAACCAGTAAGAGCACACAACCCCAGTTCTGCAATGGCTACATGCAGAGCTGAGCTTTCTCAGTGGCTCCTCACTGTTCAGGCTGTGAGGTTCTGTGAAACTCTAACAAGGCCATGCGTGGGGATCTCCATGCCCCCCCAAACGCTGCAGAGAAAGCGGTTTCTTGTTCCTTCCTTCAGGGGGTCTGAGGTAGGCTGTGTAGCAGTCGTCGTTAATTCCATTCTCGTTTGAAAATCCATTCCCTGAGAGGTAGGTGTTTGTTTCAGGTACATCGCTGGTGCTGACAATTTAGAGGTAAACAATATTCATAACAAGTCTCTACCACGACTAGAATTGTTGACCTGCTAATACTAAAACAGTTGTCATGGTATCTGAAGTAGCTAACCAAGATAGGCACAACTTTTGTTATCAGGAAACCAGCTATCAGTACTGTCATGTTTCACTCAAACATGTACTCTGCTACAGGACTATGAAGAGAGGCTTCTTGTCGAAGTCTGTGCAGACCTGATGCATTATGCAGAACTTCATGAGTGCATGTGTCCCGACACTCATAATACCACTGTTGCTGCTTAGAGCCATCAGCAGTAATGAAGCAAAAATTGGTGTGCTCTTCCAAATGAAGAGGTTTTTCCGGTGTCTCCTCACCAGCCACTTCTTGTACCTTTGCATAATTCTGCAACAGTGGTTACAGTAGACCTTGGCATAGTGGAATTGTAAAAACTTTGATAACCAATGGGGGATCAGTCACTGCAGATCCCTGAAGTACTCTGCATAGTGCTGTGCAATGCTACTCAATGTTAATGTTGAAAGACTACTGAAAACAAGGGACCTGTAGCTCAGCTTAACAATATGTATAGAATGCTCATAAGACAGGAGAGCTCCAAAAGCAGCTAAAAGCACATGCCAAGAAAATGATTGGTGTATGCAAATATGTTTTTTAGCCAGTTAGCCAACATATCCTGCAATCTAGTAAAATGTGTCTAACACATAAGAATGGTTGTGGGTAGTTGAATTTGAATTCCACCTGCTGGGTTTGGCCAACCAGCTATTGTTCAGCCATTGATAGACCAGCTTTGTGGTTGCTGCCTCTCATTCTTCCTCAATAAAGGATATCTGGCTGAGCTCTGCAGCTGGCCCTTTCTGTTCTTCAAAGGAGTGAGATTGGGAATGGACCCTGGAAGAAGGAATATGAGGCCAGTGGGAAACAGCAGGACTGCTAGTACCAGTTATGGGTTAGGATGTTCAAGGTCTAGAAAATGCTGATGGTGGAGGAGAGAGTGGCCAACAGGACAGATAGACTGCAACAAAAGCATCCAGCAATACTGCAACTGATGGAGGTAATACAGTAACCATAGTAGCATGGAGCTCAGTTTTGGCTGTAAAACATGTGCAAAATCCTTGGTTAACGTTTAATCAGCTCAGTCCATGGGCTGAAGTCAGAGCAGCACCTACAGTGCAGAAGTATCACAAGCTGCCTGGACATAGGGCTGGATTAGAGCTCCCTCAGGACTGAGCAGCAGCACAGTCCTTTCCCCGAGAGGTTCAGGAGTGTCAGCATGTTAGATCACTGTGCTTCTCTGTGGCATACACAAATGTACACAATAGATGCAAATAAACTTCTCAGTCCATTTTCATGTTTACCTTGTTTTCCTGTGTGTTATGTTTGTAAATTCTTGCTAGTTAAACAAAGCTAGTACTGCGTAGGAACATTAGGGGATCACGTACACATTTCTGGCACCGTGTCAGGCACTAGGAGAGCCGGAGCTGAGGCAGTTATAGGTGGAGCTGTGTGAGATAGCTGCAAGTACAAGTTTCACAGACTTCTGTCAGAACGTTGCCTGCAGGGCACAGATGTGATATGAGGGGATAAATACACTCCTCTCTTTGTTGTGTTTGTAATAACATGACTCTATTTGTTTCTGAAGCTGAGCTTTTAAAACAATGTTGCTTTTCCTCCTGCAGTGCCTTAACTGCTCGGTAGCATAGGAAGTGCCTAGGTGTTTAGCCTAAGCCCTACTATGTCAGATGCCCATTCGATCAATGCTTTTCCTTCTTGCATGCTAAAGCAAAGGACCAAACCAGGATGCATAAGCCACAAGGAGCATTTAGCAGGGGTTGTTGCAGGATGCCTGTGACCTAGGCAGTCGGCAGCATGCGGGATGGCTCTCGTGACCATAACTGAAGTGCACACCCCATGGTGTCCCTGCAGCCCTGCCCCTGCTGTGCCAGCTCCGCTTGTTTGTGAAATAACTGTGATGGGCTTTTAGACTCTGGAGAGTAGGGACCCACTGACAATTGCTGTCCCACCGCCTTCCTGACCACGCTTTGCTTGTTGCTCTCTGACCTGGAGATTATTTTCATCACTGTCTTTTGTTTGTTTAAAGCCTGGTTTTCTTGTGCTGAATTTTCTTATGAATGTATGTTTCACAACATTAAGGAATTTCCCACCAGAAGACAACCTCTGCCTTGTTTATTTAGACATATTTCCCTTCAATTTTTTCCACTTCAAAAATTCCATTCAATATTGGAGGCTTTGGTGATAGTAATGCAATAGTAAATGCCTTTAGAAAGAAACAAAGCCAAAACGAAAACAAACAAAACTGATCGGGAGTCTCATTTGTATAGAATAGGCCTGCTTTGCATTAAATACACCAGATCAGCATGGGTATTTTATATAAGCTTGAATTTCTTTGCATTGGCAACCAATGAAGGACTGCCTTGGTGTTTATAAATCCTGAGAGAAAATCCAAACAAAAGTTCAAACCACTGTGTTGTCTCGTCTACTTATTTGTCTAATATGGATACAGGAATGTTATCTGTGTTTTTCAAAATAAAAATGTAAGAGATCAAAGGAGATCATAGGAAGACTGGATAAATATTTATGGATTCCAGTTGAAAAATAACTAGAGCTGTAAAGTCCAAATAGTTAGGAGGGTCTTTCCTTCACCAAATGATACATAGACCAGTCTGACCTGTATCTTTTTCTCCTGACTAAGTTTTAATAAAAGGTTTGTTTTATGGCATGGTTTTCAGCAGGCCTGAGGCCAGAGAACAGATCTGAACAGGTAATGCACATAATAAGGAGCCAGCGGTTATTTTATGACTTGAGGAGAGCAAGCATGTTCTTACATGATGTGGGATCATAATTCAGTGATACTGAAATTTCTACCATTCTCTAATATTTCAAAGCAATTTGCATTGGAAGAAAGATTTGCTGGTTTACATTGTCTATAAATTTAAACTCTTTATTGCACAATAAAGCATTATTTATTTTTGTTATTGGTTATTTATTTTTCATTGTTGGAGTTGGTTGTGCCTTTACTGTAAGAATTTAATCCCTTGGCTTAAAAAAGAATCCTGTAATCTACTTGGGATGGGTTTCCTTCTCAAAAAAAAAAAAAAAATTTGGGGGGAAGAAATGCAGAAATAAGCTGAAAATTTCATTGTAGCTTGTAAACTATTACTGTGATGTCAGATTCCAGGTCCAGAGCCATCTGCTTTTGCTTTTGTTTGTTACTAGTACATCTACTACTTCTGTGTTGCAATTCTCCTGCTCTCATGAACTTCTTTAGAATGTGTTGCCCCGTGTGCTTTCTCTCACAATGACGAAAGAAAATAAGCCAAAACCATTTTGTATAGTGACAAGCATGTATCATAGCCACTTGTGGGTTAAAAACTGAATCATCTAACAGAAAATTCTCTTATTAGGATCCAAGGAGACAGAAATTTGAAATCCCATCTCTGCTGAACATAGTTTAGATGCATGCACTTTGCCATTATTTCCAAAAGCTATCAGGAGTTGTGTTGTATTAAGGAAATGCATGATCATAATGCTTTAAATTCATGCCTGTGACTTCTAGGGGGAAAAAAAAACCCCACATCCTGGAAAATCCTTTTTGGTCTGTAGATCTGTTGTATTGACCATCCTACCCTGCGGCTCACACTGTCTGCAGTCATTAGCAAGACCCTAGCAACAGTTGATTCTGACCTTTTTTGTGTGTGAGTGTATCATTATAATGTGTTTTGATTAATGAAAATGACATTATGTCTATGCAGAGTGAAAAACACAGATCTCTTGGGGCTCCTGTCTGTTACTGCTGTACAAAAATAAGCTTTGATCATGTTCTGAGCCAAAAGTAGTAGTATAGACTGGGGAAGTGTAAGAGTTCAGATTGTGTCTAGATTCAAATTCAAATTTAAAAGGACATTGGTTTGAAATGGTTGGACTCAATATGGTTTCAGAAATAGGTCTTCTGAGAGACTATTATTTTTCCAAGTGGCTAATGCTTAGTTCCTCCATACTAGGGAATGAGCAGTGTCTTTTGGTTAAAAATTTCCAAGCTGACAGATGGGATGAGGAAGACTTTGGAAGATGGTTTCCTCAGGGAGAAGGGGTGGGTGCACCACTTTAGTATCAACCTACATTCTTCCTTCCTATCTCCTAACAATGATGAATAATAGATGTGTAGTTTTGAAAGCAGTGGGTGAAGCGAAACAGGCTTGGAGGTCGGTTATGCTGAATTGCTGTATCTGTCTCAAAGAAGGTACAGCATGTACTCCGAAGAGCATGGAGAAGTATGCTGAAGCGCAAGCTTCAGTCACACTTCTCCACCAATAAAAAAAGAAAAACTGAACTGAAAAGGAGAGTGTGAAAGGGGAGGGTTCCCCAAGTTCTTCTAACTTAATGATACCCAACCTCTGTTCTTGTGGGGAAAAGAGAGAATTGGAATCTAAGGAACAGGCTTAAATAATGTCTGGGTTTTCTTCTGTAGCACTGCCATCAGGAGAGGGTTAACTTCTCCTTATGTTTAATTTCAGATGTTTCACATGAGATATCTAGGTTGTGAATTTTTTTTTTTTTATTTCCTTCTTCCGACAAACATAATTCTGAAGATCAGGCTCTGAAAGGAAACAAGACAAACAGTCAGATCACAACCCTGGGCTTCAGGAGAACAGAATTTGGCCTGTTCAGGGATCCCATGGGATGTGGTCCCTGAGAGGGGTCACTGAGATCTTACTGATTTTTCAAGTATGACCTCCTCTGAGCTTGAGAATGGCCCATTAAAATGGGCAGGAAATAAAGCAAAGGTGGCAGGAGGCCTGCGCAGATAAACAAAGAGCTGCTGACAAAGCTCAGGCATGAGAAAGATGCACACAAGAGGTGGAAGCAGTGTCAGGTCACCCAGGACCTGTACAGAGACACTGTCCAAGCATGAGGGGACGGTCAGGAAAGCCAAAATCTCACAAGGGACATGAAGAGCTACAAGAAGGGCATCTGCAAGTGTATCGACAACAAACAAAAAGACTAGGGAAATTGTGAGCCCACTGCGTGAATGGGGCAGGGGACTTAGTGACAGCAATATGGAAAAGGTTGAGATACTCAATGCCTTCTTCACATTTGGTCTTTACTGGTAAGGTATGTCCTCAGAAATCCCAGGTTGTTGAGACCAGTGGGAAAGTCTGGAGCAAGGAAGACTTATGCTTGGTAGAGGATCAGATGAAAATGCAGGAAATTCTATTTAAACTTGAGAAAAAACTTTTTTTACTGTGAGGGTTATCAAGCACTGGAACAGACTACTCAGAGGGGTTGTGGAGTCTCCATCCTTAGTAATACTCAAAACCTGACTGTTCATGGACCTGAGCAAGGGGATGGCTGGACTAGATGATCTCCAGAGGTCCCTTCCAATGTCAACTGTTCTGTGATTCTGTGAAACCAGTGTTGCTAAAGCAGCTGCAAAGTGAAGACCTGAAGGTTTGACTCCAACTTCTTATCTTCAGATTGAATATTGCTGAGGTCTAAGTCAGCACATAAGCTTACCCAAGACAGTAGTTACTTACCAAACTGTTGGCATATATTCTTTATTTGATTGGGGATTTCTTATTATACCAGTGGGCCTGCATATGCTGTAAGTAAACACAGAACTGGACATTCCTTGACTTTTGGTAAAAATGGAAATTCCAAAATGCACCAATAAGAAGGGAGGGGGAAAAAAAAAAGCAGATGTTGAGAGGTGCCTCCCGTGCTATCCCCCTTAATAAAATTACAATACAGTAATGTTATGAAAAAATGCAGTGTGCAACTCTGTTACCAAACTGTAATGGTATTTAAATGCAAATTCCCAAACTCAGCACTCGTTTGTCTCCATAGTTAATATTCCTTGTCTCCTGTTATTCATACCTTAATATCCTGTGCTGAAAGCAAATGCCAGATCTTACCTAGGTGAGCAGCTACACTGAAAATATTTGTCATATAAGCACCATCACATATTTTGACTGTGGACGCCATCTGTAAATTCTGTGTGGCAAGGCATTTAATCTGTACATGACAGATTCTACTTCCTTGCTGTGATTTTTAAATTTAAAAAAAAAAAAAAAAGGAATAAACTAGTAGTAGATTAAGGTAAAATAAGCCACATTCACTATAATCGGTAACCTTGTAGCACTCAATTGGGGTCATTGTTAGTGAAGATACTTAGATCCGTTGTTTTCTTACTCTATTTGGAGGCCCAGCTAATAAACTTTTATGAGCTATAGTTTAGATAGTGTTAGGAAATAGCTTGTCTGGAACTAAAATTATCTCATTGTTTGAAACAGGCAGGGACAGGTTTTGGTCTTTTCTGCATTAGTCTATTTGCTATAAAAAAAGATCTTATCTTTCAAGTATTATGGAACTGGGCGTTAGATTTCTGGTTTTATACATGGAAATACAGCAGATCTTGCTTCTTGATGTCTGTGGCTGCATATGAGTACAGTAATTAATGATTTAGTTCATAAGAAGAGAGATCTATGGAAAAAAGCTGAAAAATGTTTATATTCTGTTGGGGTTTTTTTAAGAGATTCTCAGGTTTATCTGGATCAGTATCTTTATGATTGTTAGAAATGTGTTTCCTTTGACGTATTCCCATCACAACTGGGATTAACTGCATTCTGGAGGCTGAGTGTAAATTCATTTATACAGTAAGTCAGTGGCAGAACAAGACTACAATCCAGGTCTTCTGCGTTATCCATCTACCTTGAATTCTAAGAAGCAAATGGTGACTTATTTCTAGTCTTCTTGGATTTATAGCCTAGGTCGATGGAAGTCTCCTCCTTTCTGATAGCCTGAAGAAAACTGTTTACTTAAAAAGAGGTTGTACACTATCAGCAAACTGAAATGTGCTGCATGCATGGATACCACTAATGAAAGAGAAGAGCACTTTCTTCACTGAGCTTTTTTTCGACTAGGATAATATACTTAGTATCTTCTGGTCAGTTATAGTTAGGGAAGAAGATGATTTTTGTACAGTAGCGTTATTTTTGCAGTACTCCATAAAAATTTCTTCTTGCTGATGGTAGCTGAATCTCAGGGAATTACTGTTCTCATGCAAAATGATGCTCTCAAAAAACAGTACTAACTGTCAGACATCCATGGTTTTAGGCAGTCACTCTTAGAAGGAGTTCACACTGTATTCAAATAAGTTCAGTGTTGTTTGCACCGACAATGTACCAAGTGAGCGCTCCACCCAAAAGCAGAGCCGAGGTCTTGGAGAGAACATTGCTGAGGAAAGAGCTGGAAATTGTGATGCTCAGAACTATTGTTCAGCCCCACCATCTCCATCCCAAAGCCCTCAAATTTTCAAATTCAGGGCTTTGATTCAGGCTGACTTTTCACTGATGTTGATTGTCTTCAAACAAATATTTTTTTGCTTTTTTTTTCTTCCATTAAGAACTGTTAAAAGAATTCAGCACTCTTAAATGTGCCTCCCTTCTGCTATATATTTCTTAATTGAGTTCTTGGCATAAGGAGGGGAGAAACTGTTTCTAGCTATTAGAGTAGCTGTGTGAACTGGGAAAGCCTCCAACTTCTAGAGATATATTTAAAGGCTTCAAGAAGATCCAAATTTCCAAATAACTCTTACTCCTTTGCTTGGTCAGCTGTCAGTATTTGATAAATAGGGTGGGACTATTGTCAATATTTAACAGCTCAACACAAATATTATTCTTCATACATTGTAAAAATAGTATATGAAATGCAAATCAAGTGCTTTATTCTACGGTTTGGTAGTAGCAGAAGCAAGTGATAAAATCTCCCTTGCCTCCATACAAAGGCATAGAGAGGGAGGAAAATGTTACCAGGGGTAACAGTCTTCCCTGCTGGGAAACAAAACAGCGAGATTCCTCACTCCTCCCACCTAAAGTCATGTCCCAAGGAGGGTTCTGTGATAGAAGTTTGTTGTGAAGTGTTTCTGAGTAAGAAAAAGCAAGGTATGACTATTAATTCAAAACAGATTACCGGTGAAGTCTTCAGTAACTGAGCTCCTCCTATCTCCAGCAGCACGGTCAAGGGACCCCTTGAACTGCTCTGTAGTCATATATTGCAATAAAACCACAAATTATTTCTGGAACTTTCCCTATATTTGGAGAAATTCCTCCCCAAAAGCCACCATTTTGCATCAGCTTGCTGGATGGAGCAGCCTCCCTGTCCATAGTCATGTGCAAGATCACTATGGCGTTATGCTCATTTAGAAAAACAAGATGTAGTGTAGTCAGTGTGAGATGGGTTTAATGAGTCTCAGAAGTAGGCCTGGATGTCACTTCGCAATCCTGTGTTCCTAAATAGTTTCCCATGATTTTAAATCTTTAGAAAGAGATCATTATGTAAATGATTTGACACAATAACCAGGAAATACTATTTTTTTAACTGAAGGGGATAAATTGAGTGTAAGATGGCTCAGCCACAACCATGCTCAGCGAAAACTGAGGTTAACTCGCAAGGAAGGATCAGCACTGCTGAGCTCGGTGTGCCTTAGCAATGTTACTTTTATTGGTCACTAGATTAAGCCACCGCCCACACAAACAAAGGATAAGGAACTGAGCCAGTTTAGTCAGGAGACTTTCAAATCCAGCATTGTTTTGGATTTGGGTTTGGTCCAGTGTAAAATGCATTTTATGTGTTCCTAGAGCCGCCCTGTAGAGAGGACCCTGAGGTAGCAGGAAACGGGTCTGTTACTAGAACTGTAGTTTGCCGGTTGCTCTGTAAATGAGTGTGAGTAAATCCAGCAAAGAAACACAAATAACAGTAAAACATTATTACTCAGTTTTGTCCAAAATGGTCAGATTGCTTTACCGTTAGTTAAAACTAGTTCTTCCTCAAATCCTTTACTACGATTAATGTGTTTCAACTGTCATCCAGAAAAGTCAGATCTCAAAGCCCATTCTATCCTTCTCCTTTCCACCACAGAGAGTAGTGCTGCATTGAGAACTAGAAAGCTGAGCACTCTTGACTTCCAGGCTGAAAGACAATTTCAGCACACTCTAAGCACACCGTGTTCCTGTCCGCAGGTTCTATTCCAACTTTGTTTTTAACTTTTTCATTAGTCACAATAGAGCAATGGTACTGTCTCTGCTCATGAAGTCCTTTGAGATCTAATGATTCATAGTACACATTTTTAAATAGCTAAGACCTTTCAGAATTAGGCAAATATCACATCAGTCACAAATCAAATTAAAAAGAAAAAAGAGATAGAGATGGAAAGAGTCCCTCTCAATGAATACAGGCTACACGTGTACCTGAAGTGGTTGCACTGAAATTGCCCTTCAGCTTCTGTGAATCAAGTTATTTCAACCTCCTCTAATTCCAAACACCAAATCTAGCATGCTAGACAGGCGGAGAGCATAAGGACGGGGGAAGCATTTAAACTGGACTTTTCCAGACAAGGACTGAAATACAGATGGCACGTTATCCTGAACAGTTAAATCCTGTACTGTACTAATTCTGTTGAAGTATTGCATTTCAGTCTAATGTTTTCTCTAGGCTGTAACTCACATATGTCTTGCAATATTTGTCTGGTTATTTTAGTGTGGTCTGATTCTGTTAGAACAAGTCTACTAATTCTATTTGAATTAGTAGCAGCTACAGCTGAGACTACGAGGTTGTTCAAAGGAAAGACGCATGATATTAATTTTCATTAGTTTATTTCTATAGGACTTCATTATTTGAGGAAACAGAATAATAGTGATTTCCGTCAGGAAATATTTGCAACCTTTGCAACTTTTATATCATGTGTGAAGATATCAAAGGTTACTATTCAAGTGTAGCCAATGAGCCGTGGGGTGCTGGGGAAGACTTTGCGCATGTCCATGCACTTCTTGTCAATGAAGAAGGAGTTTGCCTTCACAGAAATTTCATGTTCCAAGTTTGATTTGTTGAGGATCAGCATCTGCAGAGTATCATGGGCTTCTTGCAGACGTTGCTTTAAGGTCTGTAAGGTGTCATCAATAGTGTAAACTTCAGTGACAAGCCTGAAAAGAGAAGGGGACAGGTTGCTCACATAACTTCAGCAGTCCCTTACCACATTCCTTTTTTGACAGTGGACAGGTCATGCTTTCAGGCAGGATTTGAACAGCTGTCTCGGACTGAATCAATATGAAACCTATTTGCCAAACTAGCTTGTATAGCACCTATAAGAAGTGGCATTGACCTTCAGCAGCAGATTAAGCCACTCTGCTTTGATATATCTTTCCAGTTGCTGTCTTCTTCACTTGCAGCCTCTCATTTGTGTAGCATGGCTGTGTTGAGCCCTTCCATGTGGTCCTGTAGAATATGTTTCAGGTGGACGTTACTGGAGAGTGTTGGTGTAGTTCTCATTGAGAGCTTAAATTTGTGCAGCAGGATGTGCTAAACAGTCTACACTTGGTGCAGAAGCATGTTAATCGGAACAAGAATCACTTGCCAGAATAACCATTGAATGTGGAGCTCTGAAATCAAGACTTTTCTGTGAGCTGATATTAGCCACGTTTCTTCCAGTGGCTTGTCAATGGAGATGTGGCAAATCTTCTTGTAGAGTCACTGAGCTGGTAAATTCTCTTTGATACTGTCAACTTTTGTGTTTTGTCTAATGTGCTATTAATTGCTCAGTGCATTACAGAACGTAAGAAAGATTGATTTTTCCAGAGCCCGCTTTAACTTGTTTTGGGATAGTCCCAGTTTTTTCAGCACAGAAAAACTAGACTTTATTAATTTGTTTTCTGTCTAATCCCTTCAACTACAAAGTTGGCAGCACATGCAGAGAACAAGTGCCAATATCAGCACTTCCTTTTAAATAAACAGCAAACTCAGATAACATTTACGTGTTACAAAGTAGTAGTTCATTTGATATTTTCTTTCCCTATTACAGTTGAGCTATTGGACTGAATTCCTCCTTACTTTAAACCACATGACATAAATACACTAAGATTATCTAAAAGAAAAAAATCCTGAAAAAAATGAATTAGCCAATGGTTTTAGATTCTTTAGATTCTTAGATAGGATTTTGTCTCTAAGAAAATACATTTTATTTGAGATGTGAGCTCAGCCAAAAACTGTGATAGAAAAAAGTGTCTAAATTTCAAATACCCTGTCAGAATTTCTATTTCTAATTGCAGTTACAATGAACATAACATTTAATGATCTGGATCAGGTAAAGCATCCAAAATAACCTGATTTGGATTAGGGAGCTCTGGTAGAGCGAAATTCATATGCATTTGAGGAAGAACAACAGGATATGCTAATTATGTCAGTATAACTACATCTAGTAAAAAGTGTACTTGTAAAAAAGTTTTGGTTAAAATATTAGAAATCATATTAGACTGACAGAAAACTTGTGTGTATGTTAAGCCTAAAATACTTCTGAATGTGAAGCTCTCATATAACCTGGAAGCTAGTAGGAGTTTGATTGATTCAGAACCCCTATGTACTTTTTGGTTTTAAGTATGTCACATTAATGTCCTTTCGCTCTAATTGAAGAAAATATTCAAAGATATTCTGATGTTCCATGACTTTAAATGAAGATTTCAAACTTTTTTAGACAGGATCTTTTGGAACATTAATAGTATAACTGGCAATTGTGGGAAGAAGAAGGGATAATGTGACACTCTGCTTCAGCACATTTTTGATCCTAAGTCAAACAACTTTTCTATCTTGGATACATGCAGTCCTGCTGACTGGACCGCTATCAATCATAATGCTGCAGACATTTTTGTGGAAGAGATCTTCAGAGAGGAATTAGGGAGAGAACAAGACTCAGAGTGAGTATAAGACTGGAGTTGTGCATTAATATTTAAGGCCATATTGTTTTGGTTTGGTTTTTTTAATAAAATGCTGATACTAGCTTATTTGCATACCTAATCGATGGTGTCGTGGTAGCTGAAGTGGCAAATGAACTGCTGCCATAGTAAATATAACTGCTAAGTGAGTGCTACAGTGCAATCAGATGTTTTTCTGGTTTCTCACAGCTGAATTCTTGTATCTAGAACAGTTGTGATTTATGTGATATAAAAAGCCAGGTGAATAAAACTATCTAAATGGATATAAAAGAATTCAGATCCAAACAATATTTTGTGACAGAATGGATGTGGAGAGCAGAGTGTGAAGCTGAAATCTAATATATGGATATGCCAAAGGAAATGTCAAGATCTGATTAAGGAGGTACGAGGCTGAAAAAAAGATATATTGCATTGTACAATTTATGGTTTAAGGAGTTAGAAAAAGTGAAAAGATGCCAGTACAATAAACTATGATTTATTGCCTCTTCCTTGTTTGAATAGAAGCTTTTTGAGCTGATAAAACACTGTTCAGGAAAAATAATATAAATACTCAGTTTAAAGCATTATGTACTTCATTAATCTCATTGTATGTTAAGCTGTTGTATACAGTGGGATTTTGTTATAAAAATATTCCCTCTATTTTTGTCTCTGCTTTTCATAAAAATATGCAAAATTTTCCTGCTGGTCTGTGAAATTCAGCCATCAGAGGAACCCTGGTGCAGTATTTCTTGAAAAAAAACCCCACAGAATATTTTGAAGACAGTATTTTAAACAAGATATACTCAATAGGGTTCTTTTGGAACACATCAGTGTTCCAACTGGATTGGAGGAAGA
The DNA here is from genome assembly GCA_008921705.1 of Burhinus oedicnemus. Lineage (NCBI taxonomy): Eukaryota > Metazoa > Chordata > Aves > Charadriiformes > Burhinidae > Burhinus > Burhinus oedicnemus. The sequence continues at coordinate 2,080,604 of VFFE01007078.1, read as the reverse complement.
TAAATGGGATTAAAATTCAGAAGACCCTTCTTCAGTCATTAGGGAAGGCAGGCTAGTATCTCAGACACCTTCTTGTATATCCGGAAAGACACTATACACACTGTACAATGGATCATAGCACAGGGATCACCAAGCTGATGCCAACGTGTGCTGGGAAGCCCCCACAGCTGTGTAACCAAAATGTATGCCAAGTGAGCTAACCTGTACAAAGATGATACCGGAGTCACTATATAGCTGAAAATTAGCTGAGGCAGTAAGAGATGCTGCCTCATTCTTATTTGCATTTAAGGAGCTTGATCATTAGATAGTTTTTTGCATCAAAAGACAGAATTTTGTCTGGGATAACATGTTTCTAAAATTAGGTATTTCCTAAAGTGAAATCTTGTGTTTCATACAGAATGGAATTAAAATCAATTCCTAAGTCCCAGCTCGGACATGAGACTGAATCCCAAAAGATATCAGCCACCAACAAGCAATTGAGCTCTTAACAGTCCTGGGACAGGGACTCTAAAGGCAACTACACGCATTGAACGTTAGATATTTTGGCCCATTATTTCAACATTAGCTACTTGGATTTTACTTCTTTCTCCCAGAATTTGTATTGCAATGTAGTGAATGCAATTCTCATCAAACTGATTGACGTCATTAAATTTCCTGTTCTTGAGTGTCTGATGAAGGAAGAGACATAGTCGTCTGGCCTTTACTTACTGAAGCTGAGGTGCATCACAGCAAAGTTCTATATTGGGTCGTTTAGTTCTTCCCTCCAGACGGGTCTGAGCCACTTTCAGTGGGTACTCCTTTGCCTTTATGGATCTCTCCAGTAACATGATTGTGTCTTCTGTCTGGAAGATTTCTTGAAGTATCTGAACAGAGCAGAACATTTTGTAAGCCTCAGGTGCATACAAAATTAGAACTCACCCCTGCTTTTAAACACTCTTATTGGAACTGCTTCCATTCTGGCATGTCATTTTGCTTAATTTAGGAGAGGAGATCACTATAAACTCACATCAATCAGATGGATTTTTATAATGTTGGCTTGATCTTGCCATTTCTTTAAAAGGACATAGCATAATTAAATCTCATAGGAGAGCCAGAAGGAGGGAGCTGTACACTCATACATCCCATGAAAGCATTTAATGAAGTTGTTCCTGGAAAACAGGCAAACAATTTCCACTAAGAAACGCACCATCTCTTTCCTATTATAAAATTAAGAAATTTGTAGGCAAATTGGAATGTAAATGTATTACAAGCAGAAGAGAAGCACTGAATTATTGTGATGGGGGGAATTCCAACTGTGTTTCTGTGATAAAGCCATTTTCATAGAGGCAATGTTTATAGCTCTACAGGGACTCATTTCCATTTTGCTTCATTATCTAATTTTTCTCCTAAATAAAAAAAAAGTCTGCTGCTTGATCTATGAACATTTTGCAAATATGAAATTCCAATAAACTGCCATTTTCATTTAAACCTTCATTCAATTATTATTTCCTTTTGCATCATGAAAATTCAAAAGCAATCAAATATATCCCCTCTGAAACTGTTTTGTACTCCAAGTATTTTGGGGACATTTGCTGCAAGAACATAAGAACACAAGTCATATTTTCATACTGAAACGACATTCTCAAAGTTTTGAAAACTCCACTGGGAGCTGTAGAAGGAAGACCAAATTCCTTTAAAGGCTTGTTTGCTGTAAATGGAGAAGATACGGAGTGAAACATCACCAAAAAGGAGACGCCCATGGAATTAGTATAGCATAGTCTTTAGTTGCAGTGCATGTTATCGTACAATCATATTATCCCTGAGAATCCTGTAAGCGCTTCTTATATGTTTTAATCTGTATGAAAAATGAGAGAAATTGCAAGGGAAAAGTTTTGCTCAGTCTTAAGAAAGAAAGAAGGAAGAAAATGTTTATATTCAGGTCACATTTCTCAGCCAATTGATGATTGTTACTTTCATTGATCAGAATTCATTACAGCCAATGTGTTGAACCTGTTCAAGCTTTTCCTATAGACAGCTTTAAAATGGAAGAGAACAAATTGAACTAATGTAGTTTCTCAGCCAGTCTACTAAAATCAATGCAACTTGAATTTCAACAACCACTAAAAATGGCATAATGTGATTTAAATTATGTTGCTATTCAGATCTTGCTTACACACTAAGTTGTACCAGGTTTGTTGATGTGTGTGGTTTGAAAATTCAGTTAGTTCCTGCTGCTGAAAGGTTATTTGTAGACAAAACCCCAAGAGTGAAGGATGCCAGGAACCTGCACCCCAGTCCAAATCCTTAAGGGCCTGTTGACATTATATAGTAGAGCAATACAAAAGATCTCCCTGGCTAGCACTGTCCAAACCAGTTCAGCCCTTACAGCAATGCAATTTTCCAATAGATTACTCATCTTGGACCCTGAAGCAGCAGCGTATAAACATGACTGTACTGCTTTGAAGCCAGGTCTCCACACTGTGCTGATCCTTTTGGGTCCAAGGCGGGTTCTCACAGAGCTAGCTTGAGACCATCTTCACCCAAAAAGAAGCTTTAATTGCTTATAGTCTGCAGGGAAAAAAATCTGGTTATGAAGGGAACACAGTATGGAAGGAAGCGAAGCTAACGGTAGTAAATTTCTCCCTATAATTTTATTCTGCAGTGGTTCCTTCTTAAGTAGATAATCACCGTAAGCTAGCTGTGTTTTACAGAGAATGTTTATGCAGGTAATCCATTTTGCTATTTGTTTTGCAGCGGAACTACTTATGACAAGAGTGCATTGTTAGATACATCGTTTTACATCTTGTCGATGACTTTACCAGTTACGCATACTTATTTCTACAGATAAAAAACAAGGGAAAGAGACTTAATGAAGTTAAATGTCTTCATTATGCATCAAGCCCGGATCCTTTCTTTCCCTCAAAACACCAAGGATTTGGGTCTTCTGCTGTTCAGAGGCAGAATTTGACTAGTTTGTGCTGTTGCCAGGACTCTGCTATTTATAACCTCACTAAGAGAATCCAGTGTGTGTTCATCTGTATGTGACAAAGGTGAGGTCCAGCTCCTAGGTAGGCTGCTGGTGATTTAGGGAGAGTTTTACAAGCCCATCAGTCCTATCCTTTGCTCCCACTGTTCACCTTCCTTGCTAACCGAAATCATCAACCTGTGGGGACGTACCAAGGCTGTGAGGCAAAGAACACGCAGTGCTTTTAGAGGTCACCCGCTGCTTAGCAGGGTCCTCCTTTCCTGTGTTTATGTTATAGCTTCTGTCACTACAGCAGTGTTTCCCATGCTACGCCTCGCTGTGTGCAAGTGAGCCAAATTCACTGTGGTGTAGTTCTGTTACCTGCAGTGGGGTATGGTGAGGAGGATGTTGGCCTCTTACATTAATTCTACTTACAATTTAGAGCAAATTGTAAGCAGATTTATTTCTTTTCAATAAAAAGTTTGATTCAAAGTAAAAACAATGAAACAAAGCAGTATGTATCTTAACCCAGTAAGAATTAGGCAAAGTTACATCTTAGTTTCAGAAAAGATTGGGGGGGGGCTATTTGTTTTCTGCTTATGGTGGAACAGAGGGCTTCTACTCTCAGTTCAGATTCTGGGTAGGACCTTTGAGGTTCAGACTTTGAGCTTTATTGGTAGTAACGCTTTCTTGGGCAGCAGGGGGAAATGGTGATTCACCTTTGTGGAGCAAATCTATCAATGAAACAGTGCAACAAGAGCAGCCCAGAGCACTGGGTTAGAAATGAACCGTGACTGTGAAACCAGTTCCCCAGAGCGATGCCACAGTTTAGAAATGTGCTCATGTTATGGTAAGCATGTCATGTAGTCACTGTGCTGATGCTGTCTGTCGTGTGATAATATGAATCAAAGCAATTTAATTTATTCAGTGAGTGGAGTTAGGTTACAAGATCTTATACAATTAGTGCTAATTGTTCTAATCAGGTTAGAGATGAGGATGAAATAAATATTTTCTGTGAGAAATTTTTTTCCTGCCCTCTTTGAAAGCAGTATAGGTATCTCATGTTTATTCCACACAGGGAAGGAAAGCAGGAAGCCATGAAAGGCGACGCAGCATGTGCACAGAAACATACTGCAGCAGACTCTGGGAGCATTCCACAAATTTGTAAGAGGACTAGGGAATAAATTCAGTAGTCTTTAGTATTTCAGATCACAGTGCCACTCCTCTGCCACAAATCCTTACTGTCTAAGGATTGCCTATAGCAAACCATGTCCATTCCAGTACTATATGACAATGCTTCTGCAATGGTTGGGTGCCCTCTACTCTTTCATTCTGCTTGCGTGAAAAAATAAATCACACATCACGTGGGTTTTTTTAAGATGCAGAAGGAAAAAGCTGGTTATAGTACAGACAATGTTGAGCAGATTGCCTGTGTATAAACTGTCCTGCCTCTTGGAAAGACCATTTTATTTTAAGTTCAGCTAGCAGAGAGAACTTTGAGTGGTTTTCTGAACCCACACTTTTCTCAAATCCTCTTCTGATGCATTTGTATGTGGCCAGTGTGCAAGTACAACAGCCAGGCCACAAACCCATGCATTTCAAATTCCGTAGTAACGTTTCAAGTGCATGAATGTTGGTAATCATCAAACCTGAGATTTGTTTCTGTTCCTCTACAGCACTTATTGTGCTGTGCTGTCAGGCAGCACCTGGCTGGACCTCATTGCCCGCTGTACACGTAGCAAACCCATTGGTGTTCCCTTAGTGACACACAAGCAGGAGACTGTATTGTCCTCTCTTTTTAGAATGCTAAGTCGTGTATGCACCTCCCTCATAAATAATAGCATAGAATTGACCTAGGACAATAGTAGTCTTCTATCTAGAAGTGACTCAAAGTTTGTAGAGCTTGCACAGCCTGCAAATTCACACAATGTCAGTGTTCAAAAAGGGCAAGCTCTGAAGTCTAAATAGAAATGTTTCTCTTTCTTCAGAATCCAGTAGTTCATTAGTCATGAAAAGAGAGCTTTTATCTAAAAGTCACTGAAAACTCAGTTTTATGTACAAACTTTTTAACATTTTGTGTCACCACAATGTGCAGTAACTACACTCCTGTGCCACATGACTTCCCTATGTGCTCTGGTGTCCTGCTGATAAAGGTAGGAGTCGTCTGCAAGCACATTATGCACAACCAAGGCAATTGATTAGTGCTACTGAGCAAACCCCTCACTCATTCACTAAAGAAAAATATTGTTTAAACCTGCCTGTGAAGTCAAAATTCAAATGTGAAACTATACATCCGTCTTTAAGCCCTGCTTGGCTGGATGTAAGTGGATGTGGTTTAGGTTCATTGTGTGTTCTCAAATTTTTTCTTACTTTTTTTTTCTTTTTAAAAAAAAGGCGCTGTTGAGACATACAAAGAAAAATGTCCTCGGGGGAACCACCTCCAACACATTGCAGAAGCTTTGTACAAACAGTTTGTGATTACTCATTCTGGCCACACATTGGATAAAATGATTTAGATAATCTGCTGTACATAAACGGATTGGTGGGGAGGATCACCAGATAGTGTTGCACCAGTCTGCGTAATTTCTGGATGACCTCCAAAGGCAGGAAGCAAAAACAACAAATGCTAAGCAGCATGTTCCTAAGAGCATGGTGAGGGATTGGCTAGAGCAGCTGCCCATCCGGAAACTTTGCCTTCCAGGACATGAATAAAGTTTTGTGCTGCAGCATTCTTGAGAGCTTGTAGAAGACTGCACTCCCACTGTTCTCTCACTTCACCAAGGCCATGATTTTTATAGGCTGGATACAGTAAGACAGAGAGAAAGAGCCGTTGAAGTCAAACATGTTTCATCATGTAATCAGGATAGTCTTATGTACAACATAAGCGTTTTTAAAATGCTACAGTCTGACAGCTATCCTTCTTTGTTTGTTTTTTCCGAGGTTTGCTCAATGTTTAGTATGCAAATGCAAAAAGCAGCAGCCTGGTAACATAATGGGAGGAACATGCTTGTGCCTCCTCATTTTGTAAATTCCCTTATAGTTAATATGTTGCCTCTCAGTCAGCATTTTAAACTTTTTTTTCATTCATGTTTCCGTATCTCATCCAAATTATTTTGTAAAAGTTACATTTGTTGAGGTTGTCATACATAATTGAATGAATAGTGTAATTGTGACTGATTTCACAATTTTAGGGTACGTGACCACATTATTCCAAAGTAAAACTATGATATCTTGCAATCTTTGGATTACAAGTATAATCCAGGTCTCAAATCTGACATGGATTTGGATCTGCCAGTTTTTACTGTCATGTCATAGCCAAATTCTTCATAGAGATTACCATGTTCCTTGCTCTTGTTTGTTTCAGGGTTTATTTGTTCCTTTTGAAACTTAGTTGCAGGTCACTGTTTTATGACTTATCAAGTTTTATTTTTAATCAGATGGTGGTGGGAAATAGTCCAAGAATCTTTTAAGAAAAGAAGAAAAGCAAATTTAAAAGAAAAAATCACACTCGCCAGAATGTGACATCAGCAGGTTATGCATTCAGATAATTTAACTGTGTTGAAGCAGAGTTAGAATTATTCTGAGCAGTAACTTTTGTGCATTTGTTGTGTAAACTTATATGGGATGACTGAGTTTCATAGTTAAGAGAAGCAGCAGGTTTAGTTTGCGCCCAGGGAAAATGTCTTCAAACTGATGCATTGCACAATTCATCAAGCACATCGGGAGTGGTGAGATTTGTCCAGATTTGGGAATATTGCAAGCTTTTATTTATAAAGCTTCATAACAATGGGAATAGGGCTGGCATAAATACAGTCAACAGTTCTGAAAGCTAAAGCATACTGGAAGTTTTATGCATGCCAAAGGATACCTATTTTATATTCCCAACATTTTCTTTATAACTGTCTTAAACAGGACGTTTTCACAGAAAAGAGGAAACTATCAGAATGTAAATCTATACTTTTAAAACAAAGAAAGCTTTAAATATACATCTGGACATTTAATCTGTGTCCTTATACAGATTGGTCTATTCAGTATAGATTGAAACAGAGGACCCAGGGACCCTGGATCTTTCATTTCGTAGTTATAACAATTTACAATCTTACAAAAATCCTCCTTCCACTGAATTCCAGTATGCATTTTGTACTTTAATCTCTGAAAATAATCTAATCAATTTCACATTTATATGCAATCAGTTTCTATTTAACTTTTCCACTGGTCCTAAAAATGTACAAGATGTGTATTTTAAAACAGCTTTATTAAAATTAAAGGGGGGGAAAACATGCGATCATTTAACTTGGCCTGGGTTTTCTAAAATATTTTCAAAATCACAGAGGAAGCAATAACTATACACAAGGAAGCGCTTAACTCTGCATACCTCTTCACTACACTTTTAACTGCCGAAGAACAAGAACAAGGGCCGTTTCTCCTTCATTTCCCTATTCCCAGGACCAGCAACTTTAGAGTGAATCATCATTTAGGAGAACAAAAATTAAGTGCTATTTTATTAACGTATTTTTGCTAACCCTGGTCAAAATAACAAAAAAAACGGCAGTTTGGGCCTTCTGCATGCTCCGTTTTGTCTCAAGTTAGCTCATCTGAGAGAAGGGTATGCATCCCTTTAATAGACAGAAGATGTCTCTAGAAAGAGATGGTGCCAGAGAGAAACTGCTACGGCTCATGCAGCTACTCTATAATACAGATTCTTATCAGAAATTAGATTCTTTTTAGTCATTAATGAAATTTCAATCCAGTCATGGTAAGCTGAATTTGCCCTGACTTTAGACTCAATGCAATGCATTTATCTCATGATCCTTTAGAGCCTGAAACTGCTTTGAGAAAAGCTACTACATACGTCCATCTCAGTTTCCCGCAAGATAGCGCTTTCTGAGAATTAGGAACAGTTTTATAAATATATATGAGCACTGCTGCCTCCAACTAAATCCTGTTTCCTTTGCCAAGCTTATATGAATTGCCTGAGTGCAGATGGGTTGCAGGGGAAGGAGCAGTGATAGTAGCAACCACCTCAGTTTCTCATACACAGGTGTTGTGGCAGAAAGAAGTTATCTTCTATGTCAATGCCAGCAAAGTCTCACATCCATTCTATCCAGGCTGCCTTTACTTAGCAGCTGTGTGTCCTTCAGTGTGAGAAGAGATTTCTGTTATTTTGCAAATAAAGATAACTGGATTCATGACAACCTGAATACATCCTGATGCGCAATGGCTGTCACTTGATTATGATAACTCTATCCTTCCACATTTCATGTTCCCCTTCGGCTAATCCATGAAGTGGAGCATTGCTACATGGTTTCTCCACTTCCCCATGGTTCATACTTCGATGTAGTCTATGCGAGTCTTTATGATTTCATCAGATTAAGCAACAATTTTAGGAGACAGAAATCTGGTTTTGTCTTCAAGTGAGTGCCTTAGCTTTCATCTGTAATTTCTCTTGGTTTGTAGGCAAAAGTCTGTTCCTAGCTTAAATAACTATTTACTCATTCAAACAGGTTTTTCCAGACAAGTTTGAGCTGCCTACACCAACCAGCACACACCTTCCTAACCACTCTTCATTAATCATCTGAAAACTTTACTCTCAAACAGGTTCTGATACTAAATGATGAGATTAACTGTATACCCAGCCACCACGGACAGGCATGAAAAACTGTAAATAACTGAGATTTTAAGGCATAAAAAGAGGAAGGAAAAAAGCGATCAACAAAAATATATTCAAACAGTTATGTGAGGATACGTTGGGGTCCGAGATGAAAGCCTTTGTGGGGCAAGTGCCACAGGGAAGGGACTCTCTGTGCTATACGCATACTTCTTCCTGCAGCTCACAACACTGATGCACCTCTGCTGCACGCTTCTTGCATGGGCACCTCCCATCGTATTTTAGTATTTCTTTATGTTCCTGTTCAGAGGAGCAGGCTGTGTCCTTTTCAACAGCCATAGGAGGGCTCCTTTCAGAATTTCTCAGATAAGAAGTTTGAAAACTATTTCAGAGGCCTGTAGGCAGTTTCTGGGTTTATTGCCACTAAGGTTTTCTCGGCTTTCATTCTATATTTTATGCTAATTATAAAATTAAGTAGGTTCATCCCTTGAATTAGAAGAAAGTTGTGTAATTATAAAATGTAATATTTACTTCTAGCCACCATATAAACATACTCAATAGCTGCTAAGACAGGAAAGGTTCTTTTCTTAAATTTATAAATAAAATTATAAATAAATTTATATTTCTAGATAAATTTAGGAAAAATAATGTGTGAAGGATGAAGACTCTGAGGGGGGTAACTTATTTAAGAGATGGAGCAACTTACTAAACCAAAGTTTTGTAGGCTCTTCAGGTATGGAGTAAAAATATACCAGGCAAAAAGGAAAGTGAGAGTTAATTTCCATCATATATCGATGTAATATACTGCCTTTTCACACCCCAGGGGTAAAAAAAACCCTGGAGCTGTTTCTAAAAGCACACATTCACAGTGAACTGAGTGGAAATACTCAGAATCATGGCTACTCGTTTATTGGAGTGGGTGGTTATTTTTTCATGGTCCTACTAAATATGTACCTGTTTTTCTAGCATCTTTCTGATGCCTGTGCTCCTGGGTAGTGGGATAGCAAGGCTTGCAGGAAGGGTGGTGCTGGGCACTCTGCCTCTGGGCACAGAAACACTTCTGAGTATAGTACAGGTGTTGGAGCTGGCAGAGATGATCTGCTATTTAGGTATGGTATAAAATCTGGACTATGAAAACATGTCAGTTGCTGTCTGGTCTGACTGATTCCCAGAGCTAATGTGCATAAACATCCTGCCCTATTGGTTATTTCCAGGAGACTGAAGCCAAGGTAACTATTTATGTTAATATTAACTCTATGGAAAAGAGATGCAAACATATTAATAAGGGGCTGGCACCGTGATTAAAGGTTTTCCTTCTCTTTCTAAAGATTTGTGTACTTTTACACCAGATGTAAAATACATTTACTATAACGTCTCTTGGCATAAACTGAGTGTTTCTTAAGGCATGCTGAAGACAACATACTACCCGCTTCTACACTGAATTATGTACACTATATTTTCTCTTTACTAGCCTAAAAATCTGGTCCTAGAGCAGCTCTGAGCCTGACCAGAGTCACACATTGTGATGAGACTCTTGCAGAATATTTGCATCCCCAAACAGCCACATGTTCTGTGAGCCCAGTGATGATGAAACACAGTGGAGCTCTAATACCTTTTTTGGTTTGTGATCTAACCCTTCCCAAATACCTAGCTAGGGCTTCTGGGCTTCTGCCTCCAGCACCTCCTATTTCCAGCCTTCTGCTATCCAAATTCTAGATGAACTTGGCATTGTCATGACTCAGATTATTCCCAGAATCAAGTAAGATAAATTAATCACAGACTTGTGCAGTTGGGACAGAAATGAAAATGGGATGTTTTCAATCTTAGGGTCAGAAAGAAGTCTTAGTTATGCACTAAGTCTGCACTGCCTGCAAGTCACACCAGTCTATCCTGTAGGAATTCCTCTTTGTAAACCAGGGCCTGCAGAGAGATCAGAGCTTTCAGGGAGAACAGTAATCTTGATTTTTGAGTTCCTGGTGCTAATGAAGCCATCTATCTGTGGTAAGCTGTTGCAGTGATGAATTCCTTTGCTCTGAAAAAGAAGTGCTTATGTTTTCCATCTAGATTTGTCTGGCTTTTGTCTGGCCACTGATCCTTCTTTTGGATTTGCCTGCTCAAGCAAAAAGTCTTCTATTACGATTCTTTTTTATTCTGATAGGTACCTGTGGGTTTAGCAAGTTCTCTGCCCCTACCCCAACTGTTATTTGGATGAGCTGAATAAAGCAGTGTCATCTAGTGCTACTAACATCACTCTTTTCAGCTTGCTAAAGAGAAAGTTGAGGAACTTATTCTATCAATTGCTTGCTTTCCAGTCCTTCAATCATTCTTGCAGCTGTGATGACTTCTGGGCTTTGGAGTTGGAGTAGAAAATGCTTCATACCACAGCCTTGCTCCCACATACTCAGTTTGATTGCCACTGTAAAGATGGCAAATTGTCTTAGTTCTCTAGAAGAAAATCAAGCAAAAGTGGGCAGGCGGTAATTTTACATAGAAGCTCTAAAGTGAACTGGACAGGGACACCTATAAACCAGGTTTTTAAGGACAGCATTTCCCTTCTGTATTCAATAGTTTCCTGTTCAAAATTATACAAAAGCTATTTAATCCTTTTTTACTGTTCCTCTACACAAATCACTTCCAAGACTTCTGATAGACTTGGGGTTTGTCAGCCTCACTAGCCAGCTTCCCCAAAAGAAGTGGCAGGCAGGAAAAGCCAAATAGCAGGCAATGAAAATCTGAAGTGAAGAGAACTCGGACAATTTCCTGAATACATGAGTGAAGTAACAGTGAGAGCAGACAGCAGCTGGACTGAGAATGCAGAAAAGCAAGTGGGAATCACTGACAACCAGTGTTCTTTGGAGACTTCCCTTGTGCTGACTTGGTTACTTGATCTGAATTAGGATTCTATCCAGTATTGGGATTCAGACCAAACTCCAATTCGAATAAAGGGTAAAAACACATCTGATCTGCCCCAAGGCAAGATATCTGTAAGTTGCTAAACTATCCCTCTAACTAAGTGCAAGTTGTTGTAGGTTTATAGTAAAAAATGTGATGGGACAGGTGAATATATATTATAAAATGATAGTTTATGCATGTTTTCATTATGTGTGTTGTCTGATGACAGAAATTTGAAGACACTTGGTCTTGTTTGGACTGTTTTAGACATGAAAAAGAGGCAAAGCAGCTTGAACGTTGGGGTTTGAGAAAGTTATTTAAGGAGCAAAAATCTGTTTTTCAAATGCCTACCAGGAAAAGTTCTTAGGTGCATCTCTTGGCTTACCTGGATTGGAAAGTGTGTATAGTTATGGCAAACTAGCTGAAGTCTTTTTCTGAAGACTTTATTTCATTCATGTGCTTCTAAATATGATGTGTGAGCACTCTATAGTGTGAACCTAGGTTCATTACTGTAACAGAACCTCAATCAGTTACAACAGGAAAATTCTTGGAGTCCATTATTCAGTTGTATTTCAGTAATTCAAGGTAAATGGTGCAGGAACATGTTAGAAATTGAGGTACAAGTCCACCAGCAATACTAGAAGTAGACAAATTGCTTATAAAACCAGATAGACTGCTGTGCAGTTATTACTCTGAGACTTGTACAGTTTGTAACCTGAAATGGAGACATTATGTCATTGATGGAGAAGGTCTTGGCAAAACTCCTGGCATAAAGCTTGATAGAAGGACCAATAGATGAAATCTACAATGTAAGACAAACTGTTCCACCTGGTGCTTTATGCTTCTGAAGAACATGCAGTGGACCACAAGCTGTGGCATTAGGCATTTGGTTTGTAACCTTAACCAGACTATCTTTTATGTGCAAGTGATATAAACAGAAGAAAATGTGTCATTTCAACATAGGATCATTTTTAGATCCTCACCATATTTGCACTATTTACCCTTTTATGTATTTTTTGATTCTTTCCTTTTTCAGGGTACTGATTTTAGAAACAAATGCTTGCAGGAGGTTCCCTGTAGGGTTTCGTTTTGGTTTTTTGTCTGGAAGAGATTTTGCTGTTTCACAAATCTGAAAAGTATTTTACATTCTGAAATGGGCTCCAGACCTCATCAAATTAATAGCTTTTCTGGGTTCCATGATAGCTCATTTTCCTCTCATTTTATGGAGCTAGCCTGCTTAGCTAGGAAAATAATTTGGCAGAGAGAAGTATGTCTGTGAGAGCGGCATTTGTCGCTTGAGAAGTCAATGCAAAAACACCCTTTGAAAGATTGACTGATTTTTTTTTAAACACAAAAACCAAAATTGTGGCACCCATTGTCTAATTTCTATTAGATCTGAAGGGAAGAGGAACTGTAGTAGCTGCATTTGACTATAATCACATTCCAATGGAAGAACAGAAGTACAGTAGAATTTAAGAGGCAGCAATTGGCTGTCTTATTAAAGCATATCCTAGCAATATTTTTTTTCTTCCGATTACTACAGACTATGCTGCGAGCCTAGAGAAAGAAGAAAGCATACTCTGTTTTGTTAAATGAGCACTCACTCCTTACTTACTTCTGCCTTCACTTGCCTTTTCCTTCCTCTTGTCCTTTTGAGGTATGGTCATGAGCAAGAGAATTAACAGGACTTCTACCATATAACTTCACCCACATCTTAACCAGCAATGTTTTGCTCAGTAAACCTATTGTATTTCCCTTTGATAACACTGACCAGCCTGAATTACTCCTCACCAGCATGTGCAGTTTTCCTCTCCTCTAGCATTTCGTTATTTTGATGCAACTATATTACTATGGAGTTTGTGATGAGTAAAGTATCTCTGCTATGTATGTGCTAACTAGTAACTCAGCAGTAACAGCAGCATTAGTTCATAGACTGCAATCTTATTTGATACTTTTTTTATCTATGTATACCATACAAACTAATTATTCTTTATACAAATATGATTACTCAAGTTTCCCCAGAGAGCTTATTATTGCTATTAAATAGTGTAATAGTATAGGGACATAATTTTTTTATTTCCATTATATACCAATTGTCAGCAGTTATGTCATAGTATCAGCTGGACTCCATGACAAAATCCCTGCTCGTATGTTGATATCTTACAATGCACTTTGTGATTCTGTATGTGCACCGTGTGCTACCTTATGCTATACGTTCTTTTATAAAAGGAGCACTTAAAAGCATTAGAAAAGATCAATGGAAAATGTAAAGCAAATGTTCATAGATTAAATCCATGAGAAGCTTAGATGGATGGCCAGTTCAGGGATAAAGTGCTATAGTTGGCTATATCATATACAATCAAAAACATATGAAAAACTACATTCAGCATTTTTCATGTCTTATAAGCAGGGGGAAGAAAAAGAAGAAAACATTAATTTATGTGCTGTGATTTAATACATATTTAGCTGGTTAGTTTGCACTTTCCTAGGAGTCCCTAAAAATAAACTGAAAACATCATGAACTACTTATGGCAAATAGAATGGCAGGAAAACTCTATTGTTTCCAAATGTGCATTGAAACAAATGAGTGAACAGGAGGCTCCTCTATAAGAGAAAGAGTCTTAACAGAAGAACTTACTGAACTCTGACTGAAGTCTCATAAAAGTAACACAGTGAGTCTTTCTAGCTTAACAAGATTTTATCTGTCAGTACAAAGGCAGCACCTCTTGTTAACTTCAGAATATATGTTACAAAATTCAACTAATACACTTCCAATATGTCACTTATTTCAGCGAAAACTTACTGAAAAGGTAATACAGATAGAGATTAATACAGGTCTGTCTCTTTCTGTGCCATTTCTGCTTTGTATAATACGAAGACAAAGGCAGAACAAATGTTTGAGAAGTTCACTGTCTGACCCACTCCGAAATATCAGGCTGTTTCCAACCACAGCCAGGCCAAAATTCAGTTTAAAGACGTGGAAATGTATTTATCAAAAGGGAGAGGAAACCTTGGAACTTAGGTTTCAAAGGTAGACTAATGACATTCTGTATGTAAATACTTTTAAATTTTAGTTAATTTAGGGCTCTTCCCTTGCTGCTGCAAAATGAAAGTGTGAAAACTTAAAGCCTTCTTCTTCCTCTAAAACAGATAAATGTACTGCTGTTTGTGGTCCTTTTTATTTGCACGCTTTTCAAAGTTAGTTCACTGTTTAAAAAAAAAAAAAATTGATTCAAGTACTATTTCTGTATCAGGAAATGGTCAGGGAATATCATCAATAAATGTGACAGAAAAAAATACTGTTTAAGATAACTTCCCCCGCTTTAAGCATGTAAGTTGCAAATGAACATAATCAGTGTATGATTATGGACAGACGTTGTATGGTTCCTTGTAAAACCTTGTCATCTTGTCAGTCTACCTGTCTTTGAGTGAGTCTTCTCAGGCTATGCATGATTCAAATGCACCATTTGAGGACAGGTAATACAGGTATATCTTTTGAGGAGGGGGTTATTCAGGGAGGATATAAACACTGGAGAACATTTCTATGCCTTTCAGGTACAATTAAGATAATATGCAGCTGTCAACTCTTAGTGAATCTTACCTTGGCCAGTTGTGCTTGGAGTTTGTTCTTTGCATCAGCCACTTCAGCAATACGATTATTAAAGGCCAAGTTGGTACTGATGAAATGATTCCATGTCTCCTCAGCTGTGCTCTCCAGTCTAACCTCTGCGTCCTCTCGGAGCTTGGCAGAGTTGGCCCTTGCATGTTGAGAGCATCTGATATTGTCTTCACTAAATTTAGCCCATGTTGCAGGAACTGAAACACTAGCAAGGAATTTAAAATAAGAAGAAAACAAAAGATAAAAGCTTAGATGAGTTATTTTCTGTTCAGTGATAATTACAATGAATTACACTGAGATTCAGTGTTCATCCATTGAACTGTGCAAACTGTGTGATCACATAAATCAGGTGATTCTATTGGTTTCATACCTGCTTCTTTTTCCTTTTTTCCTCTATAAACCAACGATTTGGCAACAGCAAGTGAAGGTTTTGGAGAGCTGTTGCTTCAACAGAATTTCTATAGTTTGCCTGGATGTAGCTGCTAACTAAAGATCTTAGCGGCCCTCACATCAACTCCAAAGTTTATGTTTTGCTGTATAAAGAATGACCTTTTCTTGCATACTTTTTGTTTATTGATGCTTAAAAATAGTTTTTCAGGCTCGGGTATGAATGTCAGCAACGCATCTTCTTCTTGTCTTTAACAGAATAGGTGATGGACTGAGTTCATACCTGCTGCTGTATCTCAGCTGAAATTTGACACATTTCTCTGTATCAAGGTTCAGAGTGCTTATGGCCATCATGGATTATTAGATTATTTAGCATGATCTCCTGTACATTACACACCATCAAATTAGATTGAAATACCATCTACTTTTGTGAACCCAAATCTTTATCCCAGGGAAACAGAGTTATGTGTCACCAACCACCAGAGAACATCAGTGCCCAAACTAGTTTAGGGAAAATAAGGAAGAAACCAGAGGAAAGGATTGTTACACAGCTCTTCAGACAGCTCTGGTCTGCGATCAGAGCAGCTCTACCACATGAGATATGTATGACATATATAATAAAGCATGTGGCTCTAATATCCTTGTAGCCTTCATCACCAGAATGAATGATAGCAGGAAAATGGATAAGGCACTGACCTAGGAGTAAGGAGAAATGGAATTTTTCTCCCAGCCCCAACACTGTCCTTCTGTGTCGTTTGGATAAATATCTCCATCCTCTTACTTCTCTATGTATTAAAATGAACACCTCTGCTTTAACTTACGTGGCTGTTACAGTTAAATTTAGTAATATCTATGAGACAAGCCGAAACGGCTCTGCTGTGGAAAAGACTATGAATATACAGAGAAAGACTGAATATAGGGCTCCTGCACTGAAAAATACCACCCATGAATGTTCCTGCTGCAACGTCCTGTATGGAAACAAACTTTGGGATGCTTGGTTTTGTGTTCAAGCTTCACAGATGGCCTTCGTTATCATAATTAACATTATTATTAGCATAGATCCCACACTCAAGTCTTTCCAAACTGGGAATCTGTGGGGCTCTAAAGAGCCCCCAGCTTGAAAACTGATGCAGCATAAGACACTCTCTTTGGAGTTAAAGTCACCACCTTCTTTAATGCATTGCTTAGCCTACTAGATCACATTTCCCTTCACCCAGAAATATTTAGCGTATTTTATGAAAAGGTACAGATATTTTACTTGCCAAACTGAAATACTGAGGCAAACTTCTGCCTGCATTTAGACTTCATCCTCCACACAAAAATTCCCTCTAAGAATTATGCCTGTATGTTAAACTCTGCAGGGAAAGGTCACTATTTATTAAGTTTCACATTTACTTTAGATTTTAATTGAACACTGAGAATAATTATTAAGGGATGCAAAACTAAAAAGTTAAATTTCATCAGTGCTTGTTTTCTCAGGGGCCCTTTTTTCAGTCTTTCACAGGATATTCCTCTCTCTCCAAACTGAAGTACTGATCTTCCTAAACGATTTGGAATTCCTTAGTGCCTTGCATTTATTTAGGCAGTTTCAGGTAACCAGTGTGATACCATAGTAAAGTACATAAATCAGTGTACTAAACCTGAGCTGACATTGCTTACAGCTACTGATCCAGACAATCTCAGTGTACTTTTTGCAGGGTATTGGGTTTGGAGGTTTTTTTCCACCTATGGTCTGATGATTATATTCATATTCTCATATAATCATCAGAAAATTAGATTTCCAAGTAGGTTTCCATGTTGACTATCTGAAATACTTAGTACTTAATCCGTTCTTTTACATTGCTTTTTCAGACTGTAACTTATCCAGCTGGCTCTGTTGAGGCAGAAAACACCTGCTCTTTTCCTGAGTGCTGCAGGTATGTCTCAGTCTGCCAAATAGTTTCACGAAAATGTTAATGAAAAATGGCATTTCTTTGGATAACGGTTGGGGAGAAAGGAAAAGGGCTGTAAAACTTATGCCCATGAATCTGCTTTTTACTAGAGCTGACAAGAATAATTTTATTCATTGCTAATCCTAAAAGTAGGCAGTGTTACTAGAGTCAGCAGAATGCCTGCCAAGTTTCCTTCGGATATGCCCTCATTTCAGTAGTGAATGAGGTGATCTTTAAGTGAAAAGCAGAACATAAGTAAACAAATACTGATTTTTTTTCTCCTTCCAACAAGACAGGGTCATTATCATTTGAGATTGTGGAGTACATTTACCATTCAAATATTGCTATGTTAAAGAGTGATAAGAGAACTAACAAGTCGTTAGCACAAAAACACTGCCCTCTGTTGCAAGCTGCTTTTATTCTGATATTGCTTTTGGATTGGATACATGTCTTGATGAGGCCACTACTAATGAACAGTTTTAAAACTGTATACAATTGGGACATTTTAGTTCAGTCTTTAATGCTAAAGCTGTGCTAAGTCTTTTTGATCATCCTGTTTCATACATATCTCTGTATAGCTTGATGGCCTAATTTCCAAATAACCCATGCTATTTTTACAGAAAATATATATAGTCCTTGGTGTATGCTTGCATGTTGTTTACCACATTGCACTTAATTGCACACCTTAGCTGAATTTTTATTTGATTGGATGTGATTCTGAAACCTGAAGGCCACAGAACACTATAAATCAAAACCAGAGGGAGGTGTCTGCACAGAGGAGCTTGAGGGCAAGGAGTCAGCTGCAACAGTTTCAGCAATCGTCCTCACTGAAAAACACAGCTCACTGCACGTCAGTGCTGTGGGTGCTGCAGACTGCCAGCTTCTGCCTGGCCTCCAACGATGGCAGCTGTTAGGAGGCAGGGAATAGTTGAGGATGATGGAAGGTTTCACACCAAGGAAAGACAGGGCCATACGGAGAGAGAAGCCACTTCTTTCTATATCACTTCTCAAAGATAAGGCTAGGACTTGTGCTGTAATCAAGCTTTTACTTACAGCAGGGAGCATGGAAAGAGGAGGCTGCAATAGCCACTCATACTCACGTTCCGTCTGTTTTCTCCACTCCATGGTAAAAGCTGATGTTCTTCGATGTGTTCCTCAGGTTAAAGCACTTCTCGTCAATAAAACAGGCTGAATTTTTGTCAGAAAGATCCTGTTCCAGGGCATGTTGTGCATCTCTGTTGATGCTGTGAAGGGGAAAGACTCACCTTAATCTGAACCACCTTTAATGCTGTTATGCTAAATAGCTAATTGCTTTCATTAGCTTCCTACAATGCTTCATTTTATAGTTTGTTGGCATTTACATTGGCTTGAAAATGCTTGGTGCTGTAATTTATCTAGAGGGAGCTGCTGTACCATTCATCCCTTCTAGCCTCCAGTGACTGTTCCTCAAAGAATTGCATTTAAATCACTGTATTTAATAATGTTTGTCATTTTGATGACAGGTGGCCACACGGGTGAAAACCAACAGGTAGTTGTTGTTTGGCACGAAGGAAAACCCCAGAGCAAAAGGGAGGAGGTTTTCAGTGATAACCTTCATGCCAGCAAAGCTGTGAGAAAGAAAAGGGCAGACCAGAGCTGTGGTTTCCTCTCTCTCCTGATTTTGGGGACAAATTCACTTAGTGTAATTCAAATTGTACATCACTGGAAAATCTGTTTAAATATTTCTGCTCATCTTGATCACGTGGAGGGAAACGTGTTGCTCCATCTCTGCTTTCTCACCCACAAGGAATTTTTGGAGTAACTTAATCTCCTTTGGCTCTTCCAAAAGGGGAAAAGACCTAGCAGACTTTGGACTAGAATGGAAGTAACGTGGATGAAGAAAGAATCAAAGGCTTGCTTTCCAGTGCATGAGGAAGACAGCAGACATGTTGACGCTTTTTTTGCAAATATTGCTGTTTCTGTGATGCACTTGTCAATTGGCATTACTATTGGTCTGCCTGATGTGGTGACAGAACTGAATCAAAGGTAACCAGAAATGCCAGCCTAATGAGCTAGACAGAGTTCATGCCACCAAATAACAACTTAGCTTTTATCTGATCATATAGCCAATATGTTACAGTAGAGGACTGAACTGCAGAAATGCATCTAACCTGACTCATGTGAGTCCTGAGTGCCATTAATAAGAGTAATCGTTTATAAAATCTACTTATGTCTTTTTCTCCTATAATGTAATAACCAAGAGCTGTACAATTTTGTCTTCCTTGTGTGTGAGTACTTAAACTGTTTCTTTTGAGAATCATGTCATGTCACATAAACATGACTTAAATTTTGTATCAGTTCTGTGTAGTTAACAGAATACTGTATACAGAATAGTTTTACCTAATTAAATGATAAGACTTAAATATAATTTGCATTTACTAGGATATTTGTATGCTCTCAAGGAAATAAATTCTAAATCCTCCATAACAAAACCATATATAGATATACATAAAAATAATTTAAGTCCATTCCATAACTCGTCACATACCTTATGATGTGCTTAGATTCCTGTTTCTTTTGTCAGTAATAAATTTCCTTTGAATTTAGTTTTGTAATTAAAAAAAAAAAAAATCCTTTGAACTTCACTCCAGTGTGCCACATAGCAACATTGGCACAACTAAGCTATAATTTTTGTGTCCCTAATTTTAATGAAAGATTTCAGATTAAACATGACTTTAAAAATTGAGTCATAATCAACGGTAAGTATTGGTAAGTATCACAGTAAATGGTAAGTATTGCTGTTCTGCAGTTTAACATGCAAATTCTATCAATGGTACGCATTAGAAGTGGAGGGCAATGAGCATCTAACAGGCTAAGTCTCTGATTTTGCCTTTGCTAGTTTCAGTCTGTCTTTAGATACCAGCTAACACTGAATTCAGCTTTCCTATCTGTAAAACAGGAATTAAATATAAAGGCTTACCCCAACTGTTGATTGATTTTCTGTGCAAGTTTTGTCAATATTTCTTGAGAGTCCTTGAATACATCAGCCTCCTACAGTGGAAAATGTAGCGTCAGTGCTTTCATCAGACTTCATTTGTTTCAGTGTATTTACCCTTCTTATTCTGCATTCTAGATGTTGCAACCATCTCACGTATCTCAAATGCAATATAGGTCAAGAATCATAGAACAGTTTGGGTTGGAAGCGACCTTTAAAAGGCCATCTAGTCCAACCTCCCCTGCAATGAGCAGGGACATCTTCAACTAGATCAGGTTGCTCAGAACCCCCTCCAACCTGACCTTGAATGTTTCCAGGGATGAGGCATCCACAACTTCTCTGGGCAACTTGCTCCAGTGTTTCATCACCCTCAGCGTAAAAAACGTCTTCCTTATATCTAGTCTAACTCTACCATCTTTTAGGTTAAAACCATTACCCCTTGTCCTTTCACAATAGGCTCTGCTAAAAAGTTTGTCCCCATCTTTCCTGTAGGCCCCCTTTAAATACTGAAAGGCCACAGTAAGGTCTCCCTAGAGCCTTCTCTTCTCCAGGCTGAACAACCCCAGCTCTCTCAGCCTGTCCTCAAAGGTTGTGTTTTGGTCCCTCTCTTCCTCCATGCTACAAAGTTGCATCTTTTGACTTGTTTTTGTATTACTTTTTATATTATATGAAACATGATAGTACATTTTATTGGATGGAGTTATTCTAATAAACATAAAGTCAAATTTTGCTTGGCTTAAGTATAATGAAGATACTTGAAACATGAACCTTAATCCATTAAACTACCCTCTCTAACTACTACTACATTTTTCTAGAACAATACACCTATTTTGCTAATAGTGGAGTAGGTTGAAAATATATTCGATTTCAGAAACAGGCTCGCTAAGGAATTATATTGTAATATTCTTCAAAACTATAAATATTAGTCAAAGAAATTCAAAGCCAGGTTCCACTCAGCTTAAAAAAAATAAAAAATACTCAAACCAACCACACTGCAAACTATGCAAACACAGTAATTACAGTCCCTCCAACAATGTGATGGAGTTCCAGCCTCTTTCTTTTTTAAAAACTCTGGTTTAGCTCAACATACCCTCTTACCAAAGTGTGCACACTTCTGTGAATTTTGAAACAGTGAATGAAGTGTTTTAAATTATTTGGAAGTCATTAAGACACCCCAAATTTAAAAATACAGGCTTTGTCTCTGTACAGTATGTGTAGGAGTGACAGCAACTTTAGAACTGGCGTTCCTGTTATTAAAAAATGAGTCTTTGCTGTCCTTTATTGTCACTATCTAGCTTGTTCCATAGTCACAGCAGTGCTTGGGGAGATCAGGCAAATAATCTTTATTTTTCATTTTGAAAAAATAAGTTTTTTCATCTGTTTATGTGGAACATTAAGCAGTATTTCATCCTACCCTGAATTCTCATGCTAAATTAAGTGCTGAAATACTTAAGCTAATATATATTAGCTCCTTGATTCTTCATTAAAACTCTAAAACTCCAAGTTGCAGGCTATAGGCTCTGAACAAGCATCTTGGTTATGCAAGTGGCCTGCACATCCTTCTGTAATCTATTAATACAGAAAAGTGCTTGAAGCAGTGCCATTGTCCCATAAAGTTCTAGTATTTTTGTTCTCATACACATCCAATGTAACTTCTTTCAAATATGTTAGCAAAATGTTACTTGATTTTTATATTTTTTTTATTTAAAAGATTTAGCAATCATTACTATCCATCTCATTTTCTTTGTTCAGTAACACTATATATATAGCAAGGCAGTAAACCAGCATTTTATGTTGTAAACCCTAAGAAATTCTGAGATTATATAGACCATGGCCCAGAAAACTATCTTGAGAAATGTTTCTACACTGTTTTACAGGATCAGAGAAGATAGAACTGGACAAGACCTTACAAGGATGCTGGGCTCCTCTTGCCCCGGGAAGGATGAATAGAACATTAAGCGTTCCCAATATATTTAGTTTTACCTAGTTTCTTTCCCTTTCCCCCCTCAGCCTTCCAAATGAACGAAAGGAAGAAATTACTGCAATACTTTTACCCTGATAAACGTTTAGTTGGATTTTAGTTATTCCCACAGTTTGAAAAATAAACTAGTAAGTCTGATCTTACCTTTATGAGGTTCTTTTCCACATCATCATGAACTAAGTCTATACCCTTCCGCATCTCACGGTGGTACAAGCATTCTAGAGCTGTCTGCAAGCAAACCAAGGGACATTTGTAACAGGCTCAGTACTGCATTGTGGAGTGAAACCTTGAACTTTGCTGAAGGGACCACTGAGCTGACATGTCAGGTAATGAACATCTACTGAGGGTGGAACAGAATAGGAGGTGGCTTCATTGCACTCAACTGATCCATCTTAGTGGCTCATTCCTACTTACCTGTTAATACATACTTTTAAGGATTAGCTGCCACCATAGCTGCCATTTGATTAGCTGCTTATTACTGTGCAGCAAGGCCTACACCTCAACATGCCCGAGCTTTATTGTAAATTGTGAGGATTAAAACACCTGTGGTGTTCTACACTCATCCATAGCAAAATCCTTTAATCTCATCTCCCCTCATCCTGCTTTACCCAATGCTAAAGTTTCGAAGTTTCGTACCTATACAAGAGAATGACTGCATAACTACAGTCATTGAGTAGGGAATTCAGTTAAGCTGCCCCAGCAGGTTAACTTTACTCTTAATGTCTCATCCACTTGTTTAGAACCATACCAATAAATGAAACAGCATTAGCTGGCACAAAGCCTTTCAGCAGAAAATGTTCCTTGAATAGAAAACATCCTTAGCCTGCCACTCTGACTCAGTACAGATACAGACAGCTAAAAAAGTCATCATTGAATACTGAATTTTGGTTTTCTATTTGTACGTGCCTAGAAACATTTCTGATAGACGTAGCTTCCATCAGCAATACTCCAGATGTTTATGAGACAACTTTGACTCTAGTTTTTGCATGTTTTGAGTTTTTGCTAGCGTCATTCATTGACTCTTACATTACTGTTGCTTTTTCTGTTGCAGTTAATTTGCCTTTAAGATTCTGGAGAACTTCAAAATGTAACACAAATGATACACCATCCTAAGTGAAAATATTTTCACCAGGCAATAGCAGAAAATTCAGAGCTAGATAAGAATATTGGCATATTGCAGCTTAGAGGGCCATCTTCTGTTTTCATGTAATGTACCGAGCTGACCAGCCAGTGCCTGAAGGAGACTCGGCCTCCTGGAGCCTCAAGTAGAAAGGAAGGAAAAGAAGGCATAGAAGTGTGTTGATAGGTTCCTTTGTTGACTTTTATGTATAAAGCCCGTGGTGGTTAGGTTTCCTTCTTACTGAGAGTAATGTTTCACTAAGATGTGTCTTGATAACAGTAAAAGTCATACTAGTATTCAACAGAGATAAAGCCATTTTCTTTACCCATTCCACAATGCGGTCATGAAATAACTAGCTACGTCAAACCTACCTTCAGTGGTCCTCGCATTTCATCTGCAGCACGTTCGAGCCTCTGCTTTGCTGTTTCCAAGGCTTGGGTCTCTTTCAGCAGACACTCTAGCTCGTAGATGAGCTCAGATCTCCAGAAATCAATATTGGAGATCCTCTCTTCCAGGTTTCTTCTACTGTCTTCTTGCATCTGATAAGTTAGTTGATCCTTATTTTGCATCAGTCTCATTGAATCAGTGTTCAGTCTACCAGCACAGGACCTGGAGGCTTCAGAGCCTTTTAACTGAACCATGTTCGCGTGGTGCCAGTCGCGAGGGCTGTAGCGGGCATGCAGGCTAGAGCGTAACGCAGGCAGAACAGTGGGCGGCCGCCCAGTGGGATTAAATTGCTTGTCAGAGCTGGTAGGGTCCAAAACCACTTTGTTAAGCAGATTGGGCCTCCAGGAGCTGCGGTAGCGGTAGTCTGGTAGGCAGTAGGACTGATAGGTGTCCTTGGTGGTGCTGGTGGGAGCTAGATCCGGGAACAGGCAGCTCTTCTTTCTGCCACAGTAACTGGCTAGCTGCGTGGTCCCCAGAAACTCCATCCTGCACTGGGCTCAGGCCACTGCCCTTGGGCTGTCCGGCAGCTGCAGCTGCTCCGAGCAGCCCCAGGGCCTCTGCCAGCCTTAGGGCTGCACAGCCCTTTGTGACACGGTGCAGGTGTCATAGAGCTCTGAGGGCTGTTCCATCTCGCCAGCAGGGTGAAACCCACCTGGGTGCCGGTGCACCGGGTGGCCTCTGTTCGTACCGCCTGTCCTAGGGCACATTGTTTTTCCCGGAAAGAAGCAGTGCTTTCCCCTGCAGAGCAGTGCTGTGCGTGTTGGGACCTGGAGGTCTAGGCACGATGTGAGACTATTTGCTTATAGTGCAGAGGGATTTGCCAAAGGCTCACTCTGGATGGGCGTGTAGGTTTGCCTTCCGTGAGCTTACCTTGAGCGAAACGAAATAAAAGTTTTACTTCAGAGTGGTTCACATATATCAGTTGGTGACTGCAGGGAAAGGCAGCAGTGGAGACAAGCCTTGTGAACCAAAACACAGACTCTGGGAGTCATCTCTTACAATTGTCTAGTGATCTCTGGAGATGTTTTGGTCCAAATGAACTAAAAGAAGTGTAACTATCTTTGGGCTTTGCTCTTCCCCTCAACTGTACTCATCTTCCGTAAAAAGTACAAAAGATGGGAGAGACCTTTCTCTGATGATGTTTTTTCTCCAGTTTAAAATGTTGAGTAACTTCTCAGATAACTTATTTTTCTAATTTTTCATTTCAGCCTTCTGGCTCTCTGGCAAAAAACTCTTTCTGAAATCCAGTGCTCTAAAATTGCATCGTGACCCATCTTCTGTGCCAAGAATTTTGAACATAAATAATTATTTGTAATTAGGCACTGTATTTCCCTATCCTGAGTCCTTAAATCAGTACAAATTTCTTCTAGGTTGAATGCAAGACAATTGCCATAATTTCTTCTTTTCCAGGTATGTAACTACAAAACAGCTTGTTAGCCTTTTTTTCAACTTGGGGAAATAAAATACGTATCTATATATGTGCATTACGTTACAACATATCTTGTCTCAGAAAGCTAGCATGACATTACACACCAGCTAGAAACAAGTAGAGGTAATTTTAAATAAATGGTCATTGTAAGTTAAATTTATCTTCTCTGGATGTTTAACATAAGCACAAATATGAGTGCTAACTGTAGGGAGGTGAGGTACAGGCAGTGGAGCCATACGGCGGACAGACACCAGACTGGGGTGTCTCAACAGGGTAAGACTGATACTGCAAATGCTCACGCACACAAAAACCTTTCCTCTTGCAATAACTGATGGAACTAATTCTCAGCAGCTGCCCAGGAGGGTAAAGTTATTCCTGCGCATGAGAGATTGCAAGAGTGCTGCCAGAGTTCACCGCTGAGTTCAGCCTGACTCAAGCACTACATAAAGCCTGTTTTTTGGCCAGCCACCCCTGCGAGAAAAGCCCTTGCTGGCTCGGAGGAAGGGGGCTGCTGAGGAAGAGATTTACTTTTGCTTTTTGGTGCTTTTTGTGGGGAATGTTCTATATAACCTCAGGAACAGGAAATTATCTGTTGGCCCCAAAAGAAAAAATATTTGAACATGTACCTCTGTTTAAAATGTGGAAAGTCCTGCTGACATCAGTGAATCTAATCCATATGTTTGAAAGGAAGCACAGAACTGAAGTGCTGTGCTGAGCTGTGGTCTAAAACAGAGCCAAATTTTTCATAGGGAAGGTACAGTATAAATTTCTCAGATACATCTTACTGGCCAGTTCCTTCCACCCCAGACATTTGAATTTACTTAAACATTTGGATCCACTTCCACATAATGTTTTTTCATTAGTTTCCCATACAAGACAATTACAGAGCAGTTAAGTACAGAAGTTGTACAAGTATGAAGTGGTGATGAGCATTCACCTGAGGTAAATATATTTAAAATGGAAAATGGGCAATAGCCTATTTATTAATGACCGAAAAACAGAGGCCAAGCTCCTCAAATACCTTAACTAAATGTATTTTAAGGGGTTTTTTTTCTAGGTTTTTTTGTAGGTCAACAGTTATTCAGAAAGTTTTGGTTGCTTGCTTTTTTTTTCCAGAGTGCTCTTTCTGAAAAGCTTGTGGTTGTCAAAGTGGAGAGCGTTCATAAGAAGATAACTTTGCAGTATTTTTCTCTCAAAAAGACAGATTGAACAGCAGGATGTGCTGGTACCTTTCCAAATATTACCAGATACTCTTTTCTGTATATTGTGTTTCCAAGGTGAGACCGCCTTAAATAATAACTTAAACACTTGTATGTTAAAACAATCACGTTTTGGGACTAATCAGTTAGAAATGGGAATACTTGAGACTCCTGACTCTGCTCAAATCAGAAAAATATACCCTTTCTACAGCACCCTCAACCAAAGCAATAGAAGGAGGCTTTGCGAGGGGGAAACACACTGGTTCACTCACAGTTCCTCCAAAACCACTGCCCCAACCTGCCTTTCTCTCAAGCTTGAGTTACCATCAGTGGTTTTTAAACTAGAATTCCTAGGCCTGCCTGAGGAGTAAGTCAGCCTGTCTCACGGGAAGTAACCACGACAAGAGGGACTGTTGTTTCGAGGCTCACACCCATTACATCCAGGAGAAAAACTGAAAACTTCTTTAAAGGATGTGAATGTATTATGTGCATTTTTCCAGAGGAAAGTGGTTACACTATTTAATGCCTGTTTCTGAACACCTATGTTTTACTTGTGTACCAGCCATTCAGATGGGTGTTGCTGCATCTACAATGGTTGGGACTCTGCACTCGTTTAATCATAACAGTGTTGTGAGAACTTTATATGTAGGTAATGGGAAAATGAAGGGAAGGTGAAAAGATTGTCAAATATTTTGGAAAAACATTTTCCTCCTCATAAGGCTCAACAAGGATCCATGATGTAATGCTCGTTTCTACATAGATTGGAAGCGTTTTGAGGCAGGAATTGTCTCAAGAATTGTCTTTTGCTGACTGTGGGTAAGGGTATCCCCCGTTGGGGATTCTCAGTTGGTCTCCGGTGATTCAGTTTTACAATTGCAGTTTTTAGTCACACAGCTTTTAGTCAGGGGTACTGTCAGTGTGCGCTGGGGTGACGAGCAGTACAGGGAATAACCACCGATGTTTGCAATCTGTAATTCAGTTCTTAGCCTGGGATAGAAGAGAGGACAAGGCCACGCTCAGGCAGCTGTGGGAGAGAGAAAGGGAGCGGTGATGGGGATAAGGTGGCCAGTAATAAGATTACATCACAAGTGGGTGCACACTTCCTTGGTTTGGAAAACTAATTATTATTTCGTTAATTTTTATGTAACAAATACAGTGGCTATCTGGTCGCTCAGAAATTGATTGGCCAAGTTCAAGTAGAATTATCTTCCAAATGCATGTACCCATTAAATTAATAGAAATTGTCTAACCAGCAAGGTACAGAAATTAATGTATTCAGAATTGCTATGAAATACGGCAAGGGCATGATTTTACTGAAATGAGACATAACCTCCTAGGTATAAAACTTCCGAAACACAAAAGCAAAGCGTGTTAATCTGCGGCACTTTCCTTGCCAGTTGCACAACACGGCGCTGTGAAGTGACTCAAGCGTTTGAGAACGTCTCCTTCTAGTGGCTGACCGGGGCGAGCGGCCCCAGCACCAGCCGGCTCAGCTCGGGCACCGTGCCGCGTCCTGACCCGCACCAAGGGTTTGCTACCGAAATGCCGATTGCTTCTATCTAATGCGGCCCGAGTGGAGAAATTCCAACGTAGCTTTAAAAACACGCGGCTGTCCATAATGAGTCTCGTTGAGCTCATCACCACAGACGCGGGCAGCTCTCCCCGGGGCCTACGTGCGAGCTGCCCGCCGCGGCGGGTGCTCGCAGCGGGCCGCCCGGGCGAGCGCAGGCCCTGCCCGGCCGCACGCCGGGAGGACCGCAGCTGGCCGCGCTCCCCTCGCCCTCCAGGAGGCAGCACACACCGAGCGGGGGTCGGTAACGCCGCCTGCCCAGCGCCTCCCCGGCCCCGCTGGGCCCGGCCCGCCGGCGGAGCGCCCCCTGGCGGCGGCGGGGACCGCCGGCGCATGCGCGCACGGCACGCGGCGCCCTCTCCTAGCCCCGCCTCCTTCGCGCCCGGCGGAGGTGACGCACGGCGGGCGCCATGGCCGAGGCGGCGGGCGGGCCGCGGCCGGAGGGTGAGAGGCGCGGCGGGGCCGGGCGGGCCGCGGCAGCCGCTGGCGCTGTCGCTCCATCTCTCGTTATCCGTTGCAGACTGCCCGGGGACCAGCAGCGCTCAGGCGGGCAGGGCCGCCGCCTGCCAGGGGTGCCCCAACCAGAGGCTCTGCGCTGCCGGCGCCGCCACCCCGGACCCGGGTGAGGGAGGTCCTGAGGGAACG
>VFFE01007078.1:1981087-2051838 GCA_008921705.1 Burhinus oedicnemus | reverse complement strand
GGGCGGGGGCGGGGCGGGGCTGACCGCAGCCGTGTCGCCCGGCAGCGGAGGCGGCGGAGCTGCGGGAGCGGCTGCGCTCGGTGAAGCACACCATCCTGGTGCTCTCCGGGAAGGGCGGCGTGGGGAAGAGCACCTTCAGCGCCCTCCTGGCCCATGGGCTGGCGGCGGACGAGACCAAGCAGGTTGGGCTGCGCGGGGTGAGGCGGGGCGGCTGGCCGCTGCGGGTTGAAGGCGGGAGGCGGAGGGTCCCGGAGCTGCGGGCGGGAGGAGCTGGCAGGGGCGAGCACCAGCGGGCCGTGCTCCCGGGCTCCCGCCCTGCGGCACGCCGGCGTTAACCGAGCAGGGGAACAACTGTGCTGGTCGCGTTCGCTTTCTTGTTAAGGGTTTGAACTTACGGCCTGTATTAAGTGTGCGACAGTGTTTTTGTTGCATGATTTAGATTTTGGAAACAGTCCTCTGCAAACTTGTTTCCAGTAGGGTGGGTGGGTTGGTTGGTTTGTTTTCCAGGTTGCGCTGCTGGACATAGATATCTGTGGGCCATCAATCCCTAAAATGATGGGCCTGGAAGGAGAACAGGTAAGTGAAAGCTCAGACATGTTGTTTAAAGGATTTGGGCTTAATTTTTCATTAACATTTTAGGGTCTACATAGACTTAAAGCTTCTAAAGGAACTGCTTATTGGAAAACATGTGGCAACGGATAGGCAAATAAAGAAGAGAGTTAAGCATAATTTAGTTTGTAAGAGGGCTGTCTGCTTTCAGGATGACCAGTTCTGCAAATCAGTTTTTGCTGCGTATCTGCCACATGTTCATGACTACTTAAAACTTAAGTAACATTAGCACAATGTTCTTTATCAGCTCTAGAATATTTTATATAAATATATAAAGTCATGGGTAAGTTTCTTGCAAAAGGGTGCCACAGTTATCCACTTATTAATGGAGATCCGGTCCTTCTGCAGTTCTTAACTCAGCTGCTCCGATAAAGTAGTATTGTACCCAGAGGCAGGATATCTGTTTACCCAGTTTTGACTTAGATTCATGTTTTATGTAACGCGTATTTATTTCTAACATAACTTTATGTATTACTTCAATTTCCAGGTTCATCAGAGTGGATCTGGATGGTCTCCAGTGGTAAGCTGCTGTAACTGTTTAAGAAAGTTTGTTGGGTTTGTTTGGGTTGGGCACTGTCTTCTAAAGTGGAAAAACAAGTGAGGAAGGAGCAGAGGGTACTTCTATCAATTCTTTTTCTAACAATGTAAATATCCAGATTTCTAGAGTCTGGATATAGACTATATAGATCAGAGTGTTAAATTTCTTCTGTTAATCATAATACAACTACATTTCTGCAATAGTTTCATTATTTTAAGTATTTCTTGTTTATTGACTTTGCCACTATACTATGGGCTATAAATATAGGTTACTTGATTTCATTATTTTTGGTTATCATGTAGCTGTAGAGTATGTCACCTTTTCAACAACAGACAAAAGTGTCTTACACCCAAGAAAAATCTCATTAATCTTTAGAAAATGCAGGGAAAGTTTTGTAGGAGTGTTGGTTGTCTAAAGATCACCTTTAGTGTGTATACTGTTAAAAAGACAGCTTGATGCTGAGAGGGAAGGCTGCTTTTATCCTTACGCGGCCTCTGGTGATTCCATAAACCACTGTAAATTGTGCTGCAACTGCGTTTTTTTCAGTCTGTGAATGTAGTTGGTGAATGTTGCACAAAAATGGTAGTTTTCAGTGCCCTTTGATAAGAGAACGATAAGGTTCTCTGCCTTTATTTTCTTAACGTCTTCCCCCCACCCACCCCCTCCAACTGCTTTTCAGTAAAAACCTGGTTTTAGAGTTGGTTACTGTGCTCTTTCTTTACTGTTCTGTATGCTGTACTGAGTTTCTCTACTTCTGTTTTAGTATGTTGAAGAAAACTTAGGTGTCATGTCCGTGGGGTTCTTGCTTAGTAGTCCTGATGATGCTGTTATCTGGAGAGGACCAAAAAAAAATGGTACGTATCAAGTGTTTTCAACAATAACATGTATTTGAAAGATTTAGTGTCATGAGCTCGTTTAATTAGTAATGTAAATATAGTATAGTAAGCTATAGGAAAAATGAGTGAATTGTTATTTATTTTCTTTAGTTGAACATATTCATTTGATGAATTTAGAAGGTCAAATGCTGAATTGATGGGGTTTTTTTAAAGCCTTGGCAAAATAAGCATTTCTTTACTTAAGTTGACAAGTCAGAAGGAGCTGCATACCTAGAGTATAAAATTTGAAATAGACCCTAAAATTCGAAATGCAGGGAGATGTTTTTTTGTCTCTTCCCCATTCTTATCCTTTCTTTTAGGGTTGATCAAACAATTTCTTCGTGACGTGGACTGGGGTGAAATCGACTATCTGATTGTAGATACACCTCCAGGAACATCAGATGAACACTTATCTATTGTGCAGTATCTCAGTGCAACGCATGTAGATGGTGCTGTTATAATCACTACTCCTCAGGTATGAGAACTGAATCTCCATTAATAGAAGCATCGTGGCAGATAAAGCCAATCCTTGGTTTAGAGTCTCTATTTAACTTCAGAGAAATGATGGTACAGGATCTAAGGGAGTTGACTTTCTTGTTCTGCACCTACAGCTGGCTGGTTTGGGAGTTAGATGGGCATCTCAGTGGAGCAGGGGATCCAAGTGGGTCACTAAACCACTGAGCAGTTCACAATCAAAAGCTATCATGATCTGTCTGGTGAAGGGAAGTGCAGTATTTCACTTCCTTCTTCAAGATTAGAGTTCACATCATTGCAAATTTGTAATTTACTCACCAACGACTTAATGTTCAGAAGTCAGTAAGAAGTTTAGTTTTTAAGTGATAAGATGTGGCCTGTTTGACACCATGTGAAGTAGCCTGTTGCCTCTGGTAGGCAACTTTGTGGTGTGCACTTCTAAAGAAAAAACAGCCCCTGGAGAGCTGAAACTCAAAATACATCAAATTCAAACATAGGTTTTAAAGCCTGGTTTGGAAAGGAGCAGGAGATCAAACTAGCAAAAGACACCTGGTATTTCCACAACAGCTGAAAGAAGAAAATGTAAAGGAAGTGAAGTGGTGAGGGTGCTATCAGATAGGTGGTAAGGGAAGAAGGGAATGGGAGAACTGAATGAGGGCAGGCATATATGCGAGAAGTTTGAGGGGATGGTAAGCTATTTGAAATTTAATTTGAAAAAAGATAACAAGCATAAGCCTCGTGGTTCTTGTCCTTGCCTGCTCTGTTGAGAATGCTAAGGGTCTTTCTGTAAACTGAAAATGTGAAAAAGTTACATTTAAAGAACCGAAGATACAAAATTAATATAGGAAATAAAACACAAATATGACTGAATCTTTATTAGAGTCAAGTCAGATTTCAAAACAGAACCACATTCAGTAGGCTACAACTGCTGTACCTGTTCTATTGCTACTCACAGAATTGTTGCTCGAGCACATACCATAGGTTTACGTTCCTCAAAATATGAAGACAGCAGTAATAATTCATTATGAACTTTCTTTAAAATAGCTCTAAGGATGTAAGTTAATGGGTTCTGCATCAAAATATTACAGTCAAAATAGCAGTGTTTCATAATATTTGTAGGAAGTATCGCTGCAGGATGTTCGGAAGGAGATCAACTTCTGCCATAAAGTGAAGCTGCCAATCATAGGTGTTGTGGAAAATATGAGTGGCTTTATATGTCCAAAGTGTAAGGTAAGGCTCCCTGTATCTTACAGCACTTTTTATCTTGATGTTGTGTGTATATATAAAACGTTGCTCCAAAAATGCCTTGTTCTCAGAATTGCGATATTTTGACTCTGATTTTCATGTTGTCCAGAATGAATCTCAGATCTTTCCCCCAACTACTGGAGGTGCAGAGAAGATGTGCCAGAACTTAAATGTTTCCCTCCTGGGTAAAGTGCCT
Organism: Burhinus oedicnemus; assembly: GCA_008921705.1. Classification (NCBI taxonomy): domain Eukaryota; kingdom Metazoa; phylum Chordata; class Aves; order Charadriiformes; family Burhinidae; genus Burhinus; species Burhinus oedicnemus. The sequence goes on along the minus strand of VFFE01007078.1, from coordinate 2,047,901 downwards.
CTAGATCCTCAAATAGGTAAAGTTACTGTATTGCACTATGTTTAAAATAAGTTTTTCTTCCTATACTGGTGTTATTACTTGAAAACTCTGACTTGGACACTGATAAATTGGAATATTAAACATTTTGTCTCTTAGGTAAATACCCACTTTAGATAGAACTTTTTTTTGAATCAAAAGTTACTGGAACTGCAACATAGCACGGAGTTAAAAGAGGAAAGTGCTAGAATAACTTCCTTAGCCTGAAACTTAATCTTGATTAAGATTAGATTATGCATCTTTTCAGCTGTATAATCATATTCGAAGCACAACATGTCTTTCTCTTCGGTGTAGTCACCTGGAAGTGCAGACTGGATAAAATCATAACCACTACGAAGAATAATATTTTGTAGGTGTTAAGCATTGAAACTAGTGTTTTAACTTCAGTGTTACTGGCACCATGCAAATTCCTTTGTGGATAGTGAGATGGCTTGGTTCCTTGCCCACTCAGTAGGTATTAGCAATTGGTACTTAATTTAATGACATCAAGGAACAGGTCAGTACTTCCAAAGTAATGACTGAAGGTTTCTGCTAACAGTATTCCTTTGTAAAACTGTGGGATGTAGTTCTAGTTATATTACTGACGTAAGGACTTCTTAAAAGGAATAGCTGCAAGTGGCTGTTTGGAAGGGTGTAACTGGGAGTGGGATAAAGGGTAAAATAAAGAAAAGTTCATCTTCTTCCATTGCTTTGCTCTTATGTTTTTCTCTGTCCTTCAAGGAAAAAGTTGTGACAAAGGCCAGTCTTTCTTGTCCGAAGCACCTGAGTCTCCAGCTACATCGTCTTACAGGAATATCATTCAAAGTAAGTCTGAAAGTCACTGCACAAATGACTGCTCTCAGTTCTGAGTACTTCTGCAATAAGTAAAGTTGCTGAACAGAATTATGTTATTCTGCCACAAATAATAAAAACAGTAGATGTGTATAGCAATTATGAAAGTAACAGATGCAAATATTATGTTCACTTCTGGGAATCAGTTATGGCAGGCTTTTAAAGTGATAACAAAGTTGTATTTAATAACTGGTTTCAATGTTTGGTTTCAGTCACTAATTTTCAAAAAAGACCTGTGTGTACTTGCTCTCTGGGAAAAGGCCTTAAGCTGAGTATGATACAGCTGGCTAGCTATTGCCTCCACTTATAATTGTAATTGCAAAAAAAACCTTACAAAAACTACTTAAAGAGCCAGCGATGTGCAGTTTAAAAATACAAACAGCTGGGAAACTCCTAAAGCCGTTTTCACTGTGATAAATGCCCATCTTATGGTATTTGTACCAATAGGGGACAGAGTGATGCAGCAATAACTAACTCCTGATGTGCAACTGAAATATTTATATTACTTTTTTCCCTGGCTTTGCAGGAATTCAGGAATACTGTGATCAACATCATTTTCATGAAGAAAAGATTATCTAATCTATGAATGGAATAAAAACATCATTCATGTTTAATTATAGAAAAGTAACTTATGCCTTGATTTAATAGAAGGAATGTATTCTTTTTGTATATTGCAAATAAATTCTTAATATAACTGTTCTTACCTTATTTTTTTTCCATAGTTTGAGATTCTTGTAGTTCACAGGTGGTCTCAAAGCTTGCTAGAAAGCTGTAAAACTGAGTTTTACATAGGCACAATGAGTGTTACATAGGCACAATCTGCATCTGCTGTCATGGTGCTAATAACCTGCATATGAACTTGATGTTTGCAGACATGTATATGCAAGATCTTATTTAGAAAGTTGAATATAAAATATCTACTGTATCTGATATGCGCATGTAGGAGACTTTGTCCTGCCTTCTGCAGTAGGGTGAATTGTAGTGCCCCCCCGCCTTACTGAATAACATCATTTCAGTATCTTTCGTTTTAGTGGAAAAGATGTATATTTAGAGTAAAATTCAGGGTTGTATTGTCTCCTTTTTTATAGTTGGCATCAGTCTTAAAATAAAAACCTAGAGTTTAGGCAAGTTAATTATAGCACAAATACCTGTAATAAATAAAATATTGTATCAGCATAAGATTAACATTTTAACTATTTGTACGTAACTGGCTGCTTCATACAAGTACTGTGTGAACCTGCTACATGACTCTTGTACATTCTTCTACCCAGCCCTAAGCCTGAACACTAAAAACTAAACATTTGATATCTTTAATAACTAAGAGGCTGTTTGTGATTGTAATTCCTTTTTTTATTGAGGAATCAAAGCTATGAGAAATCAGTATTGCGTACAAGAGGGAAATGCAGTTTGTTTATTGTAGCTCAAAAATTAAACAAATGAGCATTGCCCTTTGATTACATTCTAATTCTTGGTTAGATAATCCAACAGTTTCAGGTTAGTTGACAGACTTTTTTTTTTAATGTAGTGTGCTCTGTATAAACCATAAGCATTGGGTTTGTGCCTAAACAAACTGCTTTTTGATGAAACTTCTAAGTAACAACGGCTTGAAACCTTTCAGGCTCTAAAGACTCAAACACAAATAACATAAAATCTTTATTATTTCATGCAGGCATAATTCTCAAAGAGCTTTACTTAAATATCTTCTAACGAAGAACAGCTTTCATAAATGAGTATTTTTACTGCTTATCCTTTTTGTTCTTCCTTATTGGATTATCTAGTGCCTGTCTTCCCATGGTCTTCAATGTGCTCTTCTGAAATTCTCCTGGTCTGTCCTGTAGAATGAGCACAGGAAGCGTGAGTGTTAGCATAACCTAGTATGTAGGAATCTTTTTTGTAAAAAGCAGGGCAGAGGCGGATGGAAGCCTGAGGGCTGAAGATAGCTCTCCCGGCTGTGCCCAGGTAGAGGCATTGTAACACCTCGAAAGACGCCCCTCCAAGGATTTAACTTAGGGGACATTCTTCATGGGGCTTGGAAGCAGGCTTCTGAACACAGAGCAAAGTGACATGGGGTACACCCCCTCCGAGCGAGTTCCACAAGAGAGGCTTATTGGAGAATCAAGGTAGCCCTGCCAGGAGTTATTTTAGGAATTAAGACCTGGGAATTGCCAAACCCAGCAGCGTGAGGCAGGTCAGCACATGATACTTCCGGGGCAGTAGCTGGCAGAGCGACTCAGAACTTACTTTTGAGAACATCTGGTGTGACAAAAAAACTTGAAGTTGCTCTGCTGATGCTTTTTTGTCCCCCTAATTTGCAGTGGATGTAGCCATACAAATTAGCAGTCTGAAGTGAGATCCCAGCTATCACAAGAGCCTGTGGACAAACAACAGTTCAGCTGGGACAACATACTGCCATATATAGAGTATATGTCTAGAATATATATGCACGTGTGTGTGTGTATGTATACATACTATTTAGATATACACACATGCTATAGGAGGGGGATATTCCTTCCAGTAATAAATGACCTTCAAAGAGATCCAGTCACGTCAAACTTAAACGCAATAGTTCCTTTCTACAAAATGTCTCTCTTTTTATCAACACCGGGATAATTCTGTATCTTGAAAGACTGCATTACTTTCCTAAAAGCGCCTATTCAAAAACGGACCTATTCAACTGATTCTGTAATCATGTTTTTTAGGCCTGATTTGTATCTGAAAGTTTCACATCCAGATCCATAGCAAGCCTGCAGGCTTGTTTAGCTGACAAATGCATTATTACATACAGATAAGATCTTGTAACTTACAGATTTACAAAGAGCAGTGATAGATACAAATCAATATCTAGCATTAACAGGCAGTGCACGTAATTAGATCCTTTTGTGGTACTATAGGCTTAGCAGCAGGCAGGTCCCATCTGATTGACTAATGAAATAACATAAAAAGTGTTAGCCTCAGAAACGGTTTCACAGCAACTATCATATTTTCATTTGTGTAACTTGCCTTTTACAAGCACCTGAGCAACCTGCCTCCAGTGCTAGTTAGGGTTCCTTCTCCAGCCAGCTCTTAGTTTAGCAAACAATCTCTGGTTTTCAAAAATAAAGGTGGAGCCATAGAGAAAGACTGCTGGTTTAATTTTAACTAATGCTTGTTTAGCTATGCTGCTTTGGGCACTAGAAAGCAGTTAATGATTTGCAATTGATGCATACCCATAGCTGAATTTCCTGTTTCATTTAATAATAAAATGTAATCTTGGCTGTTACTGGTTGTGTAGCTGCACTTGTGCAAGATAATTCAGTTTGAAAAGATAAAAAGTAAGTATTGTACTTAGCATTGCTAGGAACTTGACACAATGAATTCTATGGTGATTATCCAAGCACTTTATGTTTACAGGGGAAAACATGATTTCATAGACAAAAATATCAACATAATGAAATATACGGGGTAAATTTCCTCTTGTATTTAGAAAAATGTGTAATGTTTTTCTTCATAGAGTAGATGGCTTATAAATACAGTAATTACAAAATACATAGTTATGGCTCAATTTGTCAAGGTTTTAAGCACTATGATACTGGTTCTTTCAAAATGAAATTGTACCAGAGATCTAAAATCCTTACTTTTAAGAGCAAGTAACATTCAAATCCCAAGGAGATGTGAAAACCAGCACGACTGGTTCTTTTTTTGTCCTCTCCTATTAGTTTCCTTTGACTGAAATAAGTTGGGGAAACGTAAGTTGCTACAGTTAAAAAGAAGTCTGTAATTTTGCCAGCCACTTAAGGTTCTCAAGTTAGATGAAGGAGTTAACATCCAATAACCTAGTAGAAGTGGGACTGAAAATTACTAATCCTTTCCAGGGTGCAGGGAAATCCTCTGATTTCTTGAAGCTGTTGGTGTAATTTTTGTACTGTTGGAAGATTTGGTTCAAAGACCGTTGCAAAACTAACAGATCTGAGTCTTCCCTCTACTAACATTGTCAGCCGTAGGTCTTTCAGTAGCCCCAGACTTACCAGCCATTTCAGCTTCAAGGAGAACAAGGTGCTAAAGAAAAACACTGTCCAAATAACTGGACAGATAATGAGACCAAGCCAGAAGATTCGAGCTTCAGCTTCAGTTGAAGCAGCTCTTGTAGGCACCTAGAAGGAAAATTATTGAAAGTACTAGCCACAAAGATAAATTCCACAACAAATAACAAATCAGCAGAGGAGGAGGAATGGACAAAATTACTTCTTTACCTAGAGTTCACTTACTATGTGCATGGAAGGAAGACTGAATAAGAAGAGAAGTAGCTTATGCCAAGTTTTCTGCCTGCTGCCCTACTGTACATGACAGCATTTTCTTTTCAAAATGTTCTGCTCTCTGTTCACGTTTAAATGAGATAATTATTCCTTTTGTCAATGATAGCTCCCACTAGCACTACAGATTAGTAATATTTTAAAGTCAAAGTTCTGTTACACTGACAATTGCTTTTAAACTTCAGAAATAGTAAGTTAACTTTGATACTAGATTCAAACTTCAGCAAGGCCTTAGAGAAGCGTGAAACAGAAAGCAGTGTTACAAGCAGAACTTGAGCGTGAGTGCTTCACTGTCTGTAGTGTAGACTCGTGACACGTGCCCTGTTTGCAAATCAAACGTATGGGGGGAAATGTCCAATATCAGAAAAGCTATAGTACCTAGTGCAGAAACTGCAATGAGCTGTTTGTTGCAAGTGCTAACAAGCAAACTCTAAAGAGCCCCCATAGGATTTATCAGTTGGTTCCAGTTCAGACAATCAAATTCTCATAACAGTGCCCATTTCCATACATTTTCCTAAAAACATGCAGTATCTTAGCTTAAGTCTTGTGTGAAGCTTAGTTTTTTATTACGTAAACTGATACTTCAATTTTGCTTATTAAGCCCACTGATGTTACATAAATTAAGAACTGTGGCTTCGAAAATGCCTCTTCTGTAATACTAGTTTTGGACACCTTAGTAACTGCCGGCATCTCTCTGAAAGAGGCATCCTTATTCACGGTGCTCTATTTGTGTTCTTCAGGGAGAGGAAAAAAAAAAATCACGCAGGCTGCAAAAAGCCCTGGTTGCAGATTTCTTCGTGTCAGCATAACTCATGTCTCTCTATCTACACTGAAGGGATCATTGCTAACTCTTAACACTTAGGAGAAACTGAAGAAAGAGAATTGTTCAGAAGGTTCTGACCTTTCCTAGGAGACCAGAATTCAAAATCTCACTCCAAACCTCAGACCACTCAACCACCAGCAGTGCTAGCTTCTGAAGTACAAGCTTCACAACTGGAAAAGAAAACCCTGTGGACTCTTCCATTCTAAAAACTGAACAGCCTTTTATTTCATTTTCAGTATCTTGAACTCTACATGTAAAAATAAGACTCATCCACCCATCATGAGGCAGATAATGGCATCCAACTTATAAATACGGTTAAGTTACTCTATCTTGCCTAAGAAAATCCTGCAAGATGCAATAGGTGTCTTTAATTTTTTCACATACCCTCCAAACCAGTGATGTTGCAGAGGTCCAGAGAATAACGTTCTATGCCTTCACAGTTACAGAAAAAGATGCTGTGAGTCAATAAGAGGATTTAATCACCTGTATCCCAAATTACTGATAAATTACCCAATAGTGACATTGCATTTGCACTAACTATTTAGGAGAAAAAAAGTCAATACACCTGAGAACCTTGCACCTAAAAGACCTAGTTCACTTGATGAGCAAGATTACAAAAGGCTGCAGTGATCCTGAAGAATGGAGAGGGGAGTTGTGGCATTTGAAATGCATGTGTAAGTATTACTTTTCTTCCAGCAAGCCTCAGCAGAAGACAGGATTTCAAGGGTGAACCTCTGTTGCATCAACAGCACGCCAGGAATTAGCTGTTTATTGTTGGTGAGTGACTTGGACTATTTCTAAGCAAATTTACCCATAAAAGAAGAGAACTTAAAAAGTTGCCAGAGGACTGGCAAAGGAGGTGGGGAATGCCTGACTCTGGAAAGAGAACTGCATGTATTCCAGGACCTTGCCATGACAAAGTATTTCTCATGGATAAGCCATGACAAAAATACAATCCACTCTAATGATGTGTTCCTTCTTGTGGTATTATCACTTTCACATTAATCAAGCTACCACTTGCCAGAATTTTTGGAAGCCTTTAGCCCACACAGATGAGTCAACTTTGTACTTCTAGGCTAGAATTAACTAACTGTAATAGGTGAACTAGGCTTGCTCTTTTCACCGTAATTTTGAGGTCAAGAGGTCCTTTTATGGATGTCATTGCTTTTAAGTGCTAAGAAAGCTCTTGCTTATGGTCTCGACTTGACAAAACTAAGAAACTCTGAGGGTCTCCTTGTTCCTTTGCTTTCCTGTAGTATTGCCTACGTTCTCTCTCTAGGCTTCACTTAGATCATAGGAAGAACGTTAACATCTGCTGTCCTCTTAATGGCGGGCGGCCGCGCTCTGCCGGTTGCTTTCCTGCCTGGCCGCGTTCTCGTTGCAGGCGGCGGCGGCAGCGCCGCTAGAGGGCACTCGAGAGCCGCAGGGCCCGAGTGGTTTGCGGGGGCGCAGCTGGACTGGCTCGAAAGGGGTGTCCTAGCCAGTAGTGCTTGAGGCGTTGTTCTGCCAGGCGCTTGCCTGAATGGGGCTGTGGAGAGAGTGTTAGCAAGTGAAAGCAAAAACCTGCAGTCTCGCCTCTGGCAACGATGCCAAGTGCCATTTTATAGCTGTTTTGCTCAGGGTATTTGGGGGAGCTCTAGCAGTATCAGAATGTTCTGTGATCCGGGTTCTATTCCCCACCATATTCCCTGAGCATGAACAGAACATTTGTTTTAAAATACTGAATTTGAACTATTCAGCATTGCTTTCAACGCAGACCTTGCCTGAAGAGGATTCCCCATTGGGATTAACTATGGGAGGATGTGTTTATTAAAAGGTGTTCTCACTAGAAAATAAAATGAAACTACCAGAAATGTTTCATACCAGTAGTACCGTGCTACGAATATTTATTCTGCTGATGCATATGGTGACAATGTTGCGAGACCAGTTCTGTTCTGAACGCTTCCAGGATGTGACAATCCTGTGTGCTTACAACTGAATACTTACATTATCTTCTATAGAAGCTGGATAAAAAGTAACTGTTAAAGGTGTTCTATTTGTTACTTCTTTATTTGACTTAGCATCAGCTTCACAAGCTTTCCTATGGATTCTGTTTGTCCTGTGCCTACTTTTATTAACATACTTACCCTTCTTGCTTCAAACACCCAGTGGCTTTTTCCATCTTCATCAATCTGATTCCACCAACGCAAACCAACCAAGAGTCTTCCTGTCACATTCTAGTGACAGAAATAATTATTTGCATTAATCAGTTGCATAATTCACTTGTCAGACTAACATAAAAAAAAAATCTGAAAATCATATTCTTTTATCAAATACTAAAATTAGTTCTAAAAGCTGTGCCAGCTTGAGCACAACAGTCATTAAGGGTGGATGAGTTACCACAAATTTAAGGGCCTGTTCTCTTCTAATATCATGATTGGCACAATAACATTGATTTAGGTAAGAAATTATAGGATGTATCTTTTCTAAGTCAGTTAGTTGCAGAAGCACCCAATAAACATATTTCCTTAGTAAGAGAGGAGAACTGCAAACAAAAACACTGAAAAAATGGAATATTAATTATAAGCAAGTAAGCTGCATGGAATCAAGCAAACAAATTAAGAAAATGTTCATGCGCCTGGATGAATACTAGTTTTCAGTATACTGGGAACACACCAGTGCTTCACTTCTACAAAACGAAAGCCTTGTTCCCCATGTGGAGCCCCTGGGATTCTGGGCTGGCCTGACCCACCTGTCTGCATGTGATCAGAGCACTGGTGCCATAGCTGGGCTCCCAGAAGCCTTCTGCAGCTCCTGCATGCTGGGTCCGTGCACATTATTGCAGCTTTAGACATCCTTTGGCAACCACTACTGAAAGCCAGTATTACTTTATTTTTTGCTTTTTTAAGAGGGTAAGCATACAAACAAATCTACCTATGGCAAGGCAATCTTCTCACCATATTAGTAGCTCCCATCAGCCATAGAGAACATGGTGATAAACAGTAACAGTAACTAAGATATGTAAATGTCTTAAATTAAAATGGGCCAGACATTTAATAAACCAGCATCACAATGGTTTTGTCACTTTTGTCAGTATACCTATTTTCTTTTTTCTTGTATTTAATGGCACACATAATACTTTCAAAGGTAATTACTATTCCGGGTCATCTTACCTTAACTGACCAAAAGTCAAAGGATAGAAGGAGCAGAATAGTGACAAAACAGGCAACAAAGCTGTTGCTGAACCAGTCACAGAACAAGTAGGTAATAATAGCACTCACTCGGAAAAACAGGTGGAAAAAGGTGGCCAGTGGGTGCCTAAAACAAACAAACAAACCACAGAGCACTTAGGAAGTTATGGGACAGGAAGGAATGTTACAGTATGTGCTAACAATGTAGTATAACACAACTATTTCTAGTCCACAATGGTATTTTGGTTTGTAGCTGGTATTATTTCGTATGTTGACATATATCTTCATTATCAAAGCAACAATATTTTCAATAGCCAACCTTCAATCTAAAGCGAAAAGATGGAATGTGTTGTTCATGTCAAAACTTTCTGAAAGATAGAGCAAAATCTAGTCTTTCACCAATTTCTTCAGTACTGCATGAAGTAATCTAGTGGTTGTGTTCAACACTGCACCCTAAAATCCTCATTGTTTCCTGAAATAAATCAGCACAGCAAGGCACAAAAGAATTGAGACAGATCCGATGCCTTTCAGAACTGTTTTGAAAAGAAAAACAGGAACTCTGAAACTAAAAAAAAAAAAAAAAAATAAAAAATAACTGTTGGGTATAAGACAAAACGAACCTTCATATGTAACGTCTGAAACCAAACACTTCCCTTTACGGAGGGAGTATGATTTGGGAATCTAACAATTCTTATGAATGAATGTCCATTAGTTTCACTAGATATTTGTGCTTTGCTCATCAAACAAAAATTTTGTCCATAACAAAATAAAGGGGAATTTCAGTGGAAAAAATAACTATGGCATGGAATATTGGCCTGTACAGTAAGCCAGGGGGTTTGGAGGATGCTATAATGAGCACAGTACAATTGTCAGGGTAATAAGCCAAATACAAAAACTTATTCTGTACAGTTCTCTTTGTGTTAATAAGTTTAAAGTGACAATTAACTAGAGGCTATTGCATTTGAGTAACTTCTTCCCTTGAAGCTGAGTGTATAAGACTTGTTTTCTGAATAATGTTTTTTTAAGTCAGTGACTGTCTCATTAATCTCCTCTACCTCTATAAACAATTAACAGTAATATGGCCTAGGTCATAATTAACTATTCAACTATTAAATTTGATATTGTATTACTGTGTATAATAAAATGATACATGTAATATACACACAATTCTAATTTTTTATAACCTTAAATTATAATAGTTATTATATTTATATTTTTATTGTACTATTATTATTCTTCTATAGTTGTTTAACTGTTCTAGTATTTACCTATTCTATAATGGCAATGTTGTGCTTGTAGTACTACACACACATGACTGGAGAAGCAAGAATGATGCACAGCTGTGGTTTATATTTACTCATGATCATGCCCATGCTAACCTCAAACTTTCCAAAAACTTGTTCTGACTTAAAACTAAACATGTGACATTTTAAGCGAAAGGAGCTTTTTCTGCCATAAGCAGACAGGTGGGTGGGTGGGTGGAGCAGAGGGAATATTGTGAACGGTCAAAACCAGATAGTGTCTTGCTACTTCAAGTCTTGATCTCATTCAAGAAGACATAAGAGTTCACTTGCATAAATGGTACCTTGTACCAACACAAGCTATTCATAGATCATAACCCTAAAGTGCATCAGGGTGGACTGGGCTTTTATAACTATATCAGTGCTTCAAATACGAAAGTAACTTTGGAGAAGTCGTTTTTCATTCTGGAAGTCAGATGGTGTATTACTGTGTGGATGCTGAATCTGTTCCAATATCAAACTTTGAAGGGTGTTTGCTAAAAAAAAAAAAAAAGTACATGAGCAAGAGGCTCACATTTACTACGGTGCAAAACACTTCGTTGAGACTACGGACTATCAGTCCTCTCACAAGGATATGGCTCGTCAAGCCAAAGACACTGACTTGCAGGTTCTTGTCCCAGGAGAGGAATATAGAGATATATCAAAGTTTGCACCTCATTCTTCGGACAACTCCCTCAATCTCAGAAAATGTCCACCTATTTATACTTTAAAAAAAAATAATAATCCTGAAACTAACAGAATACAGTAAATAAACTGTTCACTTCCTCACTTAACAGAACAAGTGTGTTTCCTTAATTCACAGCCACCAGATGAAACTTATAGCACCTATCATATAAGAACAGATTTTTCTTGAATAAGCAGATTATCCCAGATAGATAAAATTGTCTTTTAAAACTTGAAGCTAAACAATGTGCATCCTTTTTGAAACAAAAAACTGTACAGCTTAAGTGAATGCATTTATATTGAATTCACTTGTACTTTATAATTTTTTTAAAAACTAATTTCCAGAAATATGATGGCATTAAGAAACTAACATGATTTCTTGTACTAATGGAAGACAGTATAGACAGTATAGGCTTTAAAACATGATAACTCTTCTTTTTTTTTTTTTTTAATTCAAATCCATTAAAGGGTAAAGGTAACTAAAACTCTGCACTGGCTCTGCTTGGCATACATTGCTCCTGAAAGCATAGCAACCTGCTTGCCTGGACTTCTGGTTACCCTGTTGCATCTAAACATCCATATCATGTAGAACTGGAACCTTGAGGCTAAATGATTCCCACTTATCTTGTAACAATAACCTTTGTTCAGTCTGCAAGCATGATGCCTATTAGGGTAGGAATGAGCCCTTATGAATTTAGTTGCATCCCATATTAAGGAATCAAATTGAGTCAACCCTAAGGTATACCACTGAACCACAGGAGAATCAATCCCAGTACCTACTCGGAAGTGCCATGGCAGCACTCTACATGCTGCTTTTTATGCCTCTGTCTGATCCTTCAAATATATCTAGGCAAATTTTGAACAAACAGGCTCTCTGACTTGATCGTCTTCTGTTACCTGGCTGATTTGAAAAAGAAGCAATCCTACGCTCCTAACTGTTCCAGATCAAATGTTCCAATACTTCAGTAAACTGCAAAGATGGTGTAAGTTATCCTTTTCCTAACCATCTTATGAAAATAGCCACCAACAAAATCACTATCCACATACCTGTTGTTTTTAAGGAGCACTTGCATGTACCTTAGAATCACAAAAACGCACCTTGTCATAGCTTATGCAAATTCCAACCAAGTTCAAGATACATGAAATTGGGATAAAGTTAAATAAAGACAAATGATTGGAACATGTTGTTATGCCCTCTAAGACCACAAAATTTTGCAGCACATGGGTGTGTTCCAGGCTTGTTTGCACAAGATTCTTCAGAAATAATAAAAAAAAAACCAAACCCAACAAACTTCTGTGTGAACAATGTGAGGAGTTTCATTTCTGTATTCTATAGCAGAAGATTTTTCAGTATGAGATTATCTTTTAGTGTTGCCACAATAAGGGCAAGAGAAAAAGAGCAGTATCTAATGAAATAAGTATCTATCCAAAGTGGATCAATGAATAGTACAGTCACTGATGCTTTGCCTGTCTCTATCATCGGCTAGCATGAACCAGTAGGAACAGATCTCTAGAGTAAAGTAACTGGTGCTGTGGACCTGCTACAAACATTTCAGGGTGCTTTCACTTCATGCTGACTCTAGTCTGGTCCCACAGACTGAATTTGTGGCTCCCATGCTCAAGACACACTCCTATTTCCCAGTTTAGTTTAATCCTTTAGACTATGTTCTCCAGGACTGCACCAAAATATAAACCTTCATTTAAGCTGTGTGCTGCTGCTAAAGCACAGAAACAAAGCAACTCTGGGAATGTTAGTCTTGTGTCATGGCTGGCTCTTCATGTAGGTGCAAAGTCAGATGCACTGGAAGGGCAGAAATGCTTCACCAGACACTAGTAAAACAGAGTAATTGTATTGTAAAGCTATGTGATTGCTTGTTTGCACATCTCAGATAATATTGATGTTAGGCTTAACATCTCTTATTTGCCTTTGTTTACACCTACAAGAAATACTAACATTGTAATAGAGCAGAGTAAACTGGGGCAAGGTGGAAGGGAAGAAAGCAATAAAAATCAAAGCTGATTATAAACATTATTGACGGGTGCATGCATATGTATAATTCCTGTTGACACAAAACTTTTCCCTTGACAGTCTTTGACTGGAGATTCTTCAAAACCCACTGATGGAACAACAGCTCTGTCACCTGGGACCTCGGTGTGGACACAGCTGCTGAGTGACACCTCTGGGGATGTAACGGTAGACTGCTTAACCTGACAGGTGGATCAATGGGTTGGCTTTTCTTAGGCAACAGCTACGAGGATAAGATATACTATATTCCACATATTTCCAACCACATCCCGTGCTAGGAAAACATGATGGTTTTATTGCAAATAATTTGCTGTTTCCCTTCAGCCGGGTGCACAGTGCAATGCCAGAGCACTCTGCTGCACAGCCTGTTCCGCTGAATATGCGAGTGCTCTCTACTTCTCCAGCTCTAACAAAAATACTGTTTGGTTGTGGGGGGGCGCGGTTGTGATATGTTGACTTTGGGTATGTAAAACTCCCGTTGCCGACGGCAGGACGGCGCTGAGCCTGCCGAGCGGACGGGCTGGCAGCAGCGGCGCGACCGGCAGGGCCGCGGGCCTGGCCGGCTCCAGCCCGGTGGCCGGCGCTGGCCGCCCAGCACCGAGCGGCTCCCCGACCTCACCGGGCAGCCTGTTCCAGCGCTCGACTGCCCTCCCTGTAAAAAAACGGGATTTGAGTGTTTAAATGGAGTTTGTCGTATATCAGCCCTTCAGTCCAGCTGGAGCAGCAAGGGCTGCCCAGGCCCGGTACCTCAGGTGGGCGCCGCGACGCTGAGGGCGCCGCGACGCTGAGGGCTCCGCGCCGGGGCCGGGCCCGCTCGGCTCCCCGCGCCGGTACCTGATCTTTGCTTTCCGCAGCGCCAGCTCCTCCTCGCTCCCGAAGTCGAGGGACACATCCTCGGTATCGTCCACCAGCGCCTGCGGCGAGGAGCCAGCCCGTCAGCGGGGAGGGAGAGGGGAAACCCCCCCCACCGCCCCCCCGGCCGCGCACCGCGCCGCCCGCCGGCGCCTCTACCTGCTTCATCCTCCGCCTCAGCCGGCCGGCCCGGCCCTGCAGCCCGGTTGCCAGGCGCGGTGGTTGCCAGGGCCCGGGAGGTGTTTCAGGGAAAAGGATCCGGGCTGCCGCCTGCCCGGGGAGAGGCGGCGGCGGGGCCGAAGTGCGGGGCTTGTCAGCGCCTCGGAGCTGGGCGACCCCGGTTAAACCGGCTCTGGGCCCTTGCGTCCGCGTCGCTGAGGTGCCTTCAGCCGCCACCCTCCTCCTCATCACCTCTGGGCTGAGAAGCCAGAGCCCTTCGTCCAGTGTCTAAAGATGTCTGCTCTGCTGGTGACGGCTGCGTGCTCACCAAGCACACCAACCTGGACAGGGCTTCTTAGGCCTCCTGCTGAAGATAAACTCCGAAAGGAAAAAGTAGTGGAAAGAAAGGTGAATGTATGTGTACATATGTGATACACCCCTACATGTGCCGTTTGAGGACCATCAGCAGATACCAAGTCTGTCCTGTCAGTGCTGGGCCAAACCCCGTGTGCTGTCCCCTGCCTCGCAGTGGGCCCCGCACCCCGGTTGCGATACAGGTTTTGGGGGGCAGTCCAGTATGACGGTAACACCATGGGTGTAGTACTAGTGTAATGTAGGTAACTCAGCCCTTCAGTTAAAGATTTCTCCTGCTTTTATTTACATTGCAGGTGGATTATGCAGCAGAGTTAAGGAAGTGGGAAAGTGAAATGAGACAGCCGAGCTTTAGGATATTGGTAAGGTTTTGATGAAGGCAAAGCGGGTAAGATGTTGCTAAGGGAGAAAAGACCTTGGGCGATCAAAGAAAACAAGTGTGTTGTATCAGCCTGTAGATAGCAAAAAGATACAGAGAATCTAACTAGGGAAAACTGGGGCATTCCCTTAAAACTGCAAGGTTGCTGGTTGTTACAAAGTGTTGAAAACAAAAAGTATGTGTCCTTTAGGTGAACTTAGCTCATTATAATGTGAAAACCACACCTCCAAATCTTAAGCTGTACACCTCCTAGATGAGACCCCCTACTCACTGAGCATGTGTAGTAATTTACAAATGTACTATAGCTTTAATTTGAAGTGAGAATACAAGTAGCCCATAGGAGCTTATTGTGAAATCATGAGCTGCCAATGATAAGTATAGTATACCAATTAGTCAGTTTTTGTGAAATATAAAAGCTTACAATGTATAAGCCAAGGTGTGCTCGCTTTGTGGAATTTCCACCTAGCCCCATATCTGCACAGACATGAAATAAGAAATATCTTGACTCTGTGTGGATTGGCTCTTTGCACACTGGGTAAAGAACCCAGATTTGGGACAACAGTTTTACAATAATGGGGGGAAATAGTCCAGTCGGCTAAGTGTGAAGTGGAGGATCAAGGAAGATCTGATAAATCACAGTCATTTGTAGATCTGACTAGCTACTAGCATTAAATAAGCCTGCAAAATAATAACTTCGTCTTTTCCAAAACATCTAAGTAAACCAGAATGTATCTATGAGTAAGTACAGAAGTTACTAAAGTGAACACTTCAAAAACATTAATTGAAAAGTAGCTTTGTGCAAGACCTGTTATTAGAGCAAGACAATACATAATGCATCAGAAAAACTGGTAAAACTGTTCTTAGTAAGATTTGTAATTTTAGAGGAAAGGTGTATTTTATGACTAATAATGTTGTGGAAGTCATATTTTGGCCTTGGTAGTATTAAAACAACACTTTATAGTGTGTCAGTAAGTACAGCAGGCTTGCACTAAAAAACTGAATAGGCGGTCTGTAATTCGATGGGACGGCTCACAATAGCGTACAATATTAAAATATTTAAATGTGCTTTCAATCCCAAAAAAGATTTAAACTTTTTGAAAGCTATCATGAGATACAATTATTAAATAACTATGTGCATACCTGAAGCTGACCTCTACTTCATTTACTGTATCAACATGCACTTTTGCTTATGAGCAACATATTAACAATAACTCAAATAGAACAGGCTTCTGACTCAGAAGCAGCTCCCAGAACTGCATTAAGCAGTGAAGGGAGGTCCCACGTCTTCTTGACTGCCAGATTATTCATCTCGGCTACCATATCAGCTCTTCTTTCACCTCTCAGCACAGTTCCGCCAGCAAGTCTTATGGTTTGAATTTAGTAATTCTGTAATGTTGCTGTATTATCTGAGCTGTTGCATTTTTGTTCTAAGGCACCAGAAAATAACTGTGTGCTATGTTCCTCATCAGAAAAAACAGTACTTGCTTCTGTGGGAGAGGTGAGAATTAGCCTGCCACAACATTCGGTATCTGATTTACTACTCTGGTGCTGCTAACTGATGTCATTAGAGATGAGATTATATAACTAAAAAAGAACCAGAACCTGTGTTTTGGTTTTTAGTTTTAAAACAGATGTTTCTTTAATTTTTTCTCCTTCCAGTGCTTGTTTCCACTGACTCACTGTAGGGATTATCTGTGTTCCTAACAATCTCTGTTGGATAATCCCACAGAAGACTATCACTATACCATGCAAATGGTTTTAGTAACATTCTCTAGAAAGCTATGTCAAATTATGTTGTGTGATTATTCAAGGTATTTTATGAGTTATCATTTTCTTTCAGAGCAAATTAGGAGCTAGAAAGAATCCTTGGTCACTAGAGGAATTGTTGGTCAAACCAAGATTTTCTTCATTTTGGGATTATTAGAAAAGCATTCTTCCTTGTTTTAAAATAAATAGATCCAAGCAAAACCTCATTAGAAGTTTCCAGTGTTTTCTAGGATTTCGCAGAACAAACTGTCCTATTTTCAACACTTTTTTCAGTGTTCTGATTTAACTACGAATTATTTGAAGGTTGGAAGATTAGCAACACCCTAAAGGTGATGTAAGGCCTCAAATATTGCTTCAACAGCACAAAATTGAAAGATAGTTACACTGAATTTATGAATTTTGGTTTGTTTTTTCAGGTTTGTACACAGGAAAACCTTGACCATTTATGAAATATATTAAGATTTCATTTAATTGCTGACTGAAACATATAGCATAAAATAGTTCAAAACTGTATCATTTGCTGCTGTGCACTTGCCATTACCTTACAGCCAATCCTCTTCCCAGAACAAATAATGACCTTTCTATCACAGAGCACTATCAATGCCAAAGGCTTGGTATGAATAACTGAGAAACCTCTCTCGCTCTGTTTCAACAATAAATAGAACCTCCCCTAAGACGAATATGGTGTTTTATTCACATGTTTAATATGAAGTCAGCTGATTTCTCTTTTTCGTTGGACTGTTGCCCAGAATCTTGCATTGGCATGGTATTAGAGTTGCACTGTAAACTGCACGAGGATATTTTGAATAGCTTGGCAGTTGTTGCTCTGGTTTAAGTATCTCAGTGGTGTTTACAGTTAAGCATTGTGTTCCTCTGAATATTGGAAAATATTATTAATCCAAGAATAACTCTTATCTCTTTCACATTAGATACAATTACAGTGTTTGTTGAGGTTCAAGAAAATGTTTAAATTTTGAGGAGACAGGCCAGATTAGAGAAGGTATTAAATAGATAACTTTCTAATAGCATCAGCTTTAATTAATTTGTAGAAGATGATTTCCTGCTTTGGCCCAGCATTGCTGATAGAGTGATGCACTTCACTCGTAGAAAGAAGCAGCGATACATCTATCGATATAAACCACGGATTTAAGAAAGTTTGATGGGTAAATATGACAGTGTTTTAACAAGATTCGAGATGGCAAGGCACACTTGGCTATTTACTGCATAGAGGACAGGGTCAGACAGAGCTGTCAGGGAGACCCTCCCGTTGAGTCAAGGTTTCAGAAAGGACTCCTTTGCTTTCTAAACTCCTCAGAGAGGAATCTAGGTGTGGCTGAACCCAGTCCTAGTCCCAGACTTGGTCAATGGTTTATGTCTAAAGGATTATATATGCGCAATCAATCCTTTATATCACTTAGCTAAGATTTCAAAGTTCAGCATGCTATTAGTCACTTACCGAGGATCTGTTGCAGCAAGGAATCTCTGAACCTTGAGGAGTAACCTTGAGGGCTACTCAAGGGGAGATCCTGGCATGCAGCCCACTGCTGTTCAAGATTGCTCTTGGGCTGTTCACTATTTCTGGGGGTAAGATGATTGACCTATAGTCTTATTTGCATAATGACCGCAGAACCAGCATTGCTTTGGCTATTGTGTTGTTATCTGTCTCCCTGAAACCATGTTGAGCCCCAGATGCTGGCATCACGACTACATGCACCCATTATGACCATCACCTGTGGTTATCGCTTGGGCAGGGTTACAGGAGATGAGATAAAGATCAGATTGACACCTGGGGGCAGGGGGAGCACACCATCACACCCAGAACCAATTTCTGTGGGATTTTTTGGCTGTACATACCCGAATTGTTGTAACTGGCAGCTCTGTAATAACAGGTGAGAAGCCACAGCATTTACTTGACAGATCAGGATAGTGTCTTTTATTTGGATGATACATAGCAATACACTTTCAGTAGAGATCAAGTTCTGCCATCAGTAAGAAATGGGTAACCGAAAGATATGTCAAAGCTGAAGAGGTTTGGGCCCTAAATATAAATGGAGATTAATAAAAAAAAAAAAAAAAAAAAAAAAAAGGCTTATTGGTCCTTCATTCAGTTATGTCTAAAAAGATGAAAAATAATTTTTTAGTATCTCAAGAGAGGAGTATAAATTCCCATTATTGGACAGTAACTGATTTTGATTCTAAAAAGTGTGGTAGTATCTGTATTCCTTTCAGTTAGGAAACAATCAAGAAAACATTACATATTTTTATTAAATAGCTTTTTTTTCCTCTGTATTCACTGTATGCCTTTAGGCCTTATTTACATCATGCTGTAGCAATCTGTAGTGCAGTTACCCGGGAGACAAAATGCTCTGCAATTATTAATGAGTTTACTTCAGTATCTTTTTTTGTTGAGACTGTGCAGTGGTCACTTATAAACAGCCAAAACAAAAGCAGACCGAAGCAAAGTGATCAGCTTTCTTTCAGCTTGGGGTGTGTTGCTTCATGAAACTTGGATGCAGACTTCTTAGTGTGTTTAGCTTCATGTATCTCTTGATATGTTCAAAGCTTCAGTCATTCTCAGCTGCAATTCTTGGTACTTGTTACTTCTGCAAATCATCGCCTATTGCTCGATTTGGGAACTCCAAAAATAATTAACTTGGGCTGTTTGGACACCTGTCAAAAGTTTGGTCTAAGTGACTGAAGAGATTCACTGCAGTAAGCAGGGATAGAATCCATTTCCCAGAGTGGCAGTCTTCTGTTTTCCCCAGAAGAGGCACTTGGGGTCCCTTCTCTCCTTTGCTATACGAATTTAAAAGGCCTATACACACTCACACAAGTATCCAATACCTTTCCTGACTCAAGTCAATCCTCTATAGGCTTGTGGAGAAAAAAAAATTAAAATAAAAGTAACCCAATCCTATCAAATAAAAGACCCTAAGGGTTGTCAAACAGTTGAGAAACTTAGTACAACAGGAGATTAATATAAAAAATCAAGTACTGTTGCTTCTACTGTTTTCTCTGGAAAAATGAAAGTTGAAGTTTCTTGTAAAAGCTAAGTTACTTATTCATTAGCTATGCTTTTTGTTGTTGGTGTTTTTATGGAGGGTTTTTGCTAGTAATATCTTCATAGTCTTGTTCAGATCCCCGAGGTGCTTGCTGGACAATTCTTCAACCATTGCTTTCACTGGTAATGTCTACTTCATCTTTTGTTGTGGAGGTTGTTGTTGAGCAGCTTTTGCTATATTTACTTGCATTTGTTGTTCGTAGTTATTCTAAACTGGTGTCAGGGAGGGTGGCAAAGGCAATAACTTTCTCAGAAAAAAGTAGAATATAGACAAAACACAAAAAAGAGAAGTAAGAAAGGGTTCCTGATCTTGTGATGCAATGAAGTGACAAACCTGTACCTACAGTTCTTAATTCTGTTGACCTGCGTATTTTTGTGAAGCAGACTGTGGTCCCTACTTCTGCAGCGTTCTTGTTTAACAGTATCTTTCCTTAATTTGTTTATATGTTTTTTTTCTAGTTCACTGAATAGCTTCAGCTCCCTGAAAATTCCTTGTACCCAGTCACAGAGAACTTGAAGGGGTGTCTGAGGAAGTAAAATTCACAAAATCCATACTGTTTCGCTAGGCCTATATCATACAACGAAGTAGAGGTGCTCAGGGCTGGTCTTCAGGTAGCTGGATCTGGAGAAGAGAAGGCTCCAGGGAGACCTTATAGCAGCTTTCCAGTATCTGAAGGGAGCCCACAAGAAAGCTGGAGAGTGACTTTTTACAAGGGCATGTAGTGATAGGATGAGGGGTAATGGCTTCAGACTGGAAGAGGATAGATTTAGAATAGATATTAGGAAGAAATTCTTCACTGTGAGCGTGGTGAGGCACTGGAACAGGTTGCCCAGGGAAGTTGTGGCTGCCCCATCCCTGGAAGTGTCCAAGGTCAGGCTGGGTGGGGCTTTGAGCAACCAAGTCTAGTAGAAGGTGTCCTTGCCCATGGCAGGGGGGTTGGAACTAGATTATCTTTAAGGTCCCTTCCAGCCTAAACCATTCTATGATTCTATACAAGCCACAGGAACATTAAGTGCCTTGGAACAGGGTCTAGTACATTGACTGCATGTTCTTTATAAGATATACCAGGTGCTACTGGCGATAACTCGCTCTGTATGGAGTACACATCTCTGAACCTCTCCTGCAGGTAGAGGCGCAACCTTTTTTGGCAAAACCAAAAGCAAAGTCTGTGGCCTATGAGCCCCTTTTACAGTGGAGTCTGTGCTCGGGAAGAGACCACAATTTCCTATGCTGCCTGAAAGGTGACAAGCCTCAACCTCCTGGCTTAGAAGATGAGGAAGCTCAGGGCTGTACTAGAGGCCTCCACAGCTGTTCCTGTGAAAGCTGTTCTGCCTGACTCCCCAACTGGAGGGTGAAGCACTTGTTTCTTCTGTGAATGGGCCTGAATTCATGATCCACGCATCTTTAAAATCTATAAATAATCACCAATCAAAAATACTGAAATAAACCTTTGAAAAAGGGCAAGGACCCAAACCTATTTGTTTCTCAGAGAATGCACTAACTGTCTGGCTTTCATCCTTTGTGCAGGGTAAAGCAGCTTCAGCAGAAGGCTTCAAGAGTTTCCCTTCCCCGTGGCAGAGCAGCCCAGAGACCACACTGCAGGACTGCTGAAACATGGACCTGAAGCTCCTGTAAAAGAAGGCAGTGCAACTGTATCTGTGATACCACATTCGCTGTCTGCAGTTACAAGAATAACAGCACAGCTACTGGAATGAAAGTCATGGTAAGTGCTGGTTTATTCACGTGACTAAAGGTAGAGCTACTGTGTCTGATGTGGATTTTAGTATCTTTTGCGTCTGGTGTGTGTTTTAGTTGACAAAAATCAGAAATGCTTTAGGGAAGCCCCTAAAATACGTGGTTTCTTCAACTGTCAGTGTAGTATTTTTGCCCGGTTTTCTTGCCTCCATCATTCTGAAACTTGACACAGGCTGTGATTTTGCACACGTCCTTTTCCTTGTTGGTTTGGGTTTGCATTTGTATTCTGTTTCCCATTCTTGCTCTATTTTATTTCAGTTTAAGGGGAAATTTTTTTTTTTTGTCATGCTCCAATGCACCAGTATACACAGGGGTTTTTTGTCACATGCTCCCATGTACCAGTGTACTGGAGTAGTTATATGAAGTCTAGTGGTGGTGACAGGCTATGAATTCCTCTCCCTCTCCCTCTCCCTCTCCCTCTCCCTCTCCCTCTCTCCTCTTTTTTTAAATTGCTCTCAGCTATAGATAAATGACAAGTCCTCCTGTTAATAAGATGAATGCTGTTGTGCACCGTGTGTCCCAAAACTACTGCTGAGATCTTTGCATTTGTGATGCTTACAGACTTCTTGGAAACCAAGGGAAGGAATAAGAGCTTTTCTCAGTGTCTTTTCCTCCATCCATAGGCCAGGCAGCAGCTGGATGTTGCTGCAGGTCCCAGTGCTCATGGCATGCTTGCAGAGCACGCAGCTGCAGCCAACTGCTAGGGAAACACTTCACCCTCCATCCTTGGCTTCCTGATGAAATACCTTGTGCTAGTAAAAATAGTATCATAAGAGAACAGCATGCTTATAAATCAGCAGTGCTTTAGCAAAATATTGCTAAACCAGCAATATTTTGTTAATTTTCAGTTGTTTCCATTTTTTTTCACTAGGAAGTTCCAGCATGTAGCATAGCACAATCATCCTAGTGCCAGTGAAAGTAACGAATCACTGGGATTCAGGTAGGGAAGAAAGTGATGGAATTCATAGTTTAACTGTGGGCCTATCAACACAAAGATAGTTTAGAAAATATTTGATAACTTGCTGCTGAAAAGAGCTTTGTGTCTTTGTCTTCATATAGCTGCCTAATTCTCCACAGAGCTTTGTGGTAGCTGTGTCTTCTTGGCACAACAATGAAACTGGACTGCACAAGCTAGGCTGGCAAATCCATGTTGTTATGTTGTTACTATTATTTATGTTACTAAGCTAAAAATGCAAGGCCTATGAGTTTTTAAACTGTAATATTTTAGAGAAACAGAAGAATCCCGTTGAATGTTTGTGGCAGACTAGCTGCAAACTTGGATGTCCCAGCCTAATAAAAGTAGAAACCAAGATAATTTCTGCAGGAATGCTTTTTGAAGTTAGTCTATCAGGATTTTGCAAAGCAGACACCTAAACAGGTCTTACATTCAGCCTGCCTTGCTCCGTCAGCCTTCTGAGAATGCTTGTGCAAAGTTCTGGGAGATTCTGAATGACCACAAATATTTGAGGCCCTAATCTTTCTTCGCACCTACTAGATCGGAAATTCCCAACCTTTTAAGTTCCTAATCTCACTTGAGAAAATTACATTCTGGGGAAGCTGCCAGTATAACCAGCAGCATTCTAGTGCCTTACCTTGGACTCTAAGCCATGTCTCACCTGCAGTGTTCATACTGCACTACTGAGGCTCATCATAGTGTTTGAGGAGTAATGTGTAGATGCGGAAGGATGCTGAAGGACATTTACACATGAAGGGAAGCACAGCTAGTTTCTGAGGTGAGGAAGCAGGGAAAAGATTTGATCAGACAGTTTCAAAAACAAGCTCTGGGAAAAAACCCCAAACTCTGCAATCTAAAAGACAGGCCTGTTATGTTCAAAACATCTTTCATAATATCACATCTTCACTTTCCTACAGGAAGTCATTTTCAAACTAGGCATAAAAGATTTTACATTAAGAGCTGTAAACCTTGGCAGAATTACTTAGGGAATCCCAAGTGTGAGTGTGTATGCACGACAGAAGATACAACATTGGTAAACAAAGTCTCCATTCTAAGATTTACCCAAAGTAAGTTCCTGCAGTCCAGCTTTGTAAAACATAACAAAGTTAGGGGATAGGCTGGTAATTAGATATTCACTGAGGGCAGCATTCTCTAATGCTCATGAACATTGCTGCAAAGTCCCTATTGATTTCAGTAGATAGTGTATTATGAATGAACTGTGCTTCCTTGAAAATTCCTTTCATGTTGTCTGAGCTGTTCACTCTATCTTTGAGCTTGGGTTTTCCAGTTAGCTGGTGTCTTTGGCCTCTCTGGCCATAAATTGGATTCAATACCAGAATTTTTGTTTGGGATTCCTTCTATCCAGGTTGAATAGTTTAACATACTGCTGGCTGAGCAATTTTTCATAGACTGTCAAGTCTATTTAACAAATTTCCCTGCTTTCTGATTGTAATGACTCAAGCCTGTATAATATATAGGCATCAGCATTTCACTACTTTGCTTCACAGATGTATGTATTCTACTGCACAACTTCCCTTCCTCTTCTAAGGATTCTCTTTAACTGATACACAGCTTATGTAGGTAAGAGTGGTTTCATAGCAGCTCTCTCTCTTTTTAAGGATCATCAGGCAGTCTTCCTTTCAAAGTCCAAAGGAAAAGACATGCCTTAGCTATATAAAGTGCTAAACAATAGGAACATAAGAAGCAACAAATAGTAAAAATGTACAGCCTGACTTAGTTCTCTTTTTCACACACATTGTTTGTGCTATGATACATTTTAAAGAGGAAAGTTAGTTAAAAAGGAGAACTCATGCTTTTGATTTCTCTGCATTGAGGGGAAGTATCACTTCTAAGTAAATATGATGCTGGCCAAAGTCTACAGCTCATTTTGAAATCCAAATAATCTTAGTAAAATCTTAGCAATTCATTTCGCTGTTTTTCCTAGGGACAGTGAAGCAGCTGAAAGCATAGCAGTGTAGGCCGGGTTACGTCCTTCAGTACCTGGCATCTGGGTATGTCCTAAGCCTTAGTAGATTTTATCTAGGATCAAGACAGTAAGAATTTTTTTTTATTTATACAAATGCAAAAACAAAAGCAGAAATAGAAATAACATTTAATTATTTTCTCAAAATTGCAAATTAGGACTGAAGCAGCACTAGAACCTTAACCAGTTTTTCAAAGCTTAAGCCACTGTAGTCTCCTTTCCCTTATTTTGGCCTGAGCTATAAGATAATCAGTTTTGAGGTCAAAGGCAGAGTACTTATAGCACATTATTGCTTGGTATGTTTGCCTGTAGCCCAGCAAAAGCTGGGGACAGCTATATAGAAACCACACTTCCTCCCAGATGTTGACCTTGCAGATCTTTTTGGAAAACTCCTCAGGAATCCTTAAAACATGTGGGAGGAGTAAAGCAGGAATCAACTTGAAATCTTTATATCTTAACATCTATGCAAAGGCAATCCTACTTTTGATCTGTCTCAAATCAAGACACAACAGAAGAAACAATATTATTTTGGGGTTGAAAAGCCTATAATCTCCTATTCATGGTGAACTTTGCCTGGGCACATTTGCAGGTGGAAATTGTTGTGAAACACTTGCAGAAAATCTGCTTTTCTCATGCTAAGTGGCAATCATGATGCCTCAAGGTATTTGCTCACTTGCTTGTCTGCTTCTGAAGGGAACTATCCTGTGGAGGAGAGTTCTTTGCCCACAAAAAGAAATCCACCTTTCCCACATTATTATATCCCCTCACAGTCAAACACACTTATGCCCTGGACCACTGAGCAAGGCTTTCTGTATCTGGCTTTTGCAGCACTAAGGTGCAGCATGTCAATTAGTTGCAGAGACTGGCTGAGGATTACAGTTTAAATTGAGTTTCTTGTTTTAATACAGAGCTGCTCATATGGCTTGAACTCTTCACCTCCCATCAAGAAGGAGACTTCTTAGGAGAACTGCTGCCTAGAGGGACTGTGAATGTGATGGATGATGCTGAGAAATGTTTCTGAAAAGCTCAAAAAATAATAGCCAAATAATGGAAACAATACTTTTTTTTTTTTTAATCTGTTGCACCCATTCAAGAGGACACCGCAGGAGAAACTGAGATTGAGACTGTCTCTATTCCCCAAGCTGTGGTAAACTCATTCAGATTTGCTGTGATAGCAAGCAGTTCCCAACTTTCTGCAAGGCAAACCCCTAGCTGCCTTCCGCATGTGTTCTGGTCCACAAGATGGTAAAGTACAAGTGGAGGCATCTTATTCAGTGCAGTTTTATGTTGATAAAATGATGGAAAACAGTCTTTTTCACATAATAGCCCAGGAACAATGCTACTCTGAATGAGTTGGAGCTTATTCCTACTCATATTCATACTTCAACAAAACTAATGTTGTCTCTTCTGTTTTGAATCAATGTAGGCAGGAGCTTCTGACTTGACAAATTCTGAGTGAATATGTATGAAAGATCCAAGGGATTTATGTTTCCATAAGGAAAACAAATTAATCTGCTTTTCTCAGTTACCATTTATATAGTTACAGTAAAACTTGTTACCTACCTGCACTGCAAGTCAAAATCATACTGTTGGATAATGAGATAGCTTATTTTTCCAGTGTTTCAAATGCACTTCCTGATATTGAACACAAACATCAGAAAAAGAAGAAATTTCTTGTTATTCTACAAAGATATGTTGGATCTTAACCAGAATTTGCAGTAGTGTACTTAAATGTTTTATAAAGATTTATCAAGTTCCTCTGGGTGCATTATTTCTTACTAGGTGGAATTACTGCTCCACTTTCAAATGTGTCCAATGGCGAAAAGAAATCATGACGATATTCAAGGTAGTAAAACCTAGTAGCAAATAAAGAGAAAAATAAGAATTTATTCACAGCTTAATCTCTAATTTTACATTGGATTCTCCAAGTTTTAAAACTATCCATCTTGCAGAGGATGTGTTTCGTGCTGAAGCTTTTGGTACTGTTCTGATTCAGCAATGACCTTGCTGGGCCCACTAATGGGCCCACACTCCGCCTTGGCCAGGAGACAAAGATCTACCTATAGCAATCCTTCTTTAATGGGACAATTTTTTTTTTTATTATTTTTTCAGGTGACCATGTTGCTGACTGGAAAATTGTGTTTTATGAATGCTTGGAAGAATTGTGCCACTGTGTCATTTCATCAAGAATTTATTTGTTGTTGGAAATGTTATTTAAAGGCTTAATCAAAGGAGGAAATACCTCTGCTATTGCATGCCGAAGTCTCTTAACTTTTTTTTTTTCACTTCATCTTTTTGATGCTGACTGAGTGGATTTTTTTTATTATATTGAAACAGTTCAGATTTTGCTCAGACCTCCTTCAAACGTCTTCGGATGAAGGTATGAATCTCTTTAAGGAGATCCTGCCTAGAGTAAGGAATATTCTTTCAACTGCTACAGCTTCTGATGATCACGCATTACTTAACCTCATGCTGAAAGAAGATGCGATATCCAAGGAGTACCATCAAGCCTTGCTCCATGAAAAAGACAGAGAGGACCTTGCAAGGAAGATATCTCTAACATTTATGGAAAAATGGGACCTGTACTTGAACACTTTGGTTCCCCTCTGTTGTTTAAACCTCTATGGCAGTAAGCCTCAAAATATGACAGAGAACGAGCCAACAGGAAGCAAGTACATTTCTGGTAAATCAGCTTTTCTTTTTTGCTTTGTTAAAGATTTACTTTTGTTTATTGCATTTTGAGATTGCATTGTGGCATGGTGCAAAGTACATCAGTGGAGAGCAGGTGGGGAAGAGAAGAGAGCAGAATGTAATGCAAGAGCAGCTAAAAAGAGATCCACCATTCAGGGTAGCTACTGGATACCCATTTTTCATAGCCAGGCCATAATAAAATTTGTTCTTTGCTACCTTTTGCAGAACCAGAAATGCGAAGTAGATAAAGAGACCATGATAAGGTCACTTTTTCTGAACAGACATGCCAATCATTGAGAGTCTGAGTAGCATTTGTTCATGGCACGTGCTGGCAACTTATGCAGGGAACTCTCATATCTTTTTCAATCATATCCACTTTAAATTCCATATGTCTATAAGCAACAAAATGGCACTTTTTACAAGAGACTGCTGCAGATTTAAGGAGGGGAAATACTTAATGACTTAAGAGGCTGTATTCCAGAAATATGAAGTTCTTAGTGGGCAGCAGGAGAGATGAAAACGCAGACACCTTATAATTCTAAGGTAGTAAACTCACTTTTTAGTCTTATCCACCAGAGGATTAATGTATATGTTAGAGAACAGGGATAGCTCTGGGACAATCCTAACATTGTCCATCCTATGTAAAATTACATACTCCCATCTTAAATTATAGCATTCAGAACTACATTTACAAAACCAAGCAACTGTAAAAGGAGAGTAAAAGAATACTTAGTAGAATATTGGGGTAGTCCTATAAAACTGACAGAAGGACCTTGGGCTGCAATGTAGTGAGGGGTATAACTCTTTTCCTCTCCTAAAATGAAGTATTGGACATCACTTCTCAAGGCAAGGATGAAAGTACAAGAGAAAATGCTGGGGAAAAAAATTAAGACAGTTCATGAGCAAAATACTGACCTGAAATATTTTAGCTCAATTATTACACACATTCAAATTAATGCCAAGAATTCATATTTTAAATGTAGAATATCATAGCAAGTGGCCTAGTGCCACTTATGCTAGGAGCATATATAGTCTGGTTTCTACTTTTAATTAAATCCCTGAAGTGCTTGAAAAGATATCTGCTCCTTCTCATTTTTGTAATGGTAGCATCTAAAATCTCCATTCAAAGATATTGATCCTGTCATGTGTGGCTCTGTATCTCTGTCACAAAGCCTGTGTTTATTTGAGACACGACAGAGGGAAGCTGAAGTGCATCAGAAGAAGGATTAGTCTTCATCCATCAGATGTTCAGCCACTTGTCACTGTTCTCTAGATTTTGTAGTAGAGATGGGTTTAAAAAAAAGTGGTTTCAAAGTCATTAATTCACCAGGAAATGACTCAAATTGTATTAAAGACTTCAGCTTCCTTTGAAGCAAATGCTTTTCTGGTTTTCTTTTTGAAATTTGTTAATTTTTCAGCCCTATGTTCAATTATTATTTCACTCTGCAGAAGCCTTGCAAAGAAAAGTTAGGTCAGGAACACATTGCTATCAGCAGGTTTCTCACTAACTGCTTGATAGTTTTGCAACTATTTCTTCTACCACAAAACAGATCTTTACAATTTCTGGACAAAAAAGTCCCAACTTTCCCCCTCTTTCTAAAGTGCACTATTGACATCTGTTTTGCAGTGCTTCCAGGACAAATCAGTATGTTCTGTTCCCTCCTTTTGCAGTAGGGCAGCATAGCACCAAATGTTGAAGCAAAGAACCTGATGGTGACCTTAGAAGCTTAGGCAGTTCTCAGCTGTGTCACAGCCTCTTGTTTTCCAGTCTGCTTTTCCCTTTGTCTCTAAGACCATCTTTATAGACTAGTCCAGTAAATGAACCAGTACTCTGATTTGCTCCAGCAATTCCTTTCTGCTGTTTCTAAGCAGCTGTAGATGTTGTACAAAAAGTGGACAACCAGTCTTTGCTGTAGTTACAAACTGGAATCACGGTAAACAGCTGAACTCTTTTGTTCCCCAAACTTTCATTCTTAAAGTATATAGATCTCCTCATGGGATTACAGCCTCAGGAGCTGGTAAAGCAATCTGCCTGCAGAGCTTGTAAAGGAGCTTATAACTTGTGGGGTTGTGCTGAACATTGGAACAGGGCTAACAAATGACACTCTTAACTTTTGTAGGGATTTCCCATGCAGTGTCTCCTATCAAAACAGAACACTAAAATACAGAATCTGTATTTGTGCAGACTTTCATTATTTTCTGCTGTGAATGCTGTTATACTGAGATGTGGCTTTTCTTCTAATGTGTGTAGAAGAATTTCAAGAACACAGCTGCGTGGCTGGTTAGAGAGCCTGAAGAGCCTAGTGATCTGCATTGCAGGCTGGACCCCATATCTCTGTAAATACTGGGAACAGATCAGCCGCTACCAGGAAGGAAACAGCTTTATCTCTTCTCAGTCAGCATGTTCCCATGGAACCTGGTGGAATTGGATTTCCTCTGCAAAGGGAACAGGCTTATGCAGGTCAGCAGCTGCTTTGCGTATAGGACCTGCTGCCTTGTGCAGAAGCCACTTATTACTGAGCAGCTGATTAAAAACTTGCCTTACTGAAGCAGCAAGTCCTGGATGTCGTTGACTTCCTCATATCCCACTTCCTTTCTTTCCCCTTCAGACTCTGGTGGAACTTTTGTTATAAGCTATAGCCAATGGAATAATACTACAAAAAGTATTTGCTCACTTGAGAATATATTCTTTCATAATTAATTTCTCATTTGTGTTGGTCTATGCATGATAAAAAATAGAACAATAGGCAAATAAGCTTGCAGAGCCACACAGAAGCAGCTTATAGGTGTCATGATAAGAACACTCATGAATGAAGGCTTCACTCAGGGCAAATCATGCCTGACAAACTTGGTGGCCTTCTACAACGGTGTTACAGTGTTGGTGGATAAGGGGAGAGCAACAGATCTCATCTACCTGGACTTGTGCAAAGTATTTGACACTGTCCCACACGACATCCTGGTCTCTAAATTGGAGAGACATGGACTTGACCAATAGACCACTCAGTGGATAAGGATTTGGCTGGATGGTAGCACTCAAAGTGTTGTGGTCAATGGCTCGACATCCAAGTGGCAAGCAATGATGAGTGGTGTTTCTCAGGGGTCAGTACTGGGACCCGTACTATTTAACGTCTTTGTTGGCAACATGGATGTTGGGGTTGAGTGCCCCCTCAGCAAGTTTGCCAACGACACCAAGCTGTGTGGTACGGTCGACACGCTGGAGGGAAGGGGTGCCATCCAGAGGGACCTGGACAGGCTTGAGAGGTGGGCCCGTGCCAACCTCATGAAGTTCAATAAGGCCAAGTGCAAGGTCCTGCACATGGGTCGGGGCAATCCCATGCACAAATACAGGCTGGGCAGAGAATGGATCAAAAGCAGCCCTGAGTAGAAGGACTTGGGGGTGTTGGTGGATGAGAAACTTAACATGAGCTGGCAATGTGCACTTGCAGCCCAGAAAGCCAACTGCATCCTGGGCTGCATCCAAAGTGTGGCTAGCAGGTTGAGGGAGGTGATTCTGCCCCTCTACTCCACTCTGGTGAGACCCCACCTGGAGTACTGCGTCCAGTTCTGAAGCCCCCAGCGTAAGAAGGACAGGGACCTATTGGAATGGGTTCAGAGGAGGGCCATGAAGATGATCAGAGGGTTGAAGCACCTCTGCTATGAGGATAGGCTGAGAGAGTTGGGGTTGTTCAGCCTGGAGAAGAGAAGGCTCCGGGGAGACCTTCTAGCAGCTTTCCAGTATCTGAAGGGGGCCTACAAGAAAGCTGGAGAGGGACTTTTTACAAGGGCATGTAGTGATAGGATGAGAGGTAATGGCTTCAAGCTGGAAGAAGGTAGATTTAGATCAGATATCAGGAAGAAATTTTTCACTTCGTGGACAGTGAGGCACTGGAACAGGTTGCCCAGTGGTTGGAAGCAGATGACCGTTAAGGTCTCTTCCAACCTAAACCACTCTATGATTCAAAAGGTTGTTTGTCTTACGCCAGGTAGGTGCTGGCAGGGTAAGTGATGATTAGATGAATAAACATTCTGTCAGAAGCAAACTCTGAACACCATGTGTAAGACAGACAAGATTTATGAGCTCCCGTTTCATAGAACATTCTACTTGTCATTTTGGACCAATAGCAAGAGATGCTGTCACAAGATACCAAACTAATTCTGTATTGGTAGAGTCTGTGAACATGTGAAAGAAATACTTTCACTTCTGTTACACCAAATGGAGCTGCAAGGTAAGAGTGTCTGCATGCTGCTTGCTTTATTCTTACTGATGGACTGTTTAACAGCTTGATTTCAGGACAGATTTGAATTGGAATGAAAAAGAAGAGGAAGGTTTCTAGGGAGCACATGAAATTGTTATCGCCAGCTTTCATCCAATTTTGGTTTCCAACCAAATAAATTGATCTGTTCCTAACTAGTGACAAGTGCAAGCTCTTCTTAGCGATGACAAGTGATCGGTAAAGGTAACAGTGCTTATTATACAGGGGTTGCTAGAAGGGTGGTTCCTCTTAATTTTCCTCTTTGGAATTCCCCCTGAGCCTTTAACTTTTCTGCAGTGACTGAGCTGGCTCATTTCCTCCTTTCTGGTGTCACTTTCTATAAGCCCTGGGTAGTGATAGCAGCTCTTCTCGTTTTTTGGTACTGAATCCAGAGTGAAAGAGCAAGAACAGTCCAGCTTCCTAAGGTCAGTTTTTCCTCAACTCTTGAATGTGTTGCTTTTGTCATGGTAAATTCATCTTATCTTACCTTTTGTAGATATTGGTAACTACAGTGTGCCAGTATTGGGACTTGCATTGCTTGAAATATTAGTAGGATGAAGTCTGAATGTGGGTGAAATTTTGGAGAATTTTTAGCAATTTTGTTTGGTGGCTAGCCCTGTTACTTGCTCAAAACATTGCTGTAGTTTGTTTCAGACCTGGTTAAGAACGTACTTGTTTTTTGTATAAATCTTGCTGCTACAGAAAGTGAAACTGAGGATCATCAGAAGAAATGGGCTTATTTCCATTTTTTTCACAGATCTGGCAAGGCAACCTAGAGCTTTACTTTCCCATTTAGGAGGGCAGAGATTCTGTCTTGAAGAAAGTGTCTGAGTGCAAATGTACTTTTTCTGCCAAAAAGGCAAGGTGCCTGCTGTGCCGCTCTATTTCATCTTACTGCTGGGATGGGAGATCTGGGCACAGCTGTGACACACGAGGCAATACTAGATATGAAAACGCAGATTCTGCTCTCAAATCGCAACTCTGACACCTGCAGGATACTATGTTGTTAGTCTGCCTGAAGTCAGCGGTCTCCCGCATAAGGCTAGTAACGTTTCTTTTGTGTTGGTCGCTGTGCAGCTAAGTTCATTGAAAGACAGAAGCTCCTTTTACCTTATACTTATACTTTTTCTAATTTCTTTAAACTCATCTCTAAGGGAGACAAAGGAGAATGTGACAGGATGTAGAGCAGGTTTTTTTCCAGCATCATCTCTGTTCTTCCTTTTTAGACCATAAAGCCCATGGAAAGTAACACACCCCACGCCATTGGCAAGATAAAGACTGTCAGTAAAAGAAGTACCTTTTGTTAAATCAGGTAACACAACAGGAAAAGCTACACCAGCTCTCAGATGTATAAGTCTTTCATAGATCTGAACTAGAAACTAAAACCTTCAAAGCTAAATATAAATTGAGCACCATTACTTGTCATTTACAAATAATCAGGCCATCTCTCAAAGGAAAATCTGTTTGGTACCTGTGGAGCAGGGGAATTGTTAGTGATGGATTTGGGGAGAGGAAAGGGAGACAGGTGACTGTAGCATGGAGGGGACTTCATCCCTCCTCGCTGCTGGCTTGCCCACCTCCCAGAGAGCATTGTCCCAAAACACTGCCCGCAGCAGAAGCCAGGAAACACATCCCTGCCTTCTGCTGCCTTAAATGTGCATAATGACATAACACTTGGGGGGCATAGAAGAACAGAGAAGACTTTCTAAAGTTTTTTATAAAAAAAAAAAAAAAAGGCTTTAAAATTGTGGCTGATGATACTGAGCTTTTAGCTCAAAGTACCAGTGTTTCACTGGACTCCTTACTTAGAGTTTGATATAACCTGTTTTTTGTCATCTTGCTTCACTCAGATTTGTGTGTAGCACTTAATGGGTCTGCAGTGTTGCAAGAAAATAACATTTCTTCAGCAATCTTTGTGTTTAATTTTTCAACCTCCTGTCTTGACAGCATTTCTGCTCTCTTATTTTTCTGTAATCTAAGACTTGGAGCTGTAACATTATGTTATCCTCCCATTAAGAAATGTGTAATTTGCATGGCACTGCTACTCTTTTCTATGAATTATCCTCAGCTTCCTAAACTGGTACAAAAATTAAATTGCAAGGGGGTTTCCTCTGTTTTGAAATGATATCATTTTCTTAACCTCTGCACTCATGTGGGAGATTATTTTACTACCTGTCAGTTCAGATGTCAACAGAGTTTGGGGGAGGAAACCCCCTAACAAATCTCAGAAGCATCCACCTTATTTTTGGAGTAAATGTTACATTATTGTCTGTATACTCTTTCTCCTTTCTCTTCAATACCATTTGATTTTAGTTGGTAGCAGACTCCATTGCCTGGAGTCTTTAACATGTTGATCCTTTGAAATATAAGACATAGTTAAACCAAATTATTGGGGCAAAATGATAAATCACAACCACCCCCCTTATCTTTAGAAATCTAAAAGGCCCCGTCTAACTCTTAAGACTCTTACGTGATTTAAGTGAACACCTACTGTTTCTTTAACTGGATTCTTTGTCCTGGTACAGTGATGGTCACTATTTCTTTTACTGCTTTTCCAGCATTTTTAATTCATATGGTTTCACTTGGACTCTAAAAGATCACCGAACAAAACACTGAGAGTCTTAGAAGTGAATCATATTGTTGTGCTGTATACGCAGAATACAGCGCTAAAACAAATGCATCCTGAGTGAAAACCTTGCTCTAGGAGGTATGCACTGAATCATTGCAGAGGTAATACAAAGGGAACACAGGTCTACCAAATATAGTGGTGCAGCTGGAGAAAGCTGCTGGAGAAAGGAGCTGTTATTAAAAGATTTAAAGAAAAAAATCTAGCTTAACCAGTGTCCACACAGCAAAGGATTGCACTTTCTGAATGCCATGGAAATATATTTGGAAGTACATCCTGTCTTCCTCTGGCCCAGCACACGCACTTTGTGCATGTAGGCCTGCTGCAAAGGGAGCACAGGCATCTCTGGGGACTTCAGTCCTTTGTCTCGCAGGTCCACGTGGGGTCTGTCTTCCTCCCACTGAGAGCTGGCTCTAGCGTTCACAGCCCTAACACAGAAATTATTATGAAATATTTTAGTCCTCTGATCTGAAAATGTGCCAAATGCCCATTTTGGCAGCACTGTATGGGACCCCAAAGGGAACGTATTATCAGTAAACTAAGTTAAAATAATGTACGAAACAGCAGAGAAAGTGCTGAGCACTATAGCTGTTATTCATCTTTCGTCTCAGACAGAGGACTGCTGGGATGCTCTGAGAAAAAAGGGGAAGCCCTGGCAAAGGAATTGCTGTTGTAAACAAGCTTGGTAATGTCTGGTTTCGTTTTGTGTGCTTCAGTTACTACATGCAGCAAAACACTTGCTGTCCCTGAGGTGTAGTTCGCCTTGCCCCTGGCACTCTCAGTGTAGAAATCTTCATCTTTCAAAAACTCACCTCTTTTTTCCCCACACCTTTGGACAGAGTGCTTTCCATGGTGGCTCCATGATTTTCATGCAGCAGAGCACAGCTGCTATTAAGAATTTGTTGGTTCAGCTACAGAAAGAAATCACAGCATCCCAAATTCAGTGTAGTCAATAGAAAGGCAGCTATGTATGGATTTGTGTCAAAACGAAAGTAATGAAGAAAAAAGGGAGTAAGCTGAGGGACATTCAGACCAGTGAAACAAAAAAGACAAGTAATCAAGTTTTTAATTTTTGAAAGAGTGGCAATCTTTACTCTTTCCAAGGTAGAAGGCTATGTTTCTCTCACTCCTGTGCTCCTGGGTTATAGCACCTTTTACATTCTAATTTTCAGTTCTCTAGCTGAACTTGGCACCAGCAAGACTTCCTTCATCTTGGTTGCTTCCTGACTTCTTGACCATTGTAGCTGAAAACATTTTGCATTACTTATGTATTTAGCCACAGAAAAAAACTATTGAAAGAAAGGTTTAAAATAACAAATCTCTTATGACTATGGCTTAATTAAAGCTTAGTATTTCCATGAAGATTAAGTAGGCCTACTTAGTCTCCTTCCATAGGACTTGACCTTTTCTTTGTCTGCTGTAATCAATCACTGAACTTGGAGTGATGCATCTGTTTGTCTTGTGTTCCCTTTATGGCTTCTGCCCAATTACTCCTCTGTCTCTAACCCCACAATTATATTGACTTAGAGGTCCTTCAACAGCATTATTCACAAAGTCTGGCAACCTGGCATTCTGAAAGGCCCCACTCTGTTTAGATTTTACGTTAATTCAACAAAAGAAGGGGCAAAGCAAAATGTTGCAACAAGATGAAAATTCAATCTGGTACGTTTATCACGGAATCACGGAATTTTCAGAGTTGGAAGGGACCTCTAGACATCATTTAGTCCAACTCCCCTGCTGACACAGGAATGCCTAGAGCACATTACTCAGGACTGCATCCAGGCGGGTCTTGAAAATCTCCAGAGAAGGGGACTCCACAACCTCCCTGGGCAGCCTGTTCCACTGCTCTGTCACCCTCACCGTAAAGAAGTTTTTTCTTAGGTTTGAATGGAACTTCCTGTGTTCCAGCTTGTGCCCATTGCCCCTTGTCCTGTCCCTGGAAACCACTGAAAAGAGTCTGCCTCCATCCTCCTTCAACCCACCCTTTAGATACTTATAAGCAAGAATAAGGTCTCCCCTCAGCCTTCTCTTCTCCAGGCTAAAGAGTCCCAGCTCTCTCAGCCTTTCCTCATAAGGGAGGTGCTCCAATCCCCCAGTCATCTTTGTTGCCCCACGCTGGACTCTCTCCAGAAGTTTCCTGTCCCGCTTGAGCTGGGGAGCTCAGAACTGGACACAGCATTCCAGTTGTGGCCTCACCAGTGCCGAGCAGAGAGGGACAATGACCTCCCTCGACCTACTGGCCACACTCTTCCCTATGCAGCCCAGGATTCCATTGGCCTTCCTGGCGACAAGGGCGCATCGCTGCTGGCTCATGGATAATTTACTATCTACCAGGACCCCCAGATCCTTCTCCTCAGAGCTGCTTTCCAGCAGGTCCACCCCTAACCTATACTGGTGCCTAGCATTCTTCCTCCCCAGGTGGAGGACCCTACTCTTGCTCTTGTTGAACCTCATTAGATTCTTCTCTGCCCAGCACTCCAGCCTGTCCAGGTCACGCTGGATGGCAGCGCGGCCCTCTGGAGTGTCATCCACCCCTCCCAGTTTGGTATCATCAGCGAACTTGCTGAGGATACACTCTGTCCCCTCATCTAGGTCATTGATGAATATATTGAACAGGATTGGACTGAGTATCGACCCCTGGGGGACACCACTGGTTACAGGCCTCCAACTTGACACTGCTCCATTAATCCCAACCCTCTGAGTTCTGTCACACAGCCAGCTCTCAATCCACCTCACTGTCTCCTCATCTAGCCCACACTTCCTCAGCTTCCTGGTGAGGATGTTATGGGAGACAGTGTCAAAAGCCTTGCAGAAGTCAAGGTAGATGACATCTACTGCTCTCCCCTCATCCAGCCAACCACTTATAACATCACAGAAGGCTATCAGAGTGGTCAAGCGTGATTTACCCTTGGTAAATCCGTGTTGACCACTTCCAATAATTTCCTGTTCTTCAACGTGTTTGGAGATGACATCCAGAATGAGTCGCTCCATTACCTTCCCAGGGACAGAGGTGAGACTAACCAGCCTGTAGTTCCCTGGGTCCTCCTTCTTGCCCTTTTTGAAGATTGGAGTGATGTTGGCCTTCTTCCAGTCCTCAGGCACCTCTCCTGCTCCCCATGACCTTCCAAAGATGATGGAGAGTGGTCTAGCAATAACATCTGCCAGCTCACTCAGCACTCACGGGTGCATCCCATCAGGGCCCATGGACTTATGGATGTCCAGCTTGGCCAAGTGGTCTCTAACCCAGTCCTCCTCAACTGGGGCAAAATCTTCCTCTCTCCAGACCTTCCCTCTTGCCTCCAGGGTCTGAGATTCATGAGGGACAGCTTTAGCAGTGAAGACCGAAGAAAAGAAGGCATTCACTAACTCTGCCTTCTCTGTGTCTTCCACCACTAGGGCGCCCATCTCATTCATCAGTGGGCCTTCATTTTCCCTAGTCTTCCTTTTTCTATTGATATACTGAAAGAACCTCTTCTTATTATCTTTAACCACAGTGACCAAGCTGAGTTCTGCTTGGGCTTTGGCCCTTCTAATTTTCCCCCTGCATAGCTTCACTGCATCTTGGTATTCCTCATAAGTTGCCAACCCCCTTTTCCAAAGAATGTAAACTTTCCTTTTGTTCTGAGGTCCAGCCAAAGCTCTCTATTTAGCCAGGCTGGTCTTACTCCCTGTCGGCTTGTTTTTCAGAACATGCGGATGGCCTTCTCCTGTGCTTTTAAGAGTTCCTGCTTGAAGTATGACCAGCCTTCCTGGGTACCTTTGCCCTTCAGGACTGTCTCCCAAGGGACACTCTCAACCATGCTCCTTAAACAGTCTAAAGTCTGCCCTTCGGAAGTCCAAGGTGGCCGTTCTGCTGGCTCCCCGCCTTGCTTCTCCAAGAATTGAAAACTCTACCATTTCATGATCACTCTGCCCAAGACGACCTCCAACCTTT
Source organism: Burhinus oedicnemus (assembly GCA_008921705.1). Classification (NCBI taxonomy): domain Eukaryota; kingdom Metazoa; phylum Chordata; class Aves; order Charadriiformes; family Burhinidae; genus Burhinus; species Burhinus oedicnemus. The sequence continues at coordinate 2,009,973 of VFFE01007078.1, read as the reverse complement.
ACATCCCCCACAAGATCTTCTCTGTTAACAAATAGTAGGTCCAGTAGGGCGCTTCCCCTAGTTGGCTCCCTCACCAGCTGTGTTAGGAAGTTGTCTTCCACGCACTCCAGGAATCTCTGGGACTGTTCTCTCTCTGCTGTGTTATATTTCCAGCAGACACCTGGGAAGTTGAATTCCCCCACGAGAACAAGGGCGAGCGATCGTGAGACCTCTGCCAGCTGCTTATAGAATATTTCATCAGCCTCTACATCCTGATTGGGGGGTCTATAACAAACTCCCACCACAATGTCTGCCTTATTTGCCTTCCCCTTGATTCTTATCCATAAGCACTCAACACTGTCATTCATATTGTTAAGTTCTAGGCATTCAAAGCTGCCCCTAACATAGAGGGCCACCCCACCACCTCTCCTTCCTTGCCTATCCCTTCTGAAAAGTTGGTAGCCATCAATCACAGCACTCCAGTTGTGCGAGACTTCCCACCACGTTTCGGTGATGGCAACTATATCATAGTTCCCTTGCTGTACAATGGCCTCCAGCTCCTCCTGTTTGTTCCCCATGCTGTGTGCATTAGTGTAGATGCACTTCAGCTGGGCTAATTGTCCTGCCACTTTTTTGGGGGGACAAGCCCTAATTCCCACCTGATCATGCTCAGACACTTCTGTAGTTACCATCCTATCACTACCCCTCATGTCTTTACTAGCACGCAGATCACCATACCCCACCATCACTGAGACAGACTGCAAGACCTTGCTAACACTTTTACCAGAAGCACTGGTACGCTGCTCCCAGCCTCCGCTTTAGTAATCCTGGTACCATCCCCGTCCCCCTTCAAACCTAGTTTAAAGCCCTCATTCTTGGTTCTAGTTCTAACCTCATTCTTGGTTCTCATTCAGGTTTGTCAACATCTGCTTTACATTTTATAGCATGGCAGGCAATAATACCAATTCTTTGTAATGTTGGTAACATAATGAGGCCACACAACATGAAAAAGGAGAACTACCTGAGTGTAGGTTATTCCTACTCGTAGGACCTCACTGTGTCCACCCACTCTTCTAAATTCTGGGTGTAGATTCTAGTGTCTTCTGCAGCGGAATGCAGAGAGGTCCATTTTCAAGCTGTTCAGACAGACAACCCCATAGAGGGGTAAGAGGAATGAAGATTAGTTTATAGCAAAGCAGCATGTGGTAGTGCGTGACTAGGTCTGCTCTGCCTTCTTTCATCAGAGCTGCGGTGTTAGCCGTATTTCTCTTTTTTCGTGTTGCAGGTAGACTTCCTCGTACAGCAGGTTGGTCCACAATTGCACACCTCAGGAGAGTAGACATATGCAACCAGGGACATTAATGGCGTTCTGCTAAAGGAAGAATATTTGAGAGCCGTAATATAGCTATCCTTCATTGCAAAATATGGTGCTTGATGCTAAGCTGAAACTTTTCATTGTTGTGGTGTGTGGACACCTATTGTAAGAGGATATGGTCTGGAAATTTTGCTGGTTGTTCATTTCATGCTGGCATCTCAATATTATGGTGGAGTAAGTTACTTGGATCATTTGTGTTTGCATCATTTATATCCTGATAAAGATACAGGAGTTGCGACTTATTCAATACTTGGCAGTTTTGGTCCAGGTGGTCAGACTGCAGTACCCCACTCCACTGACTGGAGTAAAAAATAGGTAAGTCCCATTGCAAGCTGTATCTGGATCTGTAAATTTAAGTAACTCAGGGTTATAATTCAACGCAAGGCTTGGTAAGCAATACCAGTTCCACAGCCTTAAGATCTCAATGTCTTGTCAACAGAAAGCCACAGTGCAGAACTTGTAGTTTTGGTTTACAAAAGCTGTGGTTTTGTCATAGCTAACTGTTTTTCAATTTGATTTCAGACAGCAAGAGACAAATCATGGATTCAGCATTTGTGTCCGAAAAAGGCTATCTTGATTTGCTGCACAGTGATATCGATCCATTGCATCTTTATACTCTCCTTGATCCTAAGTCATCTGGAAATGAAGAAGGTGACTTTTCTGCAGGTTAGTAAAATGCTAAAAAATGCTTGATTAATTTAATCATCATGCTATAAGTTATTACTGTCTCCTCTCAATTACGTAGCCATCTAATGGCAGTTTATCATGGTGGCTGGACTAAATTCAACAGACACTTGGTCTTATGATATAACTTTGTCTGTATCCGTATATAAAATAGTGACTGACTATCATGTTTTTAAACCTGTACATACTTACATACTGCTCAGTGAGTCTAACAAAACAAACTGTATGTGTCACTCATCAGCTTGTGAGGCTAATGTCTTTGTTTTGTATATCATTCCTGTAAGTAGTTTATTTGTGAATGTTCCTATCATAAGCTGATCAAGTGTAATTGTCAACACTTTTGTAGTTTCAAGCCAAAAGCTTTGCAAAACAGACTTTTGGATGAGTTTGTGATGAAGCCAGTCTGCAAGCAAACTAGTATTTCATTTCCTTCTGAGATCCTAAGGCACCAACACAATGGACTTTCATTACCAGAAGCTTTTGGGGGCACAGAGCAATGATTTTATGATTCTGTGATAGAGGAGAAAGCAGAAGGGCCAGGGTGTAAAGATGATAGTTTCTTGCACATAAGTTCCTATGGGTAATCAGATTAGGATGTTGCCCTGGCTCTTAAACTTTCTGCTCCTGAATTTGTGTGGAGGTTGTGGAACATTCTGCTCTCTTCTGAGCCTTAGCAATGTCTGAGATGATGTAGATAAATTGAATATTGTCAGGGCATGGTGCCAGTTATTGGAAGCTGGACATCTCTGCTGTGAAGATGTTAACATGGTCCCTGGCATGTTTTTGGCCATGCCCAACTAGTAGCTTCACAAGCAATTTGTAGCTGCAGTTCAGGGGTTAACATGGGCCCAGCATCATTCTGAACAGGGAAGGTTTAATAGTATGCATGAGTCTGGGCCATGCGTGTAGGCCTTAGTGTCACAGAACAGATTCTGGAAGTGTTTTATTTACTAGGAGAGATGAAGTCTCAGAGTTTAGCCAAAAAAAAAGCATTGATTTCTGGGTAACTATAACTTACTGAGAGTTTGGTTCTGTTCCTACTTAGCCAACATACAATGAAGAGCCAAAGCCTTATGCTGAAGTAACAAATATGCCTTTTCTGTGTGTCCTGCTATCTGGTTTTTTTACTCCTTGGTTATGGTATTAATTGAGCCAATGAGTACTCCTTTTTAATTCTAGATCCTGAAGTTGATGCCAGCAACTATGATCAGTTCAATAATATGGATTTCCTGTGTACGATGGAAAATGCTGAAAATGGGGATGAATTGTATCTCTGTTCCAACACCATAGAAGCTTATGCTAGAATAGGTATGAAAGCAATTTTTGTTTTTTAAATCATTATTTTCCAATCGATTGCTATAGCTATTTCTTAATTCTATTTTCAGTCTAAAGCAGTGGTGTATACTCAAGTGGCCTGTCCCTCATGCATGGTAGATCTAGCCAGGGTACCTAAACCTGTGCGTTGTGGGGAAACAGATGAACAGTAGCTTGTGGTTGTTGGGGAAAATCTCTCTATTAATGGCTCCTTCTGCTTACTACTTCCTGTTTCAACTTCTCCTTTCTCATGTTCTTTATTTCCTGAACAACAATTTACAAGAAAAACTTAACTCTTCAATTTCACTTATACTTCAGAATTCTGTTAATGAGGGTAAGCTTACAAGAGTTTTACTGTGAAATTTACTGTGTCATTACTATGTTCCTTTTTTTTTTCCTTCTTGCTAGCTGAATTAGCAGAATATGTGCTCAAAGATCAGCAGGAAAAGCAGGTGGAAGACACTTTTGGTAAGATTTATGTGGCAAAGATTAATTTTCTCCATGACAGTGTTCTGGCTAACATTTGCACCGTACTTCATCCCCACAATTTCAACGCTAGTAAGGTTTCTATACATCTGGTATCCTCTTCTTTCCCCTGGGAACTGTCCCCCAGGATTTTCTTCGCAAACTTTGAGGATTTTCTGTATTTTTGCAGGCCTTTCACAAAGATGGCAGTTTTATCTCTGACCACGTTGCTGATCACATCACCGTGGCCACAGTGTATGCACAGCTTAACTGTCTAGTGCAGTATATGCCCTCAATTAGCATCAGACTTATTCTGAGCACAACACGGATGATATACATAAGTTCATTAAATCTGACCCACCCAGAGGACTTAGCATGCATATAAGTGAAGTTCGTGCACACTTATTTCTGTCCAGGATGCACAGAGCTGCTTGAGGAAGCGTGTCAAATTCTACTTCTCTCCCTGATCAATGCAGCAATGGTATAATACACACGTGGTAAATGATTCCTTCATTCAGTGCTTGACTGGAGATAATTGCTTGGCTTTTGGCACAAAATCACTGTTTTGGTAGTGGCATAAATGCAGCTGTTTACTATTTTAGGATATATATATTAATATGTGGCTGTTGGGAAATCTGTAGAATCAGAAAGATTCACAGAATACCTGTATATCCTGTTTCATGTTCGGGCAAAGTAATTTGGAACAGCTTACCAAAGGTCAGTCCTTACCTAGGACAATTCTGGCTACAAGAAGCTCACATGACTTTTTAAATGCTTTTTACTGCTCCCTGGTGTGCTTAGAATTTTGGGGGGTTTTTCACCTAATAGCAAAATTTATATTGGTTTTAGAGGAAATAACATACAGTATTAGTACTTAAGTATTTGCCAGTAGAAGAATGGTATGGATAACTTCACAGTTCTTACAACACAAAATATAAAATCTGTTTAGAACCCTTTACTCTGTCTCTTAAAGGAACTAATCCTTTTCATATATAAAATGAGTAACTTTAGTAGTACTGAGATCACACTGTGATACATTTGTGGTGTTTTATCCTTTGCTCATCATTAGAGCATTGAGAAGAATTTATGTTTTATTAGCCACTGATTTGTGACAGTAACCTAGTATTTTGTGGTTCAGAAACTAACAGACTGACACAATCTACATTCAGAGCTCTGTGGGCTTTCTAAATCATATTGATCTGGATATGTGTTTTATCGCACGATTTGTTTTTCATCTTTTATTTGGAGCGTATTTCATCTTTGCTGCCTGTTGGTGTGTTTCTCTTGCTTTTACCTCTTTCTATAATTTTTCTAGGAGGAAAAAGGTTGACATTGGCAATATTTCATGTTTTTAGCAGGAAACCTTATTTTCGATGAAATCGCTGCTGAAAACACTGAGAAATTTACTGACATAAAGATGCAGAAATGTCACAAACGAAGTAAGTGAAAAACAGTGAGAGTTTGAAAGGCTGTAGTGTTTGAATTCTAAATTTGCATTACAGTGCCTCAATGCATCTCATGTAGTTCTTCACTGATACAACCAGACATGCTTCCTCTGACTTTGCTTATCCTGTGTGGGCTGGAAGTGAAAACAACTCTCCCAAGCACATTCTTTACAATTCACAGAATTTGTTTTCCTGTAACACAACATTAAGCATGTTATATTTCTTCCCTTTTTTAACCATCTGTGTGACAGTGTTAGCTTTGTTTTCAGTGTATCTATAGCTTAGCAAGTATTAGCTGAACAATTCCTTCCTTAATAGAAAGAGCAACAGCAAAAATCTTTGATTACTGGCAGAAGGATCTGCAGCCTAATTGAAACTTCACAGAGTAAGATAATATAAGACTTTTCACATTCATGTTTTATACATTGGACCTGTACAGTTCTGAAATAGCTGAATTGGAACTGCTAACACCTCCTTCTACTCTGAAAAGTTAAAATAACTTTCCATGGTGGAAACTTAAAATTACCAAACTGGTTCAATTTTTATCACTTACTATCACCTTCCTTTCTTTCAGCCTTGTTAGGCTCTGCAGAGAGTTGCTCTGAAGCTTCAGAACCCAAATACAAGAAAATTGGTAAGCTATTGGCTGAATAGGAAAAGATTATTGGACACATATTGTCTCATGTTCCCAAAGTCTCATCCTTGGTTAGGTATTGTAACTCTATCTTGTAGGGAAAGTTTGCTCCCATAGATTTGATGATACAGCATCGTTGTGCATTTTCATGTTTCTACTTCCAGCAGAGTAGAAATCGCTGTAGAATCACATTCTTACTATGCACATCTGGCTAATTCATGATGCAATAAATCCATGCCCTCTTATCAGTAGCTGTTAAACCGTGCATCTTTGGACCAGCTACATAGTAGCCTGGAAACAGTTGGACCCTTATGCTTCAAAAGCACACATGTTCCTGCCGGGTGATAGAAAAATTACTTCTTTAGCATCAGCAGAGGCACAGCTGAACTTTCCTAAATCCATCTGAGAGAAGAAAGCAAAACAGTGGAGAATTGTGTCAGTGCTAAATTTTGTAATTTTTGCCATGTGCACCTTTTGTTTATGGTGGGTAATGTAACTCAGGCCGTAGTTTGGCATTTCCTGGGTTTGATCCTCTTTTCTTCTCAGTGTGATATCTTCCAAAAATCCAGTGAAACATCCTAGTGGAAATAATAACTGTGAAGAGATGGCTTCTTGGCCCAGCCCATGCTATACAGTCCTTTAAACCAAAGTAAGAATGGGAGAAAGGGAAATTTCTAGGTGTTGCAGGCTGTTAGACCATCTACAAGGCAGTACCTGTGGCCAGCAGGCAGGCTGTAGCTTGTTCCCTAGGTGTAAACTGGTGCTGAAGTTCTTACCCAGCTGTAGCCTAAATGGGTGTCTCAGGCATAGCTAAACCAGCAAAATACTCTTCCAAAATCCGTGTGAGAGCAATCGCCTTTGGATGAATGTATTATACTGCGTTTTGAAGTGACATATGCATTACTGTATGCTAGCACAATTCCCAAGCCTCATAAGGGTAACTCTGAGTGTACCAAACCCTATGGGCCATGTACATGTCAGGATGGGCAGAGAAAACCAGCATGTAACCTAGAAAGCCATCCAGAGAGTGCTTAGATCATGGGACTGCACTTCAGCAAAATTCAGGCCAGCAATTGCTAAAGAACTGGCATAGACTGGATGAAAGTCATAGAGAGCACACACATCCACTGGGACTGTGACCCAAGCTGGTGTTCCAATGTTCATGTGGACTTCTGGCAGGGATTGAGCAGAATTAGCAGTGAAAAAATACATTTGAAGTATCTGGAAATGTAATCAGAGTTCCTACTGAACTGGTACCTGCCAGCTGTAGTTATTCAGACACATGTAAAATTGCTGGCAGTTAGTACCCATTAAAGGTGGATTATCTTCAATATGCCTAAATTTCTTTATAGATTTGGCACTTTTTAAACCCTGTGTTTATGCCACACTAACAATAAGAGTTTTCAATAAGGAAATGGCACATCAGTTCCTGATTTTAAAAAAGCCCAAACAAAACCAGTAAAAATGCCTCACCCTGCAGAACTTGCATTCCAGTCTATAGTTTCATTGCAGAGCTAACAGCTGCTTTATAAAGCTGCACCTATCCTTTTCTGGAAAGTGCTCAGAGTATTATCACTCTCTCTACATTGCCTGACCCAATGAAGGTGCTGAGGGAAGGAGTATATACATAAGGCAGTATAAGTACTGGGTACAAAAATCTAATTGACAGAAAAATGAGCTACATGACAAAATCAGGAATTTATTTAACCTGTCATAAAATGAGTGTCACAGTATAATCCTGCAAAGTCAAATGCATCAACTCTTCAGAAGTGTAAGACTATCTACAGTAAAGAGGATAATGTGTACTGAAGTTCAGAGTAGTAAGCCAAGGATGAGACTGTTTCAAAGGAACTGAAGAAATTAAACTTTAGATTTGCCCAAACTTTGTGGCTAGTATCTGATCTTATCTGACTGTAGCAACACAACAATCCTTGGATAAGAAGTTATGTGCTAATTTACACACAAGCCAAAAAAACACTTTTTAAAGTCTGTTTTTATACCACAGTAAAAATGGAAGATTCCTGTAACAAAATAATACGTCAGTTCCTGATAAACAATGTAAACACATCCCACCCTAAAAAGCTTGCATTCCAGATGACAGTGTACACTATAGTGGCACAAAACCCGCACAGGTTTGTAGCTCCTGATAAAACATTAGAACACAGAAAGCAATGAAATAGAGACTTAATTATTGCTGCTAGACAGGAGGCAGAAAGAAAAGCAAAACCAACTCTGAGCATAAGGGTGTGGCAAAACCAAGGAAACTAGCAAACTAGTTTAAAATAAGCAAGTGTATCTTACATAATATGTAAGAAACTTTTGATAAGCAGATGAAATCATACAATGCACATGAGTCTCCCTCCCCACTTGTCCTCTTCTTGAAAAAAACCAAGTGCTGCAGGCAAGTTGCATCTTTTAAAACTCAGGTGTCTGTGACTGTTCGTTGGGAAACCCTCTTAACACAGCCTAGTTATCCTTACAAGCACTGTAGTGTCTAACTGGAGAGTCAAGGTCCCCAGTTTATTGTACTTGGGCCTCTCTAATCTTGTGCAATATTAAGGTAACAGACCATGCTTGGGAAACAGTGCAGCCAATGTAAGACCTTGTTATGTCTTATCTTTCAGTCATCTATGTGTAAGATCATTTACATCTAAAAACATCTGAAGGTTTCTGGAAAGGAGACAGGCCAGGAAAGATGAAGAAAAAGAAAATGAAAAAAGTGAACTACTGGAAACAATTCATCTACTACAGAATTTCATAAATACATTTTAGATTTTGAGACCTGAGTAAATTTCAGAAAGCTATTGTGAATTGTTTTTTCTTTTGGAAAATCAAAACACAATTGATCAGAATCAAGTGGTTTATGATATCTGTTGAGACCTCTTCTTTGGCCCCCTTAACTTCGAGCAATTAAATAACTTTCTCCTTTTGTTTTGCTTTTTTTCAAGTGGAAGTCCCTGCAGTGTCTGCAGGGAACGGCAGTTTCTTAGCTATGCCACTCAACAGTCATCCAGCTAGCTCCACCTCACTAACAAACCAGCACATGTCCTTTTCTGTTCCTGCTACCAATGCACTGGAAAGAAGTTTCATAATTCCTGGTATGTACAGTACAGCTATAGGTGTACACTTGTACACAGGTTGATTTATACAAGGGGAAAGCTCTCATAAATCTGGTCATTGACCATGAACAATGTCAGGGAAAAGTATGGCAGCTGTTTCAATCAAACACTTAAAAGTGTGGCGCTCACTAAAAGAACTAAAAATATTCAAGGGAAATTAAAAGTCCATTGCCCCTAAAGAAATAGAATGAGTCTTTCATTTAATTGTTGAAGTGCAGGTTAATAAATAAGAGGACAGAGTTATTTACTATATGCTAATCTAAATAATTACTTACTTGTCTTAAGAATAGGAAATCACAACATTTTTATTAGTAAACGTTGTTTTAGTTCTGATTTCTTTTTCATCCAGAAGTTTGTAAAGGACTGTGGAATAATTATATTTGCAATAGTAGAGCAAAATCTAGGTTGGAATTTTGTTCACAAAAACTGAGTACTAACCTAAGTGATGGGCTGTTTAGCCACCTTACATTGATCATGTTGTGTAGCAGAGGATGCTTATGATACTCTGGCAAGTGCTAATGACAAAGACACAATCCAACACCTTTCGCTGTTAAATCTATGCTGGAAAGGAACCAAAAAGCAGTGGATAAGATAAAAGTCTTGAGGTATCTGATGCTAGCTGAAACAGCACAAAATAGCAAAAGAAATTCTGTCACACCTACAGAAACTCAGAGCTATGGCTGATTAAATTGCAAGCACTGCATCAACAAAAAAATTTCCCAGCGAAGGTTCAGAGGGAGGCTGTTTGCTATCTGTACAATCTGCATGATTTGCAATTATGTGGGAAAGACGTAGTGCAAAGGATGGTAAAATTAATTCAGATACATAATATTTACACCTTTCCTCTCTTCTGGCTCTCTGGTCCATACATCTGCAGACTTTGCCTTAAGCGCTTTTCCTTATGTTAATAGAATTTCTCTTTAGACTGTCGAAAACCAGTGGTCACTAAAAGCTGGGTAAACCCTTGTATTTCACATTCGTCATACCTTTTAAGAGTTTTTGTTTCATGGATCCTATGGACCTCATGTAATCCTATGAATTCTGGTTCATAAACTCTCCCCTGGGAATATTTGTGTAGAAGCTGCCAGAAAGGATAAGTAGCTTTTAGAAAGCTTTTTCTTTTTTAGAAACCTTTAGAAACCAAGAGCCTTTAAAAACAGAAGAGTCACTATTCTGCACTCATTTCAGGATCTTCACCACCAGAGTGTCTACCTGTCAGCGTGAAAGGGAGCCAAGAGAATACAAGCTTTGCAGATCCTTCTCAGCAGATACTTAACTTTGTTCTTGGAAATGGCACATCAGATGTTATAATATATCCAGGTAAGAGCAATAGCCTCTTATCCACATAAATAGGCAGAAAGTACTGGAAAATCAATGCTGTCAACAAGTCAACAAGTTCTCTCATTTCAGTTACTGATCGCTACGATAGGCTGAAAACTGTCATTTGTTTCTTTCCAGTGCTGACTTCTTCCAAAGAAACATTGATATCCCCAAGTTTTCCAGTTAGTTTATGTGGTAAGTAGAAAGTGAATTTTATTGGGAGAGGGAGCATATTGCTTCTACCCAAAGCCAATTCTCCCCTCCAGGCTTTACCTATATTGACCTTATTGAGGAAAATAAAAATTAATGGCATTTCCTCCTTTGTATTGATCACTGGCTGCTTAGTCTAGTCCAACATACAGAGCAGATGAGGGGTTGTAGAGCTACGGGTTCAGCTGTATATTAGCAGCCAATCCACTGTGTTTGCTATGAAGTACAGTTTCTGGAAGTCTTCTTGTCTAGTTAAAACAATACAAAAGCTCAGTGTGTTTGAGCACCATCAGAAGTGGAAGTTGTGCTGGTACTGGCACTGGCATGGCCTGAACATCTCAAATGCTCAGTGCTGGAGGCCAGACTGCAGTCAGTTCACATGGAAGCCCCAAAACCAAAATGATGATGACTTATTTAACTAAACAATACAGAAGCCTAATATACAGAAAAGCTTATAAAGAAATCACAGCCTTGGTCAGGGTATAACTGTCCCACTTGTGGTAGAAAACTTTCCTCAGATGCTCTTCTTCCAGCCCTCGGAGAGCTGTTAAAACAGGGAGTTTGATTTCAGTGGTTATTTATTTTCTTATTTCTGTGCACCCTGGTGATTACACCTGCTTGCAGCTTAGTACAAGTGTTTTGTTGCCCTCTGGTGGCTAACGCCACCTGAAATAGCAAAATTTTAAGGTGAGGATTAATAGGCAAATACCCCTAGGTTTGGGGAAGTATTTGTAAACGATATATACTGTTTCTGTGAATACACAATACTAATAATTCCAACTGAATTACAGCAGCACAACATATATGAGCATGTCACAAACCTCAGAATTCCAAATGCAGCAGAAAAATTAGCACATAAACTACCAAGCCAGTCTCTTTTCCTTTTAAAAAAAATTATTAACACCTGATTGATTTGTCCAATGCTGCTTCCCATCTAAATGTCTCATTACAGCTTTTTGTGGTTTTCCATTCTGTTGTTTTTATTTAATAAAATAAATAGTAAACCAAAACCAGACACTTGGCTGAAAATAGGCATATTGCCTCTTTATTTAATATCTTAAGTTGATTTTTCTTCTACAAGGAGGAGAACTATCTCTATATCAAATGTATTCTTTCACTGGAAAAAGGACTTGCTTATTAGAAGTCTGCCAGAAGCAACTCTGAACTCTAACATTCTACCTGTTGCTGGCATGCTGGGTAGGAATTGATTCCCAGATCTCTGAAACTTTGATGAACCAAATGTTATGGTAATAAATAAATTTTTAGAAATCTAGGGAGATAACTTGTTTTGGAGTTTTTTTCCACATCTCTGCTGAGTGTGGTTACCATGAGACTATTGATGAGGTTGGGTTTGTTACAGTCTTGGTCAATTTAAATTCTGTCCTGTGTCTGCAAAGCTTTTCCTACCAAAAGTTTTGTCAAAATTGACACTCTATCATTAACAGTCTGTATAAAATATGCTTTCTCTGAAAAATTCCCAATTTCTTTGTGTGTGGTAGACACTGCTCATCTGACCAAGTGCAAAGGCCTGCACTAGTTTGAAAACAAACAGGCAAAAAGAAAGAAAATCGGACGGTGACAGTACATCATCAGGAAGAGTAATGGGTAATTTCTGTTACCAATAGTCACTTCTCTGTGACTTTCATCCTTAATGCTTGGTCTCAAGGTGCAGAATAACAAAATGAAGCTATTGCTTTTGATGACATAATGAAGTCCTATGTGTGAACATGAATTTATGCAAAACACTGACATTTGCAAAGAACAATGGATGTCACCTTGTTATGATAGGTCTTCTGCTTCATACAACTGTCAGAACAGCTATCATCTTGTTTGGTGTCATACTGCCTGCAACAGTTCATGTCAGCTGAATTGTACTTGTGTGAGGATTTTTTTCCTTTCCCTTGTAAAATTTAAAAAAAAAAAAATTCTCTGAATGATACATAGTTTATGTTGCAATGAACTTGAAAATTCCTGTTAGTCTTATTGTTAAAATTAGTAAAGCAGAATTGATGACTATCTAGGTCTCTTCAAATATATTATTTGTTTCTCCAGGTTTAGAAATGTTCAAAGAAGTTCGAGCTCCCGTAATTCCTTCTGAAGAAACTTTCAAAAGGCCAAGTGAGTTTAGATCTCTTGAACTTAAAACTTCCTGTATTTTTTGGCTAATTTTTCTGTGTTTCTTTCCATACAGAAAAGCTACTTGTTGTGGGAATTGTCATTCAACAATTTGTGAAGCTGTTCCAAGTGTCTGAGCACAATTCCTGTTTTTAAGATGTTAGACTTGCCTACCTTTAGATATCTAGCTGTAGTGCCTACTTAGGAGGCCATTGTATTTAGCTGATTTTATCACATGCATAGATACCTCCAGAATTATTCAGTTCCTAGGTCTAAAAGTGTCTATTGTGCCTGCACTCCTAATTTAAGTACCTGCAGTTGCATGGGACAAATCCAGACCTACATGCTTTATGGGAACTGATATATTTTGACCATATTACAATTATGTACTTAAACCACCTTGAAGCGATGTTGTCATTTTTGGACTGTTTTCTTCAGTTTGTTTGTGCTTTTTATTTCTCTAGAGCCAGTGGAAGCTTTCTGTACAGCACTTATGGAATATTTCCAAGATGTGTGCAAATCTGTGACCATGGAGCGTGAAGTAACTCTTGATCACCTGTTTATTGATGAGACACTTGTTCAAAGCCAAACTGAAACCAAGACTGGGAAGAATAGTGTAAAAGCAATGGAAAAGGAGCTGGTAACTTGCAGTCTCCAAGGGAAGGAAAAGGCAGCCCTTAAAAGAAGCCAAATATTTCAAATCCCGGGAGGTAAAGACTTAGAAACTAAAGTGATTGTGGTGCTGGGAAAAGCAGGAATGGGCAAAAGCATTCTTGTTCAGAAGATCTGCCAGGACTGGTCCAATGGAGAGTTTTCTCAGTTTGAATTTGTATTTTGGTTTGACTGCAAACAAATAAGCTTGCTTGAGAAGCGATACAGCCTGAAGGATCTGCTGCTTGAATTTTTTATAAAACCTCAGGAGGGAAGCAAAGAGATCTTTGAGTATATCTTGCAAAATCCTGCTAAAGTCCTTTTGGTTTTTGATGGTTTTGAAGGGTTCCATGACCACGAGAACTTTCCTCGTTGCTCAGCCAGCCAGCCTGAAAAAGACTTGTGCAGTATAAAGGAGCTGCTTTCAGGACTCATCCAAAAAAAGATACTCAATGGTTGTACTTTATTACTTACAGCAAGACCAAAAGACAAGGTGTACCAGTATATGTCCAAAGTGGATAAGACTATTGAAATGGTAGGATTTTCCCCTCAGCAGAGAGAATTGTACATAACCAAATACTTTGAAGGATTACCCTACTGTGATAACGCACTGAAATTAATCAAAGAGTGTGAGTACTTGTTCAGTCATTGTTACAACCCCCTTATGTGTAGATTTGTTTGTTTTCTCTGTGAGACAGTACTTGAAATGGGAGACAAAAGCCTTCCTTCAACTCTTACCACAGTCTTCCTGAAATTTGTTCAGCAAAAGATAATTCCTATGCAAACAGATGTTACAGCCATGCAAAATCAAGAAAGACTAGCTACGCTAGCCCGTATAGCCTGGTATCTTGGAGAAAAGCATCAAAGTGCCATGAAAAGTGATCTTCTTCCTTCTAAGGAAGTTAAAGAATTTGCTCTGAAATATGGATTTTTCCTGCCTTTTGCATTCCCCGGACATTCAGATAGCGGAGAAGAGGTATTTGGGAGCACGTTCTCTGATTTTGTCATTCAGAATTTCTTGAGTGCGCTTCACCTTATGTTAGCAGAAGAGATCAAGGATAAAAGTCTAACAAAGTACCTGTCTTTTCCATCCAAGAAGAAAAAGCCTTATAACTGGTTAGATTTAGTGCCTCGATTTTTGGCTGGATTGTTGTTCCTGCAGGATGACCCCTACTTCTGCTCCCTTTCAAATAAGGATGTAAAACAGTCAACCAAGAAGCAGAAAACACTCTTGAAATATATTAGAAGGCTGCAGATAAATGAGCTCTGTCCGGAGAGGTTACTCGATCTTTTACATTGTATTTATGAAACACAAAGCAATTATCTTTTGCAGCATGTGGCCTTAAGGCTCAAGCCAGACCTATCTTTTCTGGGCATAGTTCTTACACCACCTGATGTCCATGTACTGTACTATATTTTTAAAAGGTCAAGAAAAGAGTTTTCCTTGGATTTGCGGAACAGCAGCATTGACATGCAAGGGCTAAAAGACTTGGTTGGCCTAAAGAATGTGGCATCGTTCAGGTTGGTCATTCTTTGTAGATAGTAGTGTCATTCAGAGGACTGTATGTAGATGACACTTTCATGCAACAACAGCAGTCATATCTGTTGATCTCACATGTTTTGTCACTTCACAGGGCCTCCCTCAGTGATACAGTCAGGCTCTGGAAATCTTTAGAACAAACAAAAGACTATGAACTGCTGAGAGTATCAACAGAGAAATTTGTTCTTGATCCCTTTAAGGCAAAGACGATGAAGGATGTCAGTGACCTTTCAGACCTTGTGGAGATGCAGGAGAAGATGATCAATTGGTAGGCTCATTTATGATCAAAAATTCTCTTAATACACTAGCGATTTAAGAGAATGGGGGTTCACTGACAGTGCTGGAAAATGGAGTCCTGTGCTTGTCCAAAGGAGAGGTAACTAAGGCAGTGCAAGCTCTTGTATCATCTCACAATGTTTTCCTACCCTGATGCGTGGTGGTTGTCATGGCAGGCAAGAGCAATGACAGCACCATGAAGAATATTTATCAAAATTGCCAATAAAAAAGCAAGCCGTCTTTTTTATTTTTCAGATTTCTTTTTAATCTCTGAGTATGCTATCTTCCAGTGCTTTCAGTTACATACCTTGGGCTAACTGATTTCTCCCCTCCCCCATAGCACCTGGGCCATGAATGAATGCTTGTTTTGCACCAGTCACAAATGACCTGAGTTAGTCCTTTAGCTCAGGAGGTAAAAGCTTGTGTTATGTGATCTATAAATCCTGTGTTTCATCCCTGCTCATGATGCAACTAGGGGATTGGTTGCAATTAAAAGCATGCATAAAGTATTTTGGTTGGGTTTTTTAAATAAAAATGGTGACTTCGATTTTAACATGGGCAGAGTATTTTGATGAAAATATACACAAAATAAGTTTCATGTTTGAAAATACTTGATTTAGAAGAATATATTTTTAAGTTTTATTGGAAAAAGAGCAAATGACTGCACCATGAAAGACAATTATCAGATTGAAATTAATCAAATGAGGAAAGGTTGGAGCAGAAGTTATTCTGAAGTTCCCTGGTTCCTCAGTTAGTGGAGCAGTGGTTTATTTCCTGTAAAAGCTTACTAAGAAATTATTTTTAAAGCACTGTTTTCATTGCTAAACTATTTCTCATAGTCTGGTTCTACTGTGATTTATTTAGTGTGCAAGATGCATCTGGTTGCAGCAGCTATGAAATTCCTGCCATCAAAAACCTCAGAAAACTAGAATTTGCGTAAGTGACATACCTCTATGTTGATTGATGTATGATTATATTTAAGACTGAGAAGAGTCATGGATATTGACTACAGTCATTGAACTAATGTATAGCTAGTTTATGGTAAAGCATTAAGTAACACCCATTTATTTCTCTTTTGGTTTTCTCAATTAGATTTATTAAGGTATGGCCAAAGCTCAAAAAATGTCATTTCTAGCTCCTGCAGTGATATAGATCAACATGGTTCTATCAATTTTGTTTGATTTTCTACAAGTTAGTTCCTTATCACCAGATGCAGATCTTGTGCTACAGAGTATAAAATATCTTGATCATGATACAACACCTGGAAGTTATTTTTTCCCCAGAAATGCTCAGCTTTTCTACCTGAGTCTTTCTGCCCTATCAGAGTTTAGGCCAAGAGAGAATAAGGTCAGAGAATGCCTCCCAAATGAAATATTTTACACCATTTTCCTAGTAGAAGGAAGATTGACTTGGAAACACTGACTTTAAAAATTAGGTGTAGTAACATTTCTTTTTCCCACAAACTGTAAGCAGCCTCCAAGGCTATTCTGTTGCTTAAAATATCCTGCCATAGTGTGTGAGTTAATTTGGGCAGAAATTGCACCAGTGCAATGGAGAATTCACATCAAGTCTTCATCTGTTTCCTGCTCTTCACATCTGACCCAGTCTAGAACTGCTATGCTCGGCCTCACTTCTGATTTTATGCTGCTTTCTCATCTCATTTCCTCTCCTACTTTTCCTTTATTTTAAATTTTTGGTTAAAATTCCAATCCTTTTAACTTGTCTGAACTTGTTGGGATACCAAGGAAACTCTAAGTAAGAGGTTAGCATCTGAGGGACAAACACTTGGAGCTGGGATATTAAAGTTCAGTTTATGCTTTAAGCTGCAGTAAAATGTTGATCTTAAGTTAGCCTGAATTGCCAATAGTTCGAGGGGGAAAAAAAGGGAATATTTTTTTCACCTCTGTTAGCAATTTTAGAATAGTTAAAATTAAAAACCTGAAAAAAATAGGAAAAGAACAGAAATACAGGAATCTAAAACAAGTGAGATAAGTCTTGCAAAGAGTAACAAAAAGGTGGCAAATGCAGGTACTACTGCTTCTGTGCAAGCAGTTCTACTCTGTCTGACCTTAGCCTTGTGGGGTCCTCACCCAGAGGCTTCAAAGCAGAAATCCTTGCTGCAGATTGTAGGGAATGGCTGTTTCTGAGGAGTGTAAACTAGCTTGCATTTGGGGATACAGGGGAAGAACTTAAAAATTCATCACTTCTGCTGTTTCTGAGCATGTGAAAAAACTGCTGCATGTCTACATCTATTTTCTTCCAGGCTGGGTCCAGTATGTGGCCTTCAGGGATTCCTAAAACTCGTGGAAATTCTTGCAGCATTTCCATCACTTCAGCATTTAGAGTGAGTAATGTTAAAGATTAACTTTGCTCTGTTGCTCCTCAGCAGCCCTTGATGATGGGGAAGCTCATGAACTCAAGAAACGTTTTATTTGCCAACAAGACTACTTGGTTTAATGAACAAACTGAACAACAAAAACGTTCAGAGAATATCATTGCAGATTAAAAGCTAGCGCTCTTCATCTCCCTTAAGACACGTGGTAGTGGTTTGTTTGATTACCCCTTCAGTCGCTTCCCTGTGTATTCCTCAGTGGTTAAAGGCTTGTGGGAAAGGTTTAGTACGGACCCCCACAGGGTGCTCCCCCTTCCTGCCATGACACTGATCAACACTTCCTGCGCATTACTTATTTCTTCATTCAAGCTCCGTAATATGCCTGAGCCCCAGGCTCCCTTGTGGTTGAGGTTTCTGAGGGACTCACGGTCATGTATGTGCCAGGAGAGGACAGGCTCCCTCCTGAACCAGAAGCAGTGTTCAATTTGGGGTTTAACTTCAGTATTTGTCCTGGTGCTGTGCGCCTTCCAGTGTCAATGGACATCCTGAACTTCTGGTAGAACTTGTAAGAAATTGAGCCTTGTGGATTTGATTCATATAAAAGATATTTTAAAAGCCATATTCAGCTAGTATCTGGTTTTATTCTGCCCATGTATTTCCACACAGTCTTTGTCCCTTCCTTCACCATGAGCAGTACTAGAAATAGTTTTAAGAACTCCGGTTACTATTTATTCTCTTGTATCCATGACAAACCAGCTGTCTCTGAATTTTAAGCTTCTTTATGCTAGAAACAATTGTAGCAACAATAGTCAATATTCTGCCATCATCTCTGTGGGAAGATTACTGGGTTTTGAGAGAACCTTTGGCCTTCCTGGCTCAGCCCGTTGGCCATTGGTCTGTATTGTATCTGGCCTTTTCATGATATTTTGGGAAAACAATAAAGCTCTAAAATTGAAATGAGTCCAATGTATGCCTGCGTTGTCTGTCAGATTAGAAGGGGATCCAGTATCTAAAATTGTGGCTATCTGAAACTCTTTCCATCTGGATACTTGAATGAGGAAAAACTTCATTTCTAATACTCCCTCTCTGGAGAAGGAGCTGTTTAGGCAGGGATTTACAGTATCTGGTGGATTTTGTCAGTTCTGTATTTCTGTGTGCATGGGAAATCTCATTTCAGCATAGCTGGAACACAGCTATTTCATAACCATTTTAATAATCTTCAGTGTATGGTGGAAGCACGGCATTAAGTGCTACCATTTGCATATCAAAGAAAATGGGTCAAGCCATTCAACTAGTAAAAAAAAATTTCTTAGGCTGTAAATTTGGGAAGCAGAAAGCTGCTTATTAGAGAAGTGTGATGCTTCTTGCTGATTGAGGCTACTGCAGAGAAGGAGGTTCTCGAGATAGATAGAGCAGTCTCTGAGGTGAATAAACCACAAAAATTTAGATTAAAAGGGAAGCTAATTCTCTCTTTGTCATCACCCAGCCTTGATGCTCTGAGTGAAAATGGCATAGGAGATGAAGGAGCAAAGAGTCTGTCTGAAGTCTTTCCAACCCTGACATCACTGGAAACATTAAAGTAAGTGCAAGGTTAACAGTTCTGGGAAAATTTGAAAAGAAATAGATTAAACCTAGAGCCTTAAGGGACTGTGTGTTAACAGTTATGGGCACAACTAACCCATGGGCATGGAAGACCAATGAGTCTATGGACATACTTAATCTGTACGTTCATTAGAGAAATAGGTTAATCCTATGGCAATTCCTCATTTCCCTTCAAAGGCCATAATTTGTCTTTTTCCCTGCATTTGGTCTAAACAGACCGTCCAAATTACATGAAAAAAAGACATAAAAAATGACTTTCCCACAATGTAATAAATTAGAATAAATGTGCTCAACTAACAAAGCAATCTCACTTACTGTAGCTTATCACAGAATAAGATAACAGATGTGGGTGCGGAGAAACTAGCTACAGCTCTTCCTTCCTTGTCTTCGTTAAAGACACTAAGGTAAGTACTTGTATCCTGTTCAGTATTTTTATACAACATTCCTTGCTGTCTCTGTCAGAAATTACTGAACGTGGAACAAATATGTACACTGTGCAGCAGCCAAGCTTTTGACTTCATTCTTGCATAAAGCGTTTAGAGAGAAGAGAAGAGAAGAGGAGAGAAATGTATGACCCAGGGTAGACACACAGAAGGATATCTCAGGAATATAACAAGGACTGTACTGACTTTTAAATCCAATCCATAATACCCACTGATGAATAATACCCTGTGCACCCAGGGCCATGATCTGCTGCAAGCTTATGTTGAGCTTGCTAAGTGCAGTGCTAAGCCCTAAGCCAGCACCGAGGTGGTGTGTTTGCTGATATGGGACCAATGGTCCACCCCACTTAATTAAAATGTCTGGCATAGGCCTGAGTGAAATGTCTCAGTAGGGAATGCAAGAAACTATGGTGTGTAATTCTGGAATAATTTGCTCAGTTGGAAATCTTTTGAATGCTGTGCCCCAAATCTTTGAGCTTCATTTTCTTGCAGATTTTTAATTTGATCTAATGTAGACAGAGATGTTCTCATTATTCATTAAGAATCTAGACCTATTTTTGTTGTAGCTGTGCTAGCTGAAGAAAGGATGTGGCCATTTGCCTTGCTTGATACAGAAAATATGAAACTGTGTTTTGAACATTAACTGCAAATAGATAAGGATAAATTGGAAGTTAAGGTGTACCAACCATATCTGAAATTCCTTGATCTAATATATAATCTGTTTACATTATCTATTATTCAGTCGTGACTATACTGGTTTGGTTTTCTGCAGCTTATACAACAATAGCATTTGTGATTTTGGAGCAGAAAATCTTGCGAAAGTTCTTCCTGCGATGGCATCTTTAAGAGTGCTAGAGTGAGTATGAAATTTATTGAGATGGCCCAGGAAAGCTTACTTGCTTGAATACTGAAAATTCTCATCTCCCATGGTCAAGGTAGAGCAGACAGAACTTGAAGAAGAAGATTTCAGGGAAATTTCACAGGGAAAATGTGCTTGTGCAGAGTCCAGATAGTCAGTGTTTAGAAAGGATTAAGCAGTAGTTCACCCTAAAAACAAAAAAAATCAGCTTTAAGATGGGACAATAGGGTCATGGGGAGTTGGAGAAGGACCTTGGGTACATAGAATAAGAAATTCCTCAGATGAACTAACTTAACAAAGTTCTAGTTTCACTTTGGAGTATTTTATTACAGGTTTTTTTGAATCAAGGACCTTTTTTGTTTTTTTCTTTTTCTTTCTCACCCCATCTGCAGATAAACCCATACAGTATTTTTTAATTTAAATGAAATGTTTGATTACACTGCTACACAATGTGATCTGGATTAACAAAGTTTTTTTTCCCTCAGTATTCAGTATAACAAAATCACTGGTGTTGGAGCCCAGCAGCTGACTGACAGCCTACGAAAATGTCCCCATATAAAGAACTTGGTGTAAGTCTCTTGATATGCTGTTTGCTGTATCTTCGTTTTGATAATTGAGTTAGAATTCATGCTAAAACTGTGTTCTGTATTTGTCAGATTTATAAGAGGCACAAAAAAAGACATCACCAAAATACAAAAGCAGTCATAGAAATGTTAATAATGTCTCTGGTTTCAGCCGCATTAATTCCCAATCGTCCCAGGCAAGCAAGCTTGTCCTGCTTTAAGCATAGTTTACATTGACCCTCCCTTTGTTAATCTTCTACCCTCCCAGAGTACCTGACCTACTCTGTGCTGCAGGACTTGTATTTGAAGGATAATCAATGAGCAGCCACCATTAGAGGTTAAATAGACTGAAGCTTCCAGTACGTGTTCAGGGGAAGGCAGTTTGATAGAAAGTTAAAGAACAGTTACGGAGACAGGACTGTAGTGTGTCCTATAACCAGAGTCAGCTAGGTTATGGGGAGTGAACTGCATTCTTCTAAATGAAAATGCCTTTTCATTTGTTCCATAGCTTAAATACGTTTATAGAATTATATTCAAAAGGGAAAGGCAACTTTAAAAAAACCCAAAACAACAACAAACAAACAAACAAACAAAAAAAACCCCCAACCCAACAAAAACAAACAACCAAACCAAACCAAACCACTAACATACCAAACACACAAAAAAAACCCTGTGAAGTGAATTATGCTTCTTAAAATCTCTTTCCTTTCTGAATTTGCCCTTACAGGATGTGGAATCCCACCATTCCCTATGGAGTTCTCGAACACCTTCAGCAGCTGGACTCTAGGATCAGTGTGTAGATTCAGATGATTCGATAAAGGTAACATAAACCCTGGCTCCCTGAAACAAGATTTGGTTTTGTGGCAGCTGTGGATTCTGGCAGCAAGCACAGTAACAGCATCAACATATGCATGGTTAGGTAAAGAGATGCTGCCCTAGAGTGGCACAGATCAGTATCACATCAGGCCCCCTTTGCCTCCACTCACCTTGCACCCCCCACCTCCTTGGCACCAGCACTAGCAGACTGCAAGAGCTGCATCAAGAATGGAATTCTTCTAGGACTCCTAGTTCAGCCCAGTTCAGTGGCTGGCAGCTGGCCTGCTTACCTTTTCTGTTGCGAAAAACTAAATAGCTCTGTATGCTTCTCATGTTTAATAGATGAGTTCTGTACTCCTTAGAGATTGTATTGTGTTGAGTTCTGGTAAGTCCTTTCACTTTTCCTTTGGTTAATACAAATCCCCAACAGCTGCTAGTCTCGCTATGAAGCTGTGTCTATACTGTACTCAGAGCAAACCATTGGTTCCTACAATCCTTCTTGTCAGTCTGGTTTGTGTGATTTAGCCACTGGCAGTCACTTTTACTTCACTGATTCTGCCTGCACAGTTTCAAGGATCCTTGAAATAATTGCACTGTTAGCAATTTTCTAATAGTTTGCTGATGATCACCAGGATCTGACTGCCTTGATGCTCCTGGACTGAAGGAGCTGCAGCAGGCAGTGGAAGTTAGGGTTTTGTGTAGGATTTCTGGTCCCAGTTTTCTGTCATGTGCTTCCTCTTGCTCTTAAAAAACATTACACAGGATGCATCGGCGAAATGAACCCAGTGAAGAATGAGAAGCCAGAGTCAAGCCAGACATCAGATGCCCGCCAGCTTTCTTTCAGATGGCAAAAAACACATTGCAGAGTGATTGCCAGCTGCTTGAGCTGTGGCTTGAATGGTCCTGTCAATGGCTGTGCTTGCCAATGGCTCCCTAAACCGTGCAGTGAGCCAAGCTTTGCATGACTCTTGCTCTCAGTGCACTAATCACCAGATGTAGACTGGGCTATATATATATGGCACTGATCAGGCTACAGGTTGTAGAAGGTTTATGTACCATACCAGCTTCACAGACTAGCTTTATACAGCAGCAGTGAAAAATTGTAGTGATCCTTAATAGCCTACAGCACAACTAACTCTGTGTCTTGTTGAATAACCATACCTTCTTGGGAAAGAAGCCATTAGGAATATGAACACTGCCAGGGAACCTTACAAAAGGAAAGCTTTCTCTAACCTTCCGTGTCTGTCATTCAAGGGGAGCATGAAATAAGGGTCTCTGAACATGTAGATCAGCTCCCAAATGACCTTGGTTTTTCTCTGGACACAGAGCAATGGCAGTCAGTGGTAGAGAGCTCTACTCTGTGAAAGTCGGTGATTCTTGGACACTGGTCAGCCAAATATATGGTTTTGGTGATGTTAATGGTGATTAACCTGACGGGCATACATCTAATATTCTGTTTTCATCACTTCACAGGTGACATAAAGAAGAGGGGAAGATGTTCTCTGTGTTGTCCTATCTTTTTGCTACTTTATGAATCGGTGGCTGATTTTCATGGTAGTGGCAAAATGAAAAAAAAGTCACATTTAGGCTTCTGGGTGATGCTTGAAGTGGGTGAATGATGGAGTTCAAATTTTTTAAAGGTCATTAAAAATGCTATTCATTTGTGTTTCTACTGACATAATGAAGCGTTAAGCAACATCAAGTTTCAAAGATGAAAAGAGCATCTGGATATTGTGATCACCATTACAGGTGACCAGGAATCACCAGGTTATTGATAGTATAAAATTCCATCATCGATTCATCAGAGGGTAGACTGCAAGCTTCTGGACCTGCAACATCTGAAGTAGTGACATATCAAATCTAATTGTTTCATGGTGCCAGTGGTACCTGTAATCAAATTCAGTGTGATGATTTTGGACTTCCAAAGCTCAGTGTTACAGATTTCACCTGTCTGTCTGGACTGATTTGAAGCACTGGGGTCAGGAGCATAAATATGAATAATCAGTCTTAGAAAACAGTCTGATATTGTAAGATTATCCACGAGAATCTAGAAGTGACTCTTTTCTTGATGTTAGTCACCAGTGCTGTCTTAAGGGATAGAGAGATATTTTCTATCACTCTCTTGTTCTAGAATCCTTCAAAAAGATTGAGGGGAAAAAAAGAAGTAAAGAGAAGAAATGAAATAAAACTGGAAAACTATTAAGGATTTTTCTGACATTATCACAGAAATCCAAATGCATACAAATAGCTTCAGTCTACTGCACAAAAATCCTCGAAGTGACAGTCTTCAAAGATTTTTACTCTGTCTCAAATGAGAACTTTAAATTCATATACCTGGATTGGGATTTAGTTTCTCACTTGCAGGTGGCAGTATAAATGTATGAGCATCAATTTTATACTTGACAGTGAAATCACTAGTGTGTGTGATTTATATGGCCTTTTATAGAGCTATGAATAACTAGGTGATGACAGACAATAACATCTTTCAAAGCATTATCATGTGTCTATTCTTGCTGGTCTCAGTGATATGCGGGCCAAATACTGGTCCTGTTGACTGCGATAGCAAACCAATTGTCTCCTTTTTTTCTTTTCTTTCATTTCAGCTCTGTGAACACAGAGAGAACTTACAATCGTACAGAGACAACTGTCAGGATTAGCATTCTGGCTTCCTGTCCAGATAGTCTGGAGTCAGAAAAACAAAAAGGGATGGAAAAAAGCTAGAAATATTCAATATGCCACAAATTGGGAAGGGAGGTCTCTCCTTCATGGTTAGCTCAACAACCTCCTTGAAATCTCTTCTGCTAGGAAGCAGTGGCAATACTGACCTAAAGATCTATGCAAACTAGAATCTCTCAGCTAACCTCTCAAATATTCTGTACCTTGGTTTTTAAAAAGTCCCAAATTTAAACAATTCAAAACCACAATCTTTATGTTCTTTCCAGCAAATTATACTTCTCTGCTAAAGTTTCAGTGCTTGCAGAATCTTGGCAGCAGCGGTGGAGGATGGACAAATTAAAGAAGGAAGGAAGGTCTGGTTTGTTGTTTCTGTTAATCAAAGGAGAGCGGGGAACCAGAGCTAGTACATGAAGGTAATAGTAGAAGAGAGCAAGGTGGAAAAACTCTATGGAGAATATGATTTTAACTAGACAGTGGTATTTTTCTTAACTATCTGCATGGTTCTTCTCTCTAGCCAAACTCTAGCCAGAGTAATGGAAAAACTCTCATTTACATCCCCCTCTTTCAGCTGTTTGAACGGGAAGTAGTTTGAGCCAAATCTTGTGTGATGTTCCCATCAGGCTGCAGCACTCCAGCCATGCAGATCTATGGTGAGCCCTTGTCTTGGCTTCCATTAACTAAGCTTTGGATGACAAATGCCCCTTTAGGGATATATTCTGCAGCTACACTTCACTGTGACTGAATCTGAGAATGTGCTAAATATTACAGAGGCAGCTGAATGTTACAGGACTCTGTCTGGATGGATAAAATCATGTTGGGAATACTGCTGTTCTCTTTCTATGAGTTAGTGGGAGATGTATGTTTATAATGTACAGATTGTAAATTGTGATACAGTGTTTTGGTTGTCTTTATACATCTTTTTTTAAGTATTAATAAAAGTGTGTATTTCTTTTTACAGTAGCTGGTAGTAGCTGTTGAAAATTATTTTGATTTTTCTCCTGAAAATACTATGAAAACCACTGCTGGCTTCTGAACATAATGACATGCTAAGGGCTTCGTATTGTAGGTTAACGGAAAGTGCAATGTGCAAGGGAGACAGGCTGGTCCTGCTGGCTCTTACCAGTTCAGTGGTCTGGAAATGGAGAAATAATTCTTTCTTAACTGGCAATGGGATCTTGCAATGCCAACTGACAGACTGTAAGTCCAGAATTAGAAGATATAAGAGTGCTGACTGAAGCTGGCTGCTAATAACAGCAACAAGATGTTTTCATCCCTTCAGTCTTTTTGCAGTTTAAAGTTCTAAAATTAATCAAGGTTCAAAGTCTGGATATTCTTGTGGCACGAAGCTCATCCAAAATGCTTTTGTCAAAGGAGTGCCTTGTGTATAGAGGACTGAATTCACTGGCTACCCTAAAAAAGCTGTTGTGATCAAATCTGTGTTCTAAAAATCTTTTAGGATGAGAAAAATGCTACTCTTTGTATGCCCATGCTCTTTTTAATGTCAAAGAAGCCTTGTTAAAATGCTAAGGCTTGTCTTATGATGGTAGTCAGATCCTGTAATCTGAGGGCTCTCCCCATTCTTTAAATGTATGAGGCTGAGCTGACAAATCAGAAATCTTGATCTAAGATTCAGAATCTCCACAGAGATTACTTGGTGGAATTCATATTGCTTGATCTGTGCACGTGTGGCATAAACCCACTGCAGAGAAATGATTACAAACTAGTAGATACTGCAATAAGTACCTATAATGACAAACTGAACCATGTTCTTAAAATGGCATACATGTGACCCTGAAAAATTAGTGAAGCCATCTCTGTGAACAGTATGAATTTCTAATTATATAGGCAGCAGGAATGCTGCCTTCAGTAGCAGAATTCAGCCCTTCTTATGTTAGTACCAAATCGGCATGTGAACACAAGCGTAACAAGTCTTTAAACTTAGCTATTCTTTACATAGGTACCTAAATCAGGATTTAGTTCCCTAAATGTATCTTCACATGTTAGAATATTGTGTCCTAAGTGACTTCATCCCTCAATTGCAGGCCAGGGATTGTATGGAACAAAGCACTTCTCTCAGTGTTTTTAAGGTCCCAAACTTTATCTGATGGAACCTATCCTGGAGTTAGTTCAATGTTGTTGAGCTACTTAGTTCTATGATGGTGCTTCACCTCTTGCAGAAGCAGCTGAAAATTGCATTTGGGGCACAGAATTTTTGGGACTGGGAGCAAATCTCTGCTGCACTAAGAGCTGAAAAAATGACATTTGAGTGCAACACACTCAGGTGGTGGAGGAGCCGACAAGGACAGCTGTACTACTGGACCTAGTACTGACCAAAAAAGAGGGACTGGTGGAGGACATTAAGGTTGGGGGGTAGCCTCAGCTGTAGTGATCATGAGAAGATTGAGTTCAGGATTATGTGTAGCAAGCATAAAATGACAAGTAGGATTGCAACCTTGGACTTCAGGAGGGCTAACTTTGATCTCTTCAAGAAACTGCTTGGAGAAATCCCATGGGTTAGGGCTCTAGAGAGTAGGGGGGCTCAAGAGAGCTGGTTGATACTCAAGTATCACTTCCTCCAAGCTCAGGATCGGTGCATCCCTAAGAGCAAGAAATCAGGCCAGGGAAGCAGGAGACCTGCATGGTTGAGCAGGGAGCTTCTGAAAAAGCTCAAGTGGAAGAAGGAAGTTGTCCTGGTTTGAGCAACGCAGGACTAATTTCTTTTCTAATGCTTGGGAAAATTGTACTTTTAGAAGACTCTGGTGCCTGAATTTGTGAAAATATTTACTTTATAGCCAGCTATGGTGTGTGGGTGTCAAGGTCTCAGTGTTTTCAGGCTAGCCAGGTGCAGAGATGAGGAGGAGCGAGACCCAGGCACTTGACTCAAGCTGGCCAACAGGATTATTTCATACCGTGAACGTCACATTCAATATAAATTAGAAAGTTTGCCGAGGAGGAAGGCTCTCCCTTGATGGCAGCGATCCAGAGAACTCCTTGCTCCGGTGCCAGACCCCTGAGGCCTTCCCTTCCTCCCGAAGCCGTAGCATTCGCAGTGTCCGACATTTACTGTCCACTGCTGGGAGTGCACAGCTTCCTACTGATATAGTTGGCTGAGTATAATCCTTATATATATATCTTTAGATTGGTATTGGGATCACTATTGGTTCTTTAGTGTTATTACTGTTAATTATTTAGTCTTATACTATTAAATCTGTTTATATTTCAACCCCCTGTGTTTCCTGGTTTTCTTCCCGATTCCCTCTTCCTGGGTGGGGAGGGGTCATCGGGTAACAGAATAATTGTCTAAATGACAATAAATTGATGTGTGTTTCTCAAACCATAACGGAAGTTTACGCTAAGTGGAAGAAGGGACTGACCACTTGGGAAGATGACAAGAATGCTGCTGCCAGAGTATGCAAGGACAAAATGGGGAAAGCTAAGGCCTCCTTGGAATTAAATCTGGCAAGGGATGTCAAGGTAAACAGGAAGGTTTTCTTCAAGTACATTGGAGGCAAAAGGAAAACTAGAGAAAATGTGGGACCGCTGTGAGACGGGGGGCCATGGTGGCAGAGAAGGTGGAATTACTGAATGCCACCTTTTCTTCAGTCTTTACTGCTCAGGCCAGCCCTCAGGAGTCCCAGACTTTACAGGTAACAGAGAAAGCCTGGAGGAAGGAGGACTTTCCCTTGGTTGAGGAGGATCAAGTTAGAGAGCAGTTAAGTAAACTGGACATCCACAAGTCAACGGGTCCTGATGGGATGCATTCGCGAGTGCTGAGGGAGCTGGCAGAAGTCATTGCTGGGCCGCTCTCCAGCATCTTTGAAAGGTCCTGGAGAACAGGTGAGGTGCCTGAAGACTGGAGGAAAGCCAGTGTCACGCCAGTCTTCAAAAAGGGCAAGAAGGAAGACCCAGGAAACTACAGGCCAGTCAGCCTCACCTCCATCCCCCGAATGATGATGGAACAGCTCATTCTGGGCGTCATCTCAAAGCATCTGGAGGAAAAGGTTATCAGAAGTAGCCAACATGGATTCACCAAGGGGAAGTCACGTCTGACTAATCTGATAGCCTTCTATGATGGCGTAACTGGACAGATAGATGAGGGGAGGGCAGTGGATGTTATCTACCTTGACTTCAGCAAGGTTTTCGACACCGTCTCCCACAGCATCCTCATAGGCAAGCTTAGGAAGTGTGGGTTGGATGAATGGACAGTGGGGTGGATTGAAAACTGGCTGGCAGATAGAGAGCAGAGGGTTGTGGTTAGTGGCACAGAGTCTAGTTGGAGGTCTGTGACAAGTGGTGTTCCCCAGGGGTCAGTCCTGGGTCCAGTCCTGTTCAACATACTCATCAATGACCTGGATGAAGGGACAGAGTGTACCATCAGCAAGTTTGCTGATGACACAAAACTGGGAGGGGTGGCTGACACACTGGAAGGCTGTGCTGCCATTCAGCGTGACCTGGACAGGCTGGAGAG
>VFFE01007078.1:1961956-1981067 GCA_008921705.1 Burhinus oedicnemus | reverse complement strand
TCTACTCTGCTCTGGTGAGGCCGCACCTGGAGTACTGTGTCCAGTTCTGGGCTCCTCAGTTCAAGAAGGACAGGGAACTGCTGGAGAGGGTACAGCAGAAGGCTACAAAGATGATTAGGGGACTGGAACATCTTTCTGATGAGGAAAGGCTGAGGGACTCGGGTCTTTTTAGTCTGGAGAAGAGAAGACCCGGAGGGGATCTCATCAATGCTTATAAATACTTAAAGGGAGGGTGCCGGGAGGATGGCACCAGTCTTTTTGCAGTGGTGCCCAGTGATAGGACAAGAGGTAATGGGCACAAACTGGAACGTAGGAAGTTCCATCTAAACATGAGGAGGAACTTCTTTATTTTGAGGGTGGCAGAGCACTGGAACAGGCTGCCCAGAGAGGTGGTGGAGTCTGCGACTCTGGAGATACTCAAAACCCGCCTGGACGCCGTCCTGTGCAACCTGCTGTAGGTGTCCCTGCTCTGGCAGGGGGGTTGGACTAGATGATCTCCAGAGGTCCCTTCCAACCCCTGTGATTCTGTGAGAGTACCAGAAAAAAGCAGTTTGATAGACAATTTTCATTGCCATTGTTTTGGGGGATCTAAACTGTCACCTTCTTATTCCCTCATACTGGCTGTCAAGAGACTCCTTACACCATCTGTCTGGATCCAAAAGCCTGAGCTGGGAGCAGATGGTAGAGACACAGACTGCAGAGGACAGACATATGCAGGGAGAGAGTTCAGGAGAAACGTTTCCAATTGTGCTTTATCTGAAACGTTCTTGATACATCAACTTGGCTTAACAACTGCACAGTGTGCAGTTCCTGGTGTTTCAGTTCAGGTCTGATTTTTTAAGTAGTTGTTCATGAGAAGGGTTTCCTACATGCTGGCCATCTCAACAACCTAGAACTACTTGCAGGTACCTGTAGGAAAACTGGAATTTCCTGGAAAGCATACTTCAGTAATTTTCTGTTGAAACTGAAGAAGAACAACTCCAACATATGACTGCTTACTTTTTCATGGAAAAGGTCAGTCTTTATTGCATTGCTTTCACATCTGTACATAGGAACATGAGCTTAAACAATCTGCAAACTATCTTATGTTAGATAATGAATCCACCTGACTCATATAAAATTTACTCTCTGATCTATTTCAAAACTCATAATTTAAATAAAATATCTTACTAGCACAGTTCTTGCTGTAAACTGCCCTGAACAGAACTTTCTTGCAGTCACTCCTGCGTATTTTCCCCTGAGAGAGCACTGTCTTTCAACTACTGGCTGGTAGAGTTTTCAATGTGTGATTGTAAAACTTGCTTAAGCAGTACATAGAGCGTGTCCATTCAGGTGACATGTTATGTATTCAAAAGTTTATCAAATCTGAGTAACATCTTGGTTTTTTGTTATAATAGAACACAGGTTATATTATTTGTTCATACAGTCCACCCCAGAATTACCTATGGAAGCCCAGTACGGTGCATGAATCACTGCAGTTAGTGCACACTCAAGAGGCAATGACCATGGAGAAAAGTCACAACTGACAAGGTCTGATGACAACTCTTCTTGTTGTCCCCTTGTCCTTCTTTTCAACTCTACATTTCAGAGTATAGTTTCTTTCCATCACTTGATCCATTAACCTGGTCATAATCCATTCCAGGTGTTGAATCTGTTTAAAAGAAAACACATAAATACAGAGTAACTCTCTAGACCTAAAATGAAGACAGAAGTCAGTGTATGTCAAATATAGCACCATATCATTGACATCTTTAAAAACAAAATAAAAATATCAAAACCTTTTGTGACTATGGATAATAATTCTTTGAGAACTAAAGGCCTGAACAACCTTTCAGAGAAATCAATGTGACAGTTTCTGTTAATGTCAGAGTACACTAGTCCTTAGTGTAATTTTAACAGAGGCATGAAGATACTGTGAGGAGTATGAGAATAAGCTGTCAGCCACAGTCCAACAGGTCAATCAGTAGAGGTTGCTCTTAAGACAGTACAACCAGCTATGATGGACAGTAGGATAGCCTATTTTATGCTAGGTTTTTTATCATTAGACCTACCTATTAAAACTGATCTTTGAACAGGCTATGTTTTCTTAACCATTAGACTGTCATTAGACTGTTGTTATTTTTTGTATAATTGTGCTAATTATGTACTGCCTACATTTGACGTAGCCTCTGATTTTGGTCACTTTCTCTTTTTTTTTTTTTTCTTTAGAGTCACTTTGTTCAAAGCATTTTGGATCCACTGGTAAGTAGTTAAAGAGTTAAATAGCACGTTGGGGTTATTTGGTCTTACTGACTAGAATAAATTACTGTTATATCGCTTTATCTCAGTTTATTTAATTTGCCTTGACTGGGTCAAAGTATCAGACAGCTATTAAAAGGTGATTTTTTTACTACCATCAGCGGTAAACACAAGGCCTGAGAAGCCTTCGCTAAGCAGAACCAGAGGTGTGGATTACGAAGGTGCTGAGCACTGGTGACTGTATCCGTTTGGTCTTGTGATCTCACAGATGACTGATTAACACAGTGCAGAATGGTGCAGCTCTGACAGGGGACGATTGTGTGGGGATGAATCTGTGTTGAAGAAGAGTTGAGGTACAGAAGACCACGAGCCAGGTCCCCTGACTGCCTGCAGCTCAGATCATCTGCGCTGTGTGGAGCAAGTCTCTGGAAGGGCAGCTCTTCCCTCCTTCCGTTTTACATGTATTATAGGTCTCCTCTGCAGTGTGGAAAGGCAGGGGACCCTGTACAGTAAAGGTGCTAATCCGGTTGTAAAACGGGAAGGGAGTAACAGACCTGCTAACAGCTCTGCTTTAAGCATCGAGGTATATGAAAAGGCTCTCACTGGGCTGCAGGGCAAAACACAGCCTCTCTCCTCTTCCTCACTGTCTGTGCTCGGAGCAGAGGTGCAGCAGAACGTGTGTCAGGTTGTCTGGCACAAGGGGTCCTGAGGCAGGAGGGCTGCCACCATTTCAGGTGCAGAAGATGTAACAGAATCTACGAGGAGTCTGAATGAAGAATGAAATGCAATGTCACGTGTTCTGCGTGAGCATGGACAGACTGAGGAATACGGTATCATTAACAAAGGCGTTACAGGAAGCCGTGAAGCAAACAGGTTGACACAGTACTGGAAGAAAGGTTCTTCTATGGACTGAAAGCAGATTAAAAGATTGGAAGCAAAGAATAAGGCTTGGTAGGAAAGAAGTCGGTAGCAGGGTATACCAGGGACCAGTTTTTATTCAACATCACCATTAGTGACCCAGCGAAGAGAGTGAACAGAGAAACTTCAAGACTGCAGAAAATAAGCTCTGTCAGGTATTCAGATGCTGGACTGATACCAAGGAACTTCATAACATTGAGTGGGCAAAAGGTGGCAGGTTTGGAAAACATTTGCTCAAGGGCTGGGCAGTAATGTGCCCTCTAACATCCCTCAGTCTACCACTGTGGATTCTGAAAAGTACTTAGAGAACAGACTGCTGATTTTGGTCAGGATCATCTCCTCTCCCAGAGGACATCCCCTGCCCCTGTGTCAGAGGCAGAACACAGGGCTGGGTGATCGTGGTCTGACTCATCACAACGTTTTGTGTGTCCTTGTATGCCACTTACTGTAGATGCTAGGTCAGAAACAAGAAGCACTTCTGCATCCAGTGAGGTATTTCTCTCAGATGTCTATCAGCTACAGTACCCTGCTAACAGTAATCGTATGCTCAAAATCCTGTTTCTTAAACTGAGAACAAGAAAAGGGGAAACAGCAGCTCTAACAGGTTACTCATTTGATGTTTATCTGATTGCTTTCCAAGTTGAACTAAAAACTCTGATCTACAGCAGACAGTTCAGGGAGATTGTTAGTATTCTGCACCGTAGATCAAATTCTAGGCTGACTTAAAAATAGCACAGCACAATGTATTGGGCCTCCAAAGCAAAGCATAAAGCTGTCTAATGGAAGTTTCAAGTACTGCTGTAGGGCTGCTAGTCCAAGACTAATTTGTAGTGGCAGATATTAAATGGGGTGTGAATGATACAATTGACCAGGGTATTCAATCTTGCCTTTCTATTCAGCTGATTAAAAGCCTGTCCTTCAAATTTCATGTGAACCTAATTTTTAATATAAAATTTCAAAAAACAATGGAACATCAAAAGGTAGCAAATATTTTTAAAATCTCAGACCTACAGTCTTCCAATAGCCTAAAGGATACCTGTAAGAATTTAACAGTATGGCTATTATAGTGTAATTCTAGCATTAGAAGAAGAAATTCAGTCATGACATTTTTGTTAATTCTGTCTGTGAAGTTGTTGTTCTTCACAATTCAGGCTGGACCAAAGGAAACACGGTGACTCTGTTTCACATCCTGACATTGTCTGCTTCCTGTTTCCTGACTTTTTGCATGAGTGTGTTTCAGATCTCATGGCATATTTGGGCTCTGCTGCCTGAGCAAGCCTCAGCTCTTTTATTCTGGCCCTTCAAAGAGTATATAGCCTTAAGTCTATTAACTGAACTAGAGCTTTACCCAGCAATAGATCATTCAGTGTGCATCACCGTTTTCCATTATACCATTACTTTCCATACATGGCTGCTATTAGTCTTTACCCTTTTTATCATGTATATTAGAAACATGTTTGTGTCCTCAAAGAGCATCATTCAAACTATTCAGCTATTTTTTTCCCAAGTTTGTGGCCAAAGTACTAAAACTCAACTGGGAAAAGAAAGAGTGTTTGAAAGTTTCCCTGAAGAAATGGAAAGGTTTAGCCACTTCCATACACTACTTAATTTTTTGGGACAGTTGTACTCCATATAAACTAGAATCACTATGCGGGGACAAATGCAAAGAGTTGGACTGACCAAATATACAAACTAAATGTCTCTAAACAAATTATTCTTTCCTTCTATTTTAGGATTGCTAATTGCTAGCTGAACTATATAGTGTCACTATGCCCCTCCTCCAGAGGAAACAAATATGAATTACATTAGATTAATTCCTTAATTCCTTTGACAGCTTAAAACTGATAATTGGCTATTGCCACCTATTGAAGCAAGTTGATTATAGTAAGCTTAATTTTTGTAGGGAAGAACCATAGAAATTATTATTATTTTTTAAATTATTCTTTAAAGTCACTTGTGGCCAGGGCTTTTAACACATGAAATACTTAGGCCTGAACTATTTCTATCCTAAATTGAATGTCTCTTAATTTTCTATGCCTCGTTTTAATTCATGTTATTAACAGCAGCTTGTGGAAAACTTCTTTTAAAAATCTGCCTCCTCTCTTTACGTTATATAAATGAATGCATTTGGTAGAAATTCACTTAAGACTGTCCATGGCTGTGATTAATGAGTCTGAATGGACAGTTCATCAGTTAACCACGATTTTGTCTTCCTTCCATCTAGGATGGAATTCCTGTTAAGAAGAGTCAGAGCACAAAAGTCTTTTTAAAGCAGAGCTATCAGGTGAGTTTGAGCACTCAACTGCTATTAATTTCAATAACATCTAAGAATTCAAAACACAGGTCTAAAAATCACAGCTATTGCTCTTAATCCTGTTGTTACCATAATTCATATAAAATTGCCAACTGATCTGTATCATGGAATCAACAAGCCACCTTTTTTTTTACATGGAGATTTCTACAAATAAGGGAAGAGCATAGTGAAAAATGGCAAGGTAAAATAAGTAACAGATCACTGCACTCATTATTTTTAAGATTCAAAGTCTGAAAAGGAAAAAGTCAGCAGGTGAATTCTGATGCGTTTATGTCTATCTTAACACTGTTAGTGATAACATTCTTATGATCTGTTCCTTTACATGGCATCTCTGTTTTAGAGAGATGGAATGCAGGCACAAGTGAGTTAAGCTCACAGAAGACATCAGTGGCAGAAGCAGGAAGGAGTCCAGCACGCTTATTTCCCTCTCCACTGGGGCATGCTGTCTCTCATAGAGACACTGACCCTGCATTTCTAATTGGCACTATATTGATGAGCTAGTGAGTACAGCTTTTTCTTTGATTCAGGATTTAGATGCTGGCGTAACAGCAGAAGTGCTGAGTCACAAGT
The DNA here is from genome assembly GCA_008921705.1 of Burhinus oedicnemus. Lineage (NCBI taxonomy): Eukaryota > Metazoa > Chordata > Aves > Charadriiformes > Burhinidae > Burhinus > Burhinus oedicnemus. Next base: position 1,975,027 of record VFFE01007078.1, on the reverse strand, counting down.
TTTGAGTGCTGGATTCTGCTCACTGAAGACATTCATCATAATTCATCTTGATGAAAAAATATAGGTAATGCTTGTACTGTAAGATTAAATAAATCCAGTAATTCCTGTTCAGTTTTCATTATTGATTACTTTTGCTCATTTTCTTTCTGATTAGAGTACTTTGTGATGAGTCACATCTGATTTTAAGTACAAGGAGAACAGTCATATCACCTTATTCCAGGGCACTTCAAATATAATAAAGAACCTGGCACACACACTAAAACAGTAGATGACATGAGCAAGCTCAATCCTGCTCAGTTTACACAGATGGATTTCTTCATTTGAATAGGATACGAAGCTTCTGTGAGCTGCTTAGTTGTCTACCTTCAATCTTTGTCACCAGTTACGCTCAGAAACCTGGACGTTATTTTGCTCCTATTGAGTTTATTCAAGTGAGGGTTTTGCTGCAAGAGACAGAACTTTTCTGATCCACATGCTCTTTTATTTTTACATCTCAATTAGCCTTTCCACATTTTGCAGAATTGCCTCTTGGGATTTCCCCACTTTGTTTCCCTGTCATGTATGCCACTCACCTCCTGGGTGCAAACTGTTGCTTTCTAAATGCAAGGAGCACACTGCGACGTTTCAGCTCAGGCTAATCATAGCTTTTTAGTTGTTCTCAGTAATCACTGGTGAGTCACATGAAGAACACTCCTCTTATATTTAATGCAAAGAGTACGCCTATGTATTTTTCATCTCTGCTGGTAAAACTGAGAACCATTCTTCCTGCAGCATCTTGTGAATCCTCAGGACTTCTGGGTCTAAGCGAACAGGGCAGGTGGGCAGCCTTCCTAGGCCTATGGACAGCACAGGTTAACACACGTACAGAACTCAGGTCACTGCAGGCTAGGCACCAACGGGATTTAAATCTTCCCTTTCAGTGCCTTACTTCTTCTCCCAAAGCAGAAACCACAGCTCCAAATGAGGGCCCTGTTCTGCCTGTCTTCCTAGGGAACTGGTGAGGAAGAACGGCACAGAACAGTGAAGAAACGTGTAACCAGGCTATTAACACAAATTCCTTTTCATGGTGACATGCTGAGTCTCTGCCGGGCAGCTAAATAATTATGCAATTTGTGGCCTGGTTGCTGCGTATATAATTAAATATATAAATAGATGAAGCACAGCAATAGTATATTTTGTGCTCTCTAGTAACTGATCTAACTTTAGGGATTCATGATTTGATTCTCAGTGGAAACCATCATCTAACATGACAACTTCCAAATTAAAGGATCAAGGCCGGAGCTGGTACCTATGCAAAGCCCTATTAGCTCAAGGTGGATATAGACTGAGACTTCTGAGCTTTGTGAAGACCTCTGCATTTCTACATATGGAGGTGACATGGTTTTATAATTAGAATATCAAGAAGTTTGCAGAGCTGCTTATCCTATTAATATGAAGGAAAAATTTCAGAAGCCCATTTATCTACACTGAACAGAACTGTGCTCAGACCTTATGCTCTATCAAACTATGTATTCATGTAATAGGAAAAATCCACTGAGGAAAATTATGTCTGTTGTTCTCCTTAGGTCTTCCTGAAAACTAGATGTAACTCATCAGGACAAATCCCAGTCAGCAAAAAAGTGACTAAAAAAAATTTTTAATCCCTGTATTAGATGGTGCTGGAGCAACAAGATTTGGAGTTCGAGAAAAAGTATTTTGGGGAAGAAAATGGCTAGGACATTTTTGCACCAAAGATTTTGCTAAAATTTCCATTAGTTTTTATTAATTTCTCTCCTGGAATACAGAGCATAGGTATTACTTGCTCAGCTGGAAAGGGGAAGGAGGAGACAGCCACAAAAGTAGCCAACAGCATTTTGTGTGACGTTGAGTTCTGCTCCAGACTTTCTGTTCTAGCAGAAGTGATTCTAATCCAGCTGTTTGGGATGGACCACCAAATGTTATCATGGACCCTTTCATTTGCAGTAACTATATGCAATGGAATTTCTTCATTAGCAACAAAGATCTGTTCCCCACACATACTTGTTATGTTCCCATGTGCCTTTGACCAAGCTTTGTTCAGCTGTGTTTGTGCAATCGATGTTACTCCAACACCAAGAATTGCCATTTTTTCCTGCTGAATGATTGACCAAAATCAGCTACTATTGCTTTATATGGAATCCAAATAGATATTTAGAATAGAAATATTTAGAAGACAGTTTTAACCTGTATGAAGGAAAGGTTTGTTTGTTTGGTTTTTAAATTAGAGGACCAATTAAAATAGCTTGATGTTAAATGGTATTTGTATAGTATGTTCACCAAGGTTACGTCTGTAACCTTAAAACAGAATTTCCTATTTCCATAATTTCAAATAGAAAATAAAAAGGTATCCTGAACTGGTTTTCAAATTTACAGACAGTATTTTGCTAAAAGTTCTACTGGCAGATTTGCTAACACATTTTAATTTAAACTGTGAATGTTTTCATTAACATACTGGCACAGGAAGTCCTAGCTAGAAAAAGTTATTTTCTTCCCAATTGCATTTCAATGTTTTAAAATGCTAAATCTTTACATTTCCACATTTTAGTATCACTCAAAACAACAACAATAAATTGATCAAGCAAACCCTCGTGCTATGATTAACGTGAGAGAAACAGTGAGCTGGGTAGGTTTCCTATTATGCAAGATAGAGGTTTTAAAGGGCATCTGATTAAGATGTATTTCTGGCTCGAGTATGGTCTCTGAAATTTAATAAATATTGGCCTGGATGTTCATCTAGATTCAGAGCTGCTTTCAAGACCGGATTAGCAAAGTTATTGAGTAGCTGTAAACAAAACACCTAGCATAACAGCTGCAGTGCCTCGGAACTGTGACAATTAGTCCTTAGGGAAAGACATTCTCCTCGCCGCGCAGCAGAGGACGCGGAGCGGGGCCCTCGCCGGCCCTGGGCTCTGCCAGGGGGGAGGAAGCGCCGGGCGGGCCGGGCAGCGCTCAGCGACCCGCAGGCAGCCCGGCCCCGGCCCTCCGCCCGCAAAGCTCGCCCGTGCTAGCAGCTGCGACGCTGCGTGTCCCCGGCGCAGTGCCCGCTCCCGGCCCCCCCGCTCTCCCGGGGAGGGCTGTCCCCGGCCCTGCCGCCGTCCCCGCGGGATGGCGTGCCAGGCGGGGGGCCGCGCCGGGAGCGCCCCGCGGGCCGCTGCCCAGGAGGAGCCCGAGGAAATGACTTACTTCCCTTGCGAGCCCTCTGCGTGTCCGCGGCCCTGACCGGCGGCAGCGGGTCCCGCGCCCCGGGGCGGGGACACACACGTTTGGAAGGGAAGATGCTGCGCAGAAGGAACCAAGACGCAGCGAGGGCATGCCGCGGCGGTCCCCGATCCACGGCCATGCCGGGACACCCGGCCCCAGCGCCGGGCCGGGCGGCGACACCCCGCAGTCGCTTTGGAGCGCCCCGGGGCGTCACTCCAAGTACCCGTCAAAGACATCCAGCTCGCTGTCCGTCTCGTAGAGCACGGAGCCAGGGTCGGAGAGCACCCCCAGATCCACCAGAGCCTGGTCCATATCCTCGGGCAGGAAGACGATGCCCACATTGAGAACGATGTACTCCATCAGGAAGGCATAGTACAGGATCAGCACGTTGACAAAGAACAAGCCCACGTAAAACATATAGGGCAGCACCAGCAGCGCATGGAAGGCCCAGGACTCCAGCGAATCCAGACGTGCCGAGACCGCGGCGGGCATGCAGCCGTGCGGGGCTGCGGCGAGCTCCGGCAGCGGGGGCCGCGGGCGCCGCAGTGGGCACCGACCTGCCCGGCCGGCGCTGGGGGGCGGGCGGCAGCGGCAGGCGGCGGCGCAGGACCGCGCTCCGCAGCCCCGCTGCCAGGAGAGGGCAAAACCCCAGAGCTGGAGCCGGACCTGGGAAGAGGCGAGCCCCGCAGGGCGCGGAGGCGGCACGGCCGCAGAGCGGCCGGCTCGGTCCCGTCCTTCCCCGGAGGAAGGCGGGCGGCCAGCGCGGGCTTCAGCGGCGCTGCCGCAGCCCCGCCGTCGGCAGGAGGCTCCTCAGGGGCATTTCCAGCCCGGCTGCTGCAGTCCCGCCGCGGCTCCCCTCCTCCTCCCGCCCGCAAACTTTGCGGAAGGAGCCCGCAGGCGCGTTGTGGCGGTCGGCGCGGAGCGGTGCCGCCGTCAGCGAGCCCGCCAGCCCCGGCCTGCGCGGCAGGACGGCCCCCCCACGCCGCCTCCCCTCCCCTCCCTTCCCCGCCCCGCCGCCTGCCCCCGCCGCACGCCGCGGCTGTTTACCCGCGCCGCGTCCCATCGCAGCCCGCCGTGACGGGCGCCGGGGTCTCCGCCGCCTTCCCCGGCAGCCGAGTCGCGCTCCGCCTGCCCCGGGGCCGGCCGCGGCGCGCCGGAGGCGACGGGAGGCGTCTTGCGGTGCCTGTCCCTCGCCGCCCCGCTGAGCGCCTTCCCCGAGCCCCGCGGCGGCCCGGGGGCAGCGGCGCAGGCTTTGTCTGTCTCTGTGCCTCTGGGAGGCACTTTCTGGTCCCCCGCGGTCGAACAAGGCCCTCCTGGAGCAGCCGTGCGGGCCTGGGCCCCTTTGACCTCGGGGGAGGCACCTTGGTTTTACCTATATCAAAGTATAATCAAACGCATGATTTTAAACTGGGGGGGGGGGCTGGTGGAGGTTGACGCTGGCTGACAAACCCTTCAGCTTTTAGTTAGATTTAGTTTCTTCATCCGGTTAAGCAAAAAATCTAAAACCAGATCAGGACAGTCATCAACGACCCTGTTCTCTCTGCTCTGGCTCTGCTTTAATTAAGTTAGTTTTTAAGCCATTCAAGACTCACTGTGCAATACTTACTGGAAAAACCTTAGCAAGAGGAGTGTCAGCAGCTGAATTTACGTCGCTGCGTCTTGCAGCATCCTGTTCTCCTCCAGCCAGACCTGCCCCCGCCAGCACTGCTTCAGCTTGAGCTACAAAAGGTGAACAAGGAACGTCAGGCACCAGATTTTATCCCAAACTACAATGTATTTGAGAGGTATATGTACACATTAAAAAGCTGGGTTTGATGTGGGCTAAATTTAGTCTTTTACATTCTTCTAACTTAACAGTCTTCACATGACCTGACAAGATCTAACTCCTGACTGCCAAAGTGAGGGAAGGAATCAATTAAATAAAACCTGGAGCAGAGCCCTGTGGTGCCGGGCGGTGCGGGCCGTCCCACAGCCCTCCAGGCCCATCGCTGCTCTCGTGCTCAGACATGGCGCCCAGGGCGGGCCGAGCACCTGCCAACACAGCCTCACTTGGTTGACTCCGAGAAAAGCTGCCCAAGCGCAGCCCTCAGAGAAGGACGGCTTAGGGCAGGCGGTTCCACTTTTCTGTGGATATCCTGACAGGAAAGGAGAAAACGCCGGGCTCCCCGGGACTCTCCCGTTTCCTTGCAGGTGGCGGGCCACGACAGGTGCCGGGCCATGTCGGTAGCGGACCGCGGCAGAGTGCCGGGCCCTGGCGAGCGCCTCCCCAGCCCGGGGGACCCGAGAGACCGGTCGTCCCCACAGACTGGCCCGACCAGCGAAGGCGGGAGTCTGAGAGGTCTCGCGCCCCCGAGCCTGCTGGGACTTGCAGTCCGCGCGGCGCCGCCGGGGCGGGGCGCGGGACGTCGCTTCCCGGCGTGCCACGCCCGCGCATGCGCCTTGGCGCTTGTGTGCGCCGGTGGCGGCTGCTGTGGGGGCTCCTGGCCGGGCGCTGCCCGCCCGGGCGCTTCTCGCCCCTCGCCTGCCCTTCCCCGCGGAGCTATGAAGCCTTAGAGGCCCGCGGGCCGTAGCAGCAGTTCGCCGCCAGCATGTTCGGCCGCTCCCGCAGCTGGGTGGGCGGCGGGCACGGGAAGGCCGCCCGCAGCATCCACTCCTTGGACCACCTCAAGTAAGCGCGGAGCCGGCCGCGGGCTCGGGGGCAGCGGGGCTGCGGTCGGTCCTGCCCGGTTACGAGGGGACTCGGAGGGTAGGAGCCGGCGTGGGGGGCGGTAGGCGGACGGGCTCCGTCTGCGGAGCTGCTCGGGGCAGGGATTTCCTTCGGAGAGGGCTGCGGAGCGGGGCCGGGGCAGCTCGGGGGCGTCCCGGAGGAGGGGAGGGCGTGAGGAGGGAGGCGCCTCGGCCGGCGGCGCTCCCCAGCCTCTCGTTCCCTGCTCGCCTGAGCCCTTTGGCGCAGCTCTCCCGAGGCGAAAGCTGCGGGAGCGATTCGCCAGCGGAGAAGGAGGCTCTGTGTGCGGGGTGGACTCGTGTCCTTCTCACGGATATCTGTCCCGTTTCTGCTTCTTCGTCGCAAAATGTCTTCAGGGCAGACACAGTTTCGTGATGTCTTATCACACTCGTGGCTGCAATACGTGTTTGTTTGATTTTTAATAATGTCACAGGCTCGTTCTTTGGTGTAGAGTGTAAGAGATGATAAATACAAGAAATGTCACATTCCTCTTGAGGGAGGGCTTTGATTGTTTCCTGGTAGTGGCTAAGACAGGGAAGCGAGGAGCCTGGTCCCAGCCTGTAAACAATATGGACCTTTTGAAGTGTGTGTGTGTGTGTGTGTGTATCTTAGTAGTAAGCAATGATTCGTGGTAGTCAGGATGGTGGATTTGCAGATCCAGGGGATCTGCCCTGGTTAGAAGACTCAGCAGCTGGCACAAATGTAAAGCTGTTGAGCTTGAGAATTGTAACCTTAGTCTCAGGAGTCTGATATCCTTGCATTACTGCTGACTGCAGAAGGTGGAATAGTTTTTTTTCTACTTTTGCCACTGGAGAGTTGGAAGGATGACAAGGGATAAAACAATTTTAAAGTCTCTTTTCCATTTTAAGGGTTCTGCTATTGCAAGAAAAATGAGGTCCACTGTTTTAGCTTCTCTTTCTACTGAACAAGAAAAGGAGGTCATTAAGAGGGGAAGCATTTTCTAAATTAAATCGCTGTGAATACATAGCTTATTGAGAAATAAGTAGCTGGTAGTTTTCAATGATGAGGCAAATTACAAGGAGGATCTGACAGTAATGAGCAGGATGCGCTTATACAAGATTTGGATCTTGCAATTACTTTGTCAAGATGACTTATGGATTCTGGTCCTTGTCTCTAAACTGGAAAAATGTTGAAAACCAGCAAGACTAATTGAATTGCATGACTTCACCAAAGACAGGGAAATCAAGTCCATAAATACAAAACTGATGAGGCAGTAGCACTGCAGAAAGTAATTTTGAAAGCATGGTAGGTTGGACTAGTAAGTCAACGTGATCTGGCATTGCAGGAAAAAGGGGAAAAGTCATGCTCAGTTATAAACATAGGAATGTTCTATTTAACATAAAGGGGTAATCACTGGGTATTGCTCAGTGCTAGCAGAGCTTTAGATTTGTCTAGTTTCAATATTACACTTGAAGATAGAGCAAGAATGCTGATGCATGATGGAATTTGAACAAATTGATCTTAAATTTAGAAAAAGGAGGCTGGTGAGAGGGAGACTTTAGGATGTTAGAATCTTTCAGGCAAGAAAAATGTGATTGTGTGTTCTCTTGGGGTCACAGAGGGTAGAAAAAAGTGGTGTGCTGTTTGATTGGCAGCAAAAGGGAATTAGGCTATAAATGTTGTGGTTTGTGCTTGACTTCTTACCTGAAAATTGAAGTATATAGTTCTCTACTAAAATACTAGCTTTGGTTTGTTTGCTTTTTTGCATGGGATTTCTTTAATTATGAAATCTAAAATGGTAGTATGTAAAGGACAGCCAAGACCATTGATCTGTTTAGACCATGTGTATTTTAGGTGTCTGTTTAGCTAGGCTGTATGAATTCCAGTTTCCAGCTAGATGTCAATAGCAAAGGTAGCTACCTAGTGGTAAAGTGAAACGTAGGGCTTTTCTAACTTCCTTTCTCATCAGCTTTAATGTGGTTTGTTTAAGGCTTGCTTTTGAAGTGTTACTATTCAGTCTTTCTGCAAACATGCCGTAGAACGGATTGCCTAAAGGAAAATTGTGAGGCTATTTGTATTAAGTGTTTTGATACAGTCTCTTGGTCTAGTGAAAACACTCACAGTTTAATCCAGCTTTCTAATATCTTGCTGAATTGTGATCTAGAGAGGCTATGAAACAGTACTATGCACTGCGTGAGTGCTTCTGACTATTATTTTTCAGAGAACCTGATATTTTTGTGCCCTTTGGTTAGTAGGTGAGGGAATGTCAATAACTTAATAAACGAAGAAAGCGTAAGTATTCTGGGAACAGGAACAATGTTAGTGATTGCCTGTGAAAATGGTTTTAAATGACTTGTTTATATTTACATGAGATTGTGTCTTGCTGAAACAAGGCCAGAATCTGCTTCTTAAAGGTGTCATCCAGCAGTTTAAAGAGAGGCCTTTTTTTCTTCCCTTATATAGTCCTCTGCTCTGTTTATTATATGCTTCCAGTTCTAAAAGCAAATACATCAAGGCTGTTTTAGGCAACAGTCTGTCTTGCTACACAAACTTGAAATTAGTGCTTTCTTACGAGCTGCGTGTTCTTTTTCTCTTGTGGCCTACCTTTGCACATAAGCCAGGTATTCTTGTGTGTGTCAGGGTTTCTTTCAGTTCTCTCCAGCCGCTGACTGTGATAGTCACTGTACTCTGCTTCTGCAGCTCCTCGCCTTAGGAGGTGCAACCTATGGTTAAACTACAAAGAAGTCCTTCATATTACCCATTTGAGAATAGTCTAACCTTGGCAGATGCATGGTCAGGCGTCCTTGAGAGGATAACTGTATCTTCTTTCCCCATCTGTCTACAAACTTTGACTTTGCATTGAAATGGGTGAAGAGGATTTACGTCATTTATCCTAGCATTTAGGTGGTCGTTTCTTATCAGATGAACTCTTCAGAAGTGGTTAATACCTCTGGTGTTCCTGCTAAAGTGAAAGGTGTTGGAACTTAAGCTTAGTATCTTTGTTTCTAGATGCAAATTTTTTCTAAGAGGTATTTTACATAGCCCTGTTGTTACCTTCAAGTATGTTTTCCACTGTTGCTTCTAGACTTGGTATTTTAATTGCATACTGATTGCACAGAAGGTTTTATACCATTAGAGTTGGGTGCTGAACATTTCTTATGACTTGATCAGATGCAGTGTCCATAAACATGTATGATGGAAGACTTGTTTCACAGCTGATTCATTTCCTGAAGTACTGTCCATGCTATACATTGAGTTTCCTCTATGAGAACAATATGTAATTACATAGTTACAAGCAGCATGAAGAAGCAAGCATATTATGGTTAAGTCTGGGTTTTTTTAATTTGAGTGCTTGACTTCCTAAACTCTTACCTGTTTTAGTGTATTTTGTTACTAATAAGTAGGAAAGTCATTAATACACACTTTCTATATTTCTATATTCATGAGTTGTTATGTTATCCCTTTGAGCATGGTTTCTTACCAGAGAAATGATCAGAATTTTGTTTGTCTTAAGTTGCTGGCAAAATCTCCCATTGATTTTGATGGTATCAGGTGCTTCCTGCATGGGGGGGGAGGTTGTTAGGTTTTTGTTTGTTTGAACCCAGTCTTTAGATACAGAGACACAGATGACAAAAACCTGCTCTCTGAGGGTTTAGGATTTTGGAGCATCAACTTGACCCCTTTGTAATCAGCATTTAAAGACAGGCTTTAAGAATCTATGTAAATACAAAAGTACTGTTTTTGTGTGATACTTTATATTCTCATTATGCGGTATGTTGCATCTCTGGTAAGAGAAACATGTATGTGCATACTTTCTCATTCATTTTCAAGTGGATAAAGGAATAGCTTGAAAGTGAAGCCCACGTTTTCTCATCAAGTGCATCAGTGTGCTAGCAAGTCAAGGAACTTTTGCAAGGAAATGTTGCTATTTCGTAAATTAATTTGGGGTTAATGTATTCGTGACTATTACATGTTTCTTGCTTTTTGCATCTGTAATGCTCTGTGTTCCATAGACTCCCGAGGTGAGGTAATAGCATGTAATTCTTCCAACTGCTTCCCATTCTGAGTTCTGCTGCTGGAGTAAACTTTATTCCCAAGCTTGCGTAATGTAACTGATTAATGAGAAATATATGTTCACAGATGCAGTAATTTATATATGACTTCAAATAAATAGACTAAAATATGTGAAGTAGTACAGTATTAATTACTCTCTTTAAACTAACTCTCAGGAAAAGTACTCGCTATACAGATTGCTGTGGAATGAACTGTTCTGATTTAATTGCCTTCTGTCTTCAGCTGTTCACTGTTCCATTAACTGATGCATGCTCAGAGCAGTGACTTAGTTTTTGCTCTGTCTTTTGATTCACTGTTCTGACAATACATACAGTGCCATAACGGCAAGTTTTTGCAGGGCTTGTATGCCGTGTGCTCTTTTAGAAAGCCCCAGGAATTCTCATGGGTGGTCAAACTTAAACTCTCACATCTTCGCTGTGAGCCATCATGCTGTCAGTGTCTGTAGAAGGAATCTTGAACTGTGATCTGCAGATTAGTTGACAAGGATTTGCAGGTGCTCTTTGACTTGCTATTTAGTGACTTCTCTTATGGTACTGCACATGACCAGGCAGTTATGACTGCAGGAGATAGCTGTGAATCAACTTTTCCTAGAATGGTTTGAATCCGAGAAGGTTTCTGTTCTGGATTTGGAAAATTAGTACCTATTTATGATGGGAAAAAACAGTGTGAAGAGGGAGAGAGAACTTTTTACTGAAGATAAAGAGTATGAAAAGCCAATCTTTTTCCTCCTCCTGCCATCTCTTCCCTTTTTCTTCCTCTTTCCGCCACTGTCTAGTAGGTTAACCTTAATACGATGTAGGCTTTATCACATTGCTGATTGTGGGGAGGAGGGAAGAGAGCATGCGGTGTATCAAGTTTGTTAAAACTGTGAGCTTCTGAGAGTTGTTTATCTCTTGGTGTCCTTGTGCGGTCATCAACCTTTATTTGATGATTAAGCAATATCAAGATCAGCAAGCATGTAGGATTTTACCATAACAGCATAATAAACTTCTCTGAAATAGGTTCTGCTTCCTGCAGGCTTATGAGGATAGACTGTGTCTAGCCACAAGTCCTGTGGAGCTCGGGCCAACTGAGTGGCAGCCCAGTAGTTGAAGAAGATTCCCCAAACCAAATTTTGCAAATTTTAAGTAAACTGCGAATATGATCAAGCTTTTTTTTTTTTTTAATTGAATTCAAGCATTAAAAAGGTTCTGAAACTTGGTAATATCTTGTTTTGTATGCATAAGTCTGATAAATATTTGGAACAGCCAGATACATGTGTTCAGTTAAATGACATTTTAATCTCCAGCTGCATGTTCGCCCTGTGCAGTCATTCAGTTTCTTAGCATAGAAAAAATTGATGGGAATACTGTTGGTTTTGGGTTTTGTTTGTTGTTTTGTTTTGTTTTGTTTTTAAATGTGATTTCAAGTCTGTTTTTGATCTAAACTTCTGAAACTTACTTTAAACCAGACAACCCAAAATTTAGAAATGCACAGTGCTTCCTGGAACCCTACAGTAGCTTGGCAAAATTGGTATTTTTATCATTTACATAATAGCTGCTTGAGATCTTTGGGTCTGTTGCTTAAAAATTGTCTTCTTGGACTTCTAACTCCTGCATCATACTAATAAGATTCCTGAAGTTTCAACCTGCATCACTGAACAAACTTTCATGGAGTCCAAAACAAAACTGATAGGCTGCCACAGAATCAGGACATGCAGGCTGTTTTCCCAAAAATAGATCCTGGGAGTTTTGATTAACTCCACTTTTCATGGGAAGGTTGATAGTATGGAAAATCTGTCTTCGTTCCCAAAATGTTTGTGAGTATATTGCTCAGATAATCCTAAACGCTCAAGTGTTACTCCTGGATTTCAACAGATTGCAGTATAGCAATACGCCAGAGTCTAGTTGGAGGTCTGTGACAAGTGGTGTTCCCCAGGGGTCAGTCCTGGGTCCAGTCCTGTTCAACATACTCGTCAATGACCGGGATAGAGTGTAACCTCCGCAACTTTGCTGATGACACAAAACTGGGAGGGGTGGCTGACACACTGGAAGGCTGTGCTGCCATTCAGCGTGACCTGGACAGGCTGGAGAGTTGGGCAGAGAGAAACCTCATGAAGTTCAACCAGGGTGAGTGTAAGGTACTGCACCTGGGGAGGAGTAACCCCATGCACCAGTACAGGTTAGGGGTTGACATGCTGGAAAGCAGCTCTGTGGAAAGGGACCTGGGAGTCCTGGTGGACAACAGGATGACCATGAGCCAGCAAGGTGCCCTTGTAGCCAACAAGGCCAATGGCATCCTGGGGTGCATCAAGAGAAGTGTGGCAAGCAGGTTGCAGGAGGTTATCCTCCCACTCTACTCTGCTCTGGTGAGGCCGCACCTGGAGTACTGTGTCCAGTTCTGGGCTCCTCAGTTCAAGAAGGACAGGGAACTGCTGGAGAGGGTACAGCAGAAGGCTACAAAGATGATTAGGGGACTGGAACATCTTTCTGATGAGGAAAGGCTGAGGGACTCGGGTCTTTTTAGTCTGGAGAAGAGAAGACTCGGAGGGGATCTCATCAATGCTTATAAATACTTAAAGGGAGGGTGCCGGGAGGGTGGCACCAGTCTTTTTGCAGTGGTGCCCAGTGATAGGACAAGAGGTAATGGGCACAAACTTGACCATAGGAAGTTTCATCTAAACATGAGGAGGAACTTCTTTATTTTGAGGGTGGCAGAGCACTGGAACAGGCTGCCCAGAGAGGTGGTGGAGTCTGCGACTCTGGAGATATTCAAAACCCCCCTGGACGCCGTCCTGTGCAACCTGCTGTAGGTGTCCCTGCTCTGGCAGGGGGCTTGGACTAGATGATCTCCAGAGGTCCCTTCCAGCCCCTGTGATTCTGTAATATGTGATCTATGTTTAGTAATCTAAATTCTTGCAGTTTTAAAATGACATGAAATTTCTCTGAATATGTTTTTTATTTAATTACTTTCATAATTTATTTTATTACTTGCATCCATCCTTTTTTCTTTGTTACTATATAAAAGAAAAAAAAAGAGGAAAAAAGCAGTGGTGATTCTTGTACTTTAATTAGAATTCCCCCTCTCTCCCTTTTTTTTTTTTTTTTTTTTTT
>VFFE01007078.1:1927317-1943278 GCA_008921705.1 Burhinus oedicnemus | reverse complement strand
AGAAAACGATTTTTTTTTTTTTTTTTTTTTTTTTTTCCCTCCCCTTTTTTTTTTTTTTTTTTTTTTTTTTTGTCTGTCTGGGCCACATGTGAAAGTAGATTTAATTTCTACATGTGCTCTGAACTTATTGGATGCAAGCCAGCTTAAGACGAGAAGCCAAGTTGCCTTGCCATCAGGCTTGTGCTAATATCAACTGAATCTCAGCCATATCTGATCTCTCCAAACGGCTTCTGCATTAAATTGACTTTTCTGGTCTGTTCAGGGTACAGACCAAGGGTGAACTTGGCCCTCTTTGTAGCTTCCTGTGTATGTGTCGTAGGTCACAATGCTTAAAACCAGGAAAACAAAGCTCATCTGCAATCCAAAGCTTTCTTTTTTCCATTCAAATGTTCTCTCCTTGTTAATTTTTCTTTCCTGTAACTGTTCAACAGTGAAGTTTTTGACTGATCGTTTTAGAATAACCTAGCTTCCTCCAAACTTTTGGTGAAAACTGCTTTCTTGTAATAGTAAAAACTTTTCAACTCCATTTAGTACATGAATTTTAAGGCAGTCTCTTTTTTTTTAAGCAACAGTGATAGCAACTCCTTGAAGTTACTTACATATACACTTTAAACAAGCTGGATGCTTCTGCATACATACTAAATCTGCTACAAACAACCCAGTAAATGTGTGAACAATCCTCGGGAAAGTATTATGCAACAAATCCCATTAAAACATCAGAATTAATGTCAGAGTGTAAATACAAGGCATGGCTATAATCTGAGTACTCATAAACAGGTTAATTTTTGTTTAATGCCTGAAAATGTGCATTACTATAAATATGCCTCTTCCATTAGCTACATGTAGAACAAGATAGTTACTCATTTTTCTGTAAATGTGATCTTTTTCTTCTTAACTGTTTTAAAATTACTCCTTTCCACAGGCCTTTTCTTGATATGGTCTGTAATGCACTGGATTGTGCTGATGATGATTACTATGCCCTCTTTGTGCTCTGTCTTCTATATGCAATGTCACACAACAAAGGTAAGCAATTTTTGCTTTTTCCAGAGAAAACTAAATGAGACACGTGGTTTTAGACGGGCATGATCTGTTTGTAACTTATGTTTATGCATGCCTTAAATGGTGAGGAAGTCTGTACATAAGGGAGGCAGAAATAAGTATACTGTAAGTAAAAGCCATTGCTCAGGATCACTTTTTTAAGAATGATTTGGTAGAAAGCTTTGTGAACATCAGATAACTTTTCTTCCATAGATTTCTTGGAATTGGAATAGGATTATTGTATTTAATTTCTAATCTCTTCATTTCAGTTGAAGCCCACTATATTCAATCTACATATTTATGGGATCCAGTTCTTTCCCACTTTGCATGTACTGTGATTGCTACATGCAAGCCAAGTATAAAAGTTGATAGTGTTATATGCCATAATACATCTTGGAAGTCTCCCAAGGAGCCTGGACTATTTTATAAACTAACAAAACTATGTTAAATGTGTAATTCATTATAATCCAGACAGTATGAGAATATATAACCGTTTCTAAGGGATGATTATGGTTAGCTTTTTTGCTGTTTATCTTTGTGTACATTTTAAATAGATTCCTTATGAAGCAATAATGTAAACAACTCATACAGGTGAATAATCGTGTTTCAGGAATTAAGCGCTGAATCTAAGTTATTTTCTGCTTATGAGGATAGTTTCTATAACATACTAGTAATTTAAATGAATCAACTGCTACAGTAAACTGAGCAAAAGAGCATCAGGTGTGATGGCATGGTTAAAAGTAAGGATTCTGTTACAGTGTCAAGGTACTTCTAATGGGCAAGTAGAGTGGAAATGGGAGTCTTGAGGGAACCAGCTAAGCTGAGCCCCTCCTGTTCTCCTCCATCCTCTTGATGGCTTTATCTTTTTCCAGGAATGAAGGAATGCTTCTCTGAGATTTTAATTTGCAGACAATTTCAGGGCTTTCATAGTCTCTTATGACAAGAGATAATAACACAACTAATATCACGAAACATAGCACCACAACCTTGCCATGCTTTAGCCCTCTCTGACTTGACCTGCATCTCTGATTTCCCACACCTCTCTTGCACCCAGTATACTTACTTCAGAAAATGTCTTTCCCTAAGGGACTTTTGAGCATCACTGTGCTAGAAAACCCTGATGTCAGAGATGGATTCTCTTCTCTTAAAAGTCATTAGTTGAAGCTGTGAATATCCAAAATCATTAGTTGTTAATATTGCAGCTTCAGAAAGTCCCTGGAAGTCTTTCAGCGTCATTGTAAAGGAGTAAGCCTGCACTCTAGGGTCATATTTCTTAGGTATTATTCTACTTAAGACCATAGTCCTTCAGCCCACTGTATTTGCTTTCAGTGTAATTAGTCATTCTTCAATATCCTGTTCCCAGAAAAAAAATCTGATATCCTCTCTTGTTTCAAAGATGATTTGCTTACATCTATAGTATTGCTGTAAACACTGAGGAATGCAGCAGATGCAGCCTCTTGCTGCTTACTTTCAGCAATCTCTGTGCTGTTTATTTTTGACCCAGTATTCATGGTTACCAAGAGAAATACAACATGGAGTGAAATATCTACCTTTTAAGAGACTAAAAGTATCCTGGCCCTAAAACTGGAGATACCTTTTATGTATTTAAGGGATCAAAATCTATGCTTCACTCTTTGGTGGTCACATCAGTGCTCTCTAAATGAAAAATTCGTTAGGCCATACTCTGGCTTTTCTTGTCAACAATTTATATTGGCCTGTTGCTCTTTGGAAGCTATTTTTCTTTCTTCCCCTATCCTTGACCCTAGATCTTAGGTGCTAGGCAGATAATGACATCTAGTTCTGGTCTTCACTGTCTTTCACCAACCCACTCCTCTTGTGCCCTGTAATAGACTGCTTTCAGCCTTGGGGGCCACAGAATCAGTTCCTCTATGTCTTGAAGAAGAGAGGTTTTACAAGCTGCTGATTTAGTGCCCCTATTAGATGGAAGAGCAGTATGTTGTTCTTTAAAAGCTCAGGAGCTGTACAGCTGCTCCTTTCTACACTGAATTCAGTGTCAGTCATGGAAGGTGCGTCAGGATTGAGCTGGAGCCAATGTTTATATCTGAATTCAGTATAATGCAAGAGATCTGCCTGTTCACAGACTTCCTCAAGGTATGGATTGATAATCCTTCTCTTTTACAAAAGGGCATTAAGGTCTCTCTCCAAACATGGAGAGGCCAGGTTGTTTATCCAGTTTCAGGAAGTAATATATCTCTAGGAATTGTGTGTCTAGGATCTGATTATCTATGTGCTGTCTGTCTGACAGAGATGGTAAATGCTCTAGCGAGCACTTGAATCAGTTCAAACAAACAAGTAATGAATTGGAAATCTAGGTTGATTTCTTGTGACTGAATGGAATGCAAGCTTGTTCTCTCTACACCATAGGGAAACGAGTTACAGTTTTCTATTTCAGTATATTGGCTGTTTCAGATATGCTTCTGATTCTCTAGCTGGTCAGTTTGAATTTCACCTTTGCCCCCATCCTACTCATTCTAGCACTGTGGAGAAGGCTACAACCGAACACATTCAAAAAAATCTGAATTGCCCTAGCTTAACCAAGAACTTTGGTTTCAGGCCTTGCTTCTAACGGAGGAGCCTTCTCAGTCTCTGTCACTAAACGTATACACCCTATTGAGGCTTTTGATCGTGATTCCTTCCATTTGAATGCTGAGTCTGCATTTTGAACGAGTTTAAAGAACATGTCCCTGTTTTTCACCAGCAAGAAGTATCTGTGTGAATAGGAAGAAAGAATCCCAAGAGGTACACATAGGCAGCTAAACAGATTTGTTGAAAATTGTGTCTGAGAGATCTTTAATCCCAGAAGGAGCCCTTCATATATGTTGCTAGAGCATGTACCATATCTCAAGAATGCAGAACTCTCCATCCTTTGCAGGCAGACAACCTAATTAAAGGTGCTGAATATGAGTTCTTTCACTGTGATTTCAATTTGGCCACTTTGTTAAACACCTGTCTGGTCCTGCCTTATTTCTCCCCTGTGTTTTCTTAGTCTCCTTAATGGTTTTCTGCTGATTAATGACCACGTTCTGTGAGAGCTTAATCTGCATATAGATATTCTCTAAGAAATGTTACTCATGAGCAACTTTCCTTTCCAGAAGGAAAACTGTAGCTCTTCACTAAACTGTTAGATTGTTGTGAACATTGTCTGATTGCCCTCGTTCCTTAAATGCTTCCTTCCCTCCCACCCCCTTCTTCAGTCTCATCATGACAGAGAACATTTGTATCGCTGTCACTAATCTTCACACAGACCTTTATTAATTGTTCCAAATACAAATGCTTGATGAAGAAATAAATCAGATATCACAAAGGGTGTTGTTTATATAGAATTAACTACAAGTTCAGGGTTGGAAGAAACTATAAACCACAAGACAATCATCTTCTGTTTTATGGGGTTGCTTATTACCATTCTTTAGAACAATGACAGGGAGATCCTCAGCAATCTATAACTATGTTTTGTTCTAAGAGGTCTTACAGTAACTGGTCTATTCTGAGAAATAACTTAGCTATTTTAGAGGAATAGGTTGAAGAAGGTAGCTTTGGTTTCCTTATACAAGTCAGTGAGAATCTGTGATTTGTGTTGGGGAGGGTACTAAATAAGAGGCTACTAGTTACAAAATAAAATTCCTATTTGTTAAAAACATACATGAACGGATCACTTACTACCAAAGTGGAACTTAAAATTAGACTTTCATCTTTTGCCCTTTAGCCTCTATGCTTTTCTGATGTATGGCTTGACTTTGATTTGATTTGGATGCAAACAAATAGTCTGAGAATTCCAGATGCAGCAAAATGGTTTGGATGTCACCTATGACTTTGAGATTTGAGTGTCTTCACCCAGTAGGCTCCATTTAAGGCTGAGATTTTTCAGTGATACATAAATGTCTTTAGTCTTTCTGTTGTTCCTCCTTTTCCTTGTAATAGAAATTCAAAACTAACTTGCGTGGTTTTATATCGCTAATTACGCTCCTCTGAGAAAACTGCTATGATCTATTAAATACTTACCTCGAGGCATACTCCTGTTTTGTAATTTACCTTTCTTCCTTCATCCCCCACAAAAGGAATTGACCCGGTCAAGCTGGAGAGAATTCAACTTCCAGCTCAACACGCTGAAGAGAGAAATTCATATAATCATGTACTTGCAGAAAGGCTCATCAGGATAATGAATTATGCTGCACAACCAGGTATCGCTTTTCCAATACTTGTTTTCCTGCCAAGCTGAAATTTTTGAAGATGGAAAAAAATAAAAAAGCCACCTAGCCTCTTGTCTTTGAGGGCAAAGCATCTGTTTAGCATGCTCTTCGATGAACAATAGGTAGATGTGGTCTGTGAAAGACAGCTATCAGGTTTTCCTTGGTTGTTGAGGAACCAGAAACTCTGGATTTCTGCTCAATATTTGTTTTTATACTCAGAACTGTACAAGGATCTGTTGTCTAAATTCCTACTTTCTGTGTTTTTGAATAAACAAAAATGATGAGATGTATAGTGATTTCAGCTTAATGTAGGATTTCATCCTGAAAGTATGTTCTGTGGTACCTTTACCTGTAAAAGTAATTCCAGTGGAGAAGTAGTCTTGAAAATGATATGGTGCCCTTTGCTTATAGCAGTCCTTAGTCTCTCAAGGTGATACAAAAATTTCCCATGATTTTTTTTTTTAATTGCAGATTGTATTTTCAGTTCTGAACTGTTTTGCAGAAGAAGTGGGGTGTTTTTTTTCCTGGTGTCAACTTTTTTGTGAAATGAGGGATACAAGGCTCAGTGACCTATTCCATGGAAATGAGATTTTTTGTTCAAGCCACAGTTCTTCTCCCTGCACTTCCCCTCTTAAAACTTCAAATGAGTAGAATTGGTTTTCCCCTGAAACTCACACGCTATCAAGCTCCTGATTGTCTACAGAATAAAATTTAATGCTTGTTTGACTTGCAAGACTGATGTACAGAGTATTAACTCGTTATGCTGATGTGCCAGTCACAGATTAAAGGCATGTTTAGATACAAAGAGTTTGTACATGCTGCAGAAGGAAAGAGTGTAAGATGAGGAAATGTATTTATTTAAACAAAAGCACATCTGGGGAGGGGTGGAAGTAGTGGATTTTTATTAAGCTTGCTAAATGCTGTGTAGAACATCTTTTCTTTTTGGGGATATTGATCTTTGTATCTTTAGTTTCTGGCAGCATAGTGCTAACTTGTAAAATAGTAGATGGGAAGTTGGGCTCAAAAGCTAAGGTGTCTGTCTCAGGTATATTGTCTTAGAAGTGGTCACTGAGCTCAGACTGTGATTTTTTATTTTTTTTAATTTTATTATTTTTAAAAAATTCTTCTTGAAACTATAAGCTTAAAATCTCAATGCATTCTTTGACATCTCTAGATTCTCACATCCAGGCTGTATCTGACTTCTCTGGACTGTTTTTTAAGGAAAAGCTATGCCTTATTAGTATGCTATATCCAAAACTTCCTTTTGTCTTGTACCTTTCTCCATGCCAAACGTCTGATTCTTTTGTAATTTTAGTGTAATTCAACCTGTGCTTCAGATTGATAAAGGCATTGGTTTTGACTTCTAATAGTATTAATCTTTATTGCCTTCTTATTGAATGGTTCTACTTTAAATTTTCTTCTGCTTTGAATTACTCTTCCAGTTCTTTTTTTCCCTTTTTTTCCTCTCCCCTTCTTTTTTTCCTCTCCCCTTCTTTTTTTCCTCTCCCCTTCTTTTTTTCCTCTCCCCTTCTTTTTTTCCTCTCCCCTTCTTTTTTTCCTCTCCCCTTCTTTTTTTCCTCTCCCCTTCTTTTTTTCCTCTCCCCTTCTTTTTTTCCTCTCCCCTTCTTTTTTTCCTCTCCCCTTCTTTTTTTCCTCTCCCAGCTGTCAGCATTGTAAGCCAGCATCAGCGCTCATCCTTGTCAGGTAGGGTGTGTATGACAGAGGAGCAGAGTTTACGACAATTGCAGAGAAGAGTAGAAATGCTTCAGAACATCAGGTAATGAGAAAAGCAATACTTAAACTGCTACTGTTTTGTATATTCAAATTTTCTCTTCATAGATGGAAAAATCCGTTTGGCAACTTTAGAACTTGGCTGCCTGTTGCTGAAGCAGCTAGTGTTTTCTAAAAATGGCAGCATCATAAAAGATGTTCACCTTGCTTGCCTTGAGGTGAGTATTTTCTTTCAAACTACCAGTCACAGCATTACTTCTCTTTGAGTCTTGTAGTATAGTTGAATAAATTTGCTTCATTTCTGATTGCAATAAGCATAAATGTGAAGTTTGAGCTTCTAGAACATCTTTCAGTTGGTGGCTTTGTGCAGTGAACGTAAACAATTAGTACCCCATGTTCTGTTCTCAGCTTTGCTGTTACCTTGCTATTTAAACTCTTAACTTCTCAAGCTGGGTTATGTTTAATTTTCTCTCTGAAATGTGTATGTCATCCATCTCAATGTAAAGAATAGTGCCTTTGAAACTAACAAGCTCACATAAGCTGTATTTTTTTAAGTGCAAGAACTGTGTTCTATCCAATTCTGGGCTGAAGGCTATGACTATGGGGATATTAATAGACAGTCTCTTCTGTATGAGGTTTTGGGTGGGTTTTTTTTTAATGTGAATTCTGAGTAAATGGTGTATTTACTCCCTGAAACGTTATTTTATCTGTTCTAGGGTGCGAGGGAAGAAAGTGTTCATCTCCTCCGTCGTTTCTATAAGGTATACATGCAAAATGCTGTAAGAAAAAACTCTTTACATAATGTGGAATTAGAAGCAAGTCTGTAGCCTGGTCTCTACGTAGTTCCCAAGGCAGTAATTCTTCTAACATGGGAACTCCACATTTGTGATAGAGAAGGAAGTGTTTTATTGGAGGATTCCTCTCCTTTCCTGCCCTTCCCGTACCACACTGACATATGTCACAGAAAGGCTGTTAGAAGTCTCACAGGGGTTGTACTGGAGGTCAAGTTAGCAGTCATGTGCTTTTCTTGCAACTGCTATGTGTTTCATGGAACGGAACCACACTATTAGAACGTTTCTGGGATTTTATCATTGACACTAATATGGAATGTGTTTCTTTTTGACATTACTTTTTCTTTGTGTCTTATCTGAAATGATGATCTAAAATTGTACGTAATCTTTTTTTTTTCTTATTGGAGACCTCTGCAACTTTTTGCTTTTTTTTTGTATTGTATTGTAAACAATGAGAGAAATAAAATTTTTAGCCCTAGATGTTAACTTCTATATAAGGAGCAGTAAATCCATGATGGATTTCAAGTGTCTAAAATATCTTCCTATTTTTGTTAGAATTCTCTTGAAGTGTGTTTTCTCGATGTGGCTTACAAAAAATAAGTAACTTGTGGTGGGTTGACCTTGGCTGGCTGCCAGATGTCCACCCGGCTGCGCACTCACTAGCCTCCTCAACAGGGTGGAGGGAGAATGTAAGATGAACAAATCTTGTGGTCGAGATAAAGATAAGGGAGATCGCTCATCAGTTACCATCCTGGGCAAAACAGACCCAACTTGGCAAAAATTAATTTTATTGCCAATTAAAATAAATTTAAATAGTGAGAAACAAAGACAAATTAAAACAACACCTTCCCCCCAGCCCTCTCTTTTCTCAGGTTCAACTTTGCTCCCTTCATTCCTGACTCTCCTACCTCTCCCCCTGCTGAGTGGTGCAGGGGGGATGGGAAACGGGGTTTGGGGTCAGTCCGTAACAGTTCGTCTCTGCTGCTTCTTCCTCCTCACACTTTTCCCCTGCCCCAACACGGGTCCTCTCCTGCATGGGCTGCAGTCCTTCAGGAAAAAAAAATCCACTTCAGTGCGAGTCCTCCACAGACTGCAGTTCCTTCAGGGCGTATCCACCTGCTCCCGTGCTGCAGTGTGGGTATCTGCTCCACCATGGCCCTCTCCACGGGCTGCAGCGGAGTCTTCTCTCTCTCCCCGCACCCCCTCTCCCCCCCGGCCTCTCTCTCTCTCTCTCTCTCTCTCTCTCCCCCTTTCTTAAACGTGTTTTCTCAGAGGTGCCATCAGTGTTGCTGAGGGGCTCGGCGGTGCCCTGTGCTAGAACTGGCCGGAACCAGCTGGAACTGGCTGTGTGCCGCAGGGGGCAGCGGGGGGCTCTCCTCACAGAGGCCCCTGCAGCCCCTGTCAGTGCCTGGGCACACACACACCATGCATGGCTCCATAGCTGTAAGGATTCATGGTATGTCCGTATCCCTTTTTTTGAAAGGGAGAAGAAATTTTTCTGGATATGTTTGAAGATGAATACCGGAGTATGACAGTAAGTGCCAACCCTTCCACCCTGCCAGATCCTGAAACCCAGATACAACACAGGAGCAAGAACGAGTACTTGCTTGTAACTAC
Source organism: Burhinus oedicnemus (assembly GCA_008921705.1). Taxonomy (NCBI): domain Eukaryota; kingdom Metazoa; phylum Chordata; class Aves; order Charadriiformes; family Burhinidae; genus Burhinus; species Burhinus oedicnemus. The sequence goes on along the minus strand of VFFE01007078.1, from coordinate 1,933,893 downwards.
TGAGTATGCTGGTATCTTCATTTCCAGGAGTAGAATAATAAAATGTGGGTGGGTTTTATTGTCTCCGAGGAATTGTGTCCACACTTACTTAAATCATTTATGTGAAATTTCACAGCTCTTTATTAAATAAAAGCCTATTACTTTCTGAAAGCGAGTATACAAAAATTACTTTATCCTGAGAAACGAGACGTTGGATTCACTTTATTTTTTTTCTGGTTACTAAACAATATGAAAATATTCCTGTATTTTTCTGAACCCCAGCAAGGTTTCAGTGTCGAGTGGTGCCACTTCCCAGTAGAGAGCAGGGTTCTAGCGAGCAAGTATCGGGGCCTTTGTCTCATCTAGAGAGGTACTGCCTGCGCCGCAGTACTGGCTATGAAAGTTTTAACAGACTACTAAACTTAACCTCAAACAGTTCATATCTAACCTGTAAACATGTTTTAAAACTAATTATCTGTTTCAATTCTTATATTAGAATTCAGATAAAAATACTTTGGGTAGTCAGTTACAGGTTTTTTCCACAGTGGTACAGGTATTTAATGAGAAGCCACTAGTGGTAAAGCACAATCTACAGTTGGTGTGTTGCAGTAAGTCTTTTAATATGGGAAGCATCTTGCACATATCTTAGTAGCCTAAATAGTAGAAGCTTTTACTGAGACGTTTGATTTTTTAGTAGTTAAGTATTGCTCTACTTTTAGTCAGAGAAGTGGTTCTGATACTAGCATCATTTTTTATGTTGCAAGCTCAGTATACATGTAGGTTTTTCTGTTGTATCTCTATTTCTGAGACAGCTTTTTTTTTGTTTACCATAAAAGACAGAGCTACACCCTGGAACTTGAACTTTGTTTTCCTTAAAGCATATTTGTTTGCCTAGCTAGCAAATTAGTAGCTGGGAGGGCTGATTAAAGTGCTAAGTAACACTGATGTCTTGTCAGATGAGTTGTGTAAATAACATGGTATAGAGCTTCTACGAAGGCAGAAGTATACTTGGTCTGAATGACAAATGAAAAAGTTGTGCCTTCATTTACGATAGATGAGAACAAGTTTAGAGGAGCAAGTAAATTGAAAGCTGTAGGCCTTAGTATTTTTGCTTTCAGCAATGAGTTGCCTTATTTAACATTCTTCACCTTTATGATGTAACGTGCTGTTTAAACCAGTGTATACTCATGTGAATTGCATCTGAAGTGGTTACTTGTTAGAAATTTTAGTTGTGTTCTCATTGTCTATGTAGATTTCTGTATCTTTCTACACATTAATTGAATTTGTTAATCCACTGTTTTAGACACTGAGAATGAATTGTTCTGAGATGAGAAAAATTGGCTAAAGACTACTTTTGAGTTTGTATGTGTGCAAGGCAGCAGCATTTCAAGACTGCACTGTGAAAATTCTGGACCTTGTTTCAGTCTGCTTCTTTTATGGTATCTGACCGCATTGCAGGGATTTTGACTAGATGACCTTTAAGGGTCCCTTCCAACCCAAACTATTCTATGATTCCATTTTGTGACCATGGCAAAGTGGCCAGGAATGCTTCCAGTTACAGTTGGCTATTTTGGAATGTCCACGTGACTGCGTTTTTCTTCTATGCAGAATACTGTACAAGCTGTGGGATGGGCTTTTATATGTTTTAGCCATTCCGGCTGACTTTCTGGTAAAAAGAAGCTCATGTCTCTAGTGCGTGTGTATATAATAGAACTTGGATGAAATTGCCCAAAGGTAGAGAAGGATAGATATTTCAGACATCATTTATTCATGAAAATAAACAACCACGTAAGGGAGAGACTCTGTTAGACAATTCCCTTGACTCTTGCCACTAAAGTGAAAGTTATTGCATCATTAGAGACTAGAGTTCTTTTTGGAGAGAAAAAGATATGGGAAGATTTTCCTTGTGGTTGAAGTAGTTACAAATTTGAGTCAAAACTTAAAATCATACCTGACAGACTTTGGGTTTTAGTACTTATGAAATAGCTTTTCTTCTGTAATCTTTCAGAGTTTTTTCCTGTGGTTTTTTTCAACAGTGTGTTAGGGAACAATGAGTGAACATAAAATAGAGGTTGCATGTAAGAAGCTTAAAATAAGACAGATGGTATTGAAAATTCTGAGAACTCTCTAACAATTCCATCCTCTCAAAATATGCAATCATGAGTTGTATTTGAAAGTAAAGATGCATATGCTTATTGTTCTGTATAGAGTAATCAATGTTAAAATATTTTTATAGATTAAACCCATGAATGTTGAGTACTTGATGATGGATGCCTCAATCTTGTTGCCTCCAACGGGGACACCACTGACTGGTATTGATTTTGTGAAAAGGTTGCCTTGCGGAGATGTGGAAAGAACACGAAGAGTGAGTAAGACTGTTTTTCTTACATTTGTTCATGACAGAATGGTGCCAAAGGCTTTGAACAGTTTTAGAATTTTTAGAATTCCTTGAAAGCTGCTTGATCGGAAGCTTCCATAAAGACTTGATGAAAACAAACCTATGTCTAGAGTATATAATATTTACCTGTTCCAGTGGAGAAACTTTTTCTTTACTATTTCTTGTGTCTAGACAATTCAGTATGTTCTTGCACTGGGGTTTTGATTTTTCAGACCGTGGAGACATCTACATAAAAAGGCATTTTGATGACATTCATGAATATATTGTCAGTTTCCTTTTGTGATCTTTCGTCTGTCTTTCATTGTATTCCTATAGTAAGGATCTCCACTGGAGGGCTGGTTGGCTTCATATTGTTTGTGTTTCTAGACATAGTAAAAAAATACAATTCTAGTCAGTAGTGTTCATCTTGCTGAAGGAATTCATGATAAAGATCTTGAGAGTGAGGAGAAAAATAGCAAAATTTCTTTTTTTGTGACTGACACAATCTGTAGAGGTGATACCGACCTGAATAACAACATCATTATCAGCATTCTTGGGATAATCAGTTCTGGGCTCTTACCTGGCAGTGTCCTATAAGCCTTGCAGTGCCAGTAAGTCTTAAAGATACATTGCTGCATGACATTATTACTTGAAAAGTGCTGTTCTTTGGGTAGCTTTGCGTTTATATAAGTGTATATGTAAGTATATTCGAGTACTCTTGGAAAAAAAAACATGCTTGCAGGAGTCTTCTGAAAACATTTGTTTTCCTTACTTATTATAAGCCATACAACTTCTGTTATTGTAGCAGGTTAAGTTTAATAAAGTACAGCGAACTATCTTGAAAATTATTGTTCTTAGAAAGCAAGAATGCTTCCTAGAATTCTCTCTGAGGCATTTAACAGAATGATACTTAGAAATGCATGTTAATGGAAACTGATTGCTACATGGTTTTTTCATGTGCTAAATAAGGAATAGCTTAACTTCTGTTGGTGGAAATTCAAAAGTCTAGCAAATATTCCTGCAAATTCTTCAGGATGGAAGGTTTTTTCTCATCAGCAAGAACTCCCAGAGTGCCTCCTTGTTGGTCATCCTTCCCCTGGTCGCATTGTTCTGGAAGTTATAGAATTTCTTAGAATTTCTATGCTACTTTCTTCCAGCTGGGCTACCTCTCTTAGGCTGGATTGCTATAACAATATGCTAAACTTCAAGTGTATCTTGTGATGTTGCTGCTGCCACTTACCCTGCTGGAGGTCCTTTTTGCTGAGAGTTTCAAATGGATACTGATTCAATTCTGAACATCACATGGCACGATTCTAAAAAAGTTCTCAAGTTTTCTTTCGCCAGCAAGTGAAGAAGTCCTGTACTTTGATTATATCATGAGTTCTTAGCTGTTAGAGATCAGTTCTTTTTAGGCTTTCGTTTCTTCTTTTGCTGTAGAAAGTCCCTTTAAGTGGCAATTCTTTTCCTCTTAACTTTAGGCAGAACTCTCAGAAATCAGATACCTTTCGAGTTATCACAGGCACATCTCCAAAATCCAGACAGCCAACCCCTCTGACTTAAAACATTAAAATGACCAGAAGTTGTTAGGCTGCTTTCTGAAATCAGCTGTTGCTGCTTGATCAAGGTTTCTGCCCAGAATCAGATGCTCTTTTGAATTGTTGATAGTTCAGTTACAGCTTCTTGGTTGCATCTCTTCCTTCTGATTTCTGTAGTCCTAAAGATGGTACTGCTTACCGGTCACCTAGAATAATGCAAACTCATTTATATGCTTCTTTGGGAAGTAATGGACAGTATGGGTCTTGAACTGTGCACCTTGGAGTACATAGCAAGCAAAGACTTTGAGAGAAGGTTTTGAACTACCTGTGAGAATGCTATCTCATGGGAATGTAATAAGATACTGGTAGGTTTCCCTGCAAATTGCTATTTCTTTGCACAAGAAATATATGTATATATGTGTATATAAATGAAGGAATCAGTGTAAAGTATACCTGATCATAATGCATAGTTCTTTAATGTTGATAGCAATTCATATTTGTTCCTACTTAACCAAGATAACAGAAATCAGCTGAAAAAAATTCTAGGCCACTGAACTGCTCTGCAGTTTTATTGAGGGCTAATAAAATGTTACAGGAAGTCACAAATCACATGCTTTTGTGTTCATACTGATATTGCTAGCAAACTGAAGGCTATCAGTATTGTAGGAAGCACAGTATAGTTCCATTTTCATCTGATGTTCTTAATTTATTTTTTTTTTCTTGCAAAGGCTAAAGTTGTCGTTTTCTTTCCTACTTCTGTAGATTATTCTGCAGTAAATGTGATTACATGTTTGGAGATGAGTGACAGTAGTTTTATAGAGAATGTATGCGAGGACAATGAATGTTCTGTCTAGGAGGGAAAGAGGATTGAGGGGAAAATAAGTGAAAGCAGGCTGAGTGATGGCTGCCCTCTGAATTAAAAAAAAAAACAAACCAAACTGTTGGGTTTGGCTTTTGGATTGCCAAAAATGCAAGGATGTTGCTGTTCTTGATTGAATTTGGAAACTTTTAAACCAAATACCATAAATTCTTCTTGAAGCATCTGGTAGTAAAACTGCTTTATAGTAATCCTATTTCATTTCAGTAAATCTGCAGTACGTTAGAATGTAATCGGCCTAAATGGGAGAGATCATCTCCCATTATAATGTGATGTCTGTTCTTATTCATAAGGTAGTGTTAATATCATATTTTTGTTAGATACCCTTGACATTCTTTGCTCTGATCATATTGCCCTATTAGATTTCAACAGCATAGCAAATTCCTGTGCTCTGGTGTCAATTCATGGAAGACCCAGATACATGACTTTCCCCTCTTCGTCCCTGTTCTGCCAGAAGTTTCTGAAAGCACCACCAGTATGATAGCTGACCAAGCACTCACATTTCTAGTTAATGGGAGCCACAGTTCTGTTGATTTTAAAAATGAGGGTGAAGGGTTTTGCCGTAAAGCAGTTTAGATTTGTTTTTCCTAATACTTCCTGCAATCTGAGAGTTCCTTGGCACTGCAGCTGTTCCATGAATTCAATACTTTTACTGTAAGACAACAGTTAGTTTACTGTATGCCACAGAATTACTATGTAGGAAACTGTTTTAAAAAACAAAACACTGGAAGTAATAAAAAATGATTTTGTCATTTGCTATACTGAAAATACTGTTCTTGTAGTGGAAGAGGATTATAAGTGGTGCCTTTTGAAACGTGGCTAATAAAATGATGATTGTTCTTTGGCACTTTGTCTAGTCTTTGCATACCATATGTCATTAATTTCTAAATCAAAACAAGAATATTAATTTCACAGAGCAGTTGTTGAAAGTTCCTTGGGAGTGGTACATCTTTCAGAATGCTTTGTATTGATGTAGACCTTCTGAGAAAATAGATGAAGTTATTACTGGTTTAAGTTCAAAACCTGAGTCTCTGAAGGTTGGTTTGTAGTTGTCTGTAGCATACAGGTATTGTAAATACAATCAATTTCAAAATACTGATTTTTAAAAAAAATCCAAGATTGTTGTTTTTGTTTAAACAGCTCCTGTAATCTTTGCCTATCAGTCACAATCTGTGTAAGTGTGCCAGTGGGATAAAAGCTCTGCGGCTTCTGCTTCATTGAAAATAAACAACATGGTTCAACTTCTTCCATAGTCTTTAACTGACTTTGAAATTACATTCTACTTTCTCGATTTAAAAAGTAGATTTACTGCATGACAAACTCAGAGGTTGTAAAAGCGAGTATAAGTTTGTAAGATTCTGTTAAAATAGGTAGTACCAAGTGCAGCAATTTTTTAATATTCTTTTTTTTTAATTTCTCAAGGCAATCAGAGTTTTCTTTATGCTCCGTTCACTATCACTGCACTTGCGAGATGAGCCAGAAACTCAGTTACCACTCACAAGGGAGGAAGATCTGATAAAGACAGATGATGTTCTTGACTTGAGTAAGTAGTCCCTCAATTTCCCAAATAGTCTATGACATGGAAAAATTGCTGGCCTTTTTTTTTTTTTTTTTAAGTTAAAAACCCCAAATAGTTATCTTGTTTCTGTAATTGACTACCAAGAATGATTGTATGAAGTTTGTCTTCTACTGGATTTGGAATGCTTCTTGTGGTTTTGGGATTTTTGTTTGGTTTTTTTGGTGTGGGTTTTTTGTTTTTGTTTTGCGTTTGGTTTGGGGTTTTTGGTTTTTTTTTGTTTTTTTAAGAT
>VFFE01007078.1:1915337-1927297 GCA_008921705.1 Burhinus oedicnemus | reverse complement strand
AAAAATCCACCACAACTGTTAGCCTGAAAATTATCTGCTTCAATTTGGATAAAGTGTTGTAGAATTTAAAGATATAATGCATACTATAAAAAGGTTCTTTTAAGAAGTTGTATTAAATTAAAATTGTACTATTGATTTAGAACATCACCCTTTTAGATTTAAACTCATTTGCAGCTTGAAGGCGTATTATGGTCCTTAACTGTAGAGTCGTTAACTTAAAATACAAATTTATACTGACCAATATGAACTAAGGCAACAATGGTACAGAACTGCTTGTCACATGGTACTTGTATGCATGTGCATGAAGCTATTATTTGTTAATATGTGTATACATTCATACATGTTTGAACATATGCATATTCAAGTAGAGAAGAAAAGTAAGTTCCATTGCCCTGCCCATGGAACCTATGTGCTGGTGCTCTAGAGACCCTTATATGAGAAGAAATCTTTATATGAGAATCTTTTCTTTTTCTATAATTTATCTGATAACTCACATCTTAATTGTCAGAAGACTTTATTCTTTTCACTACAATAAGCATAAACTCAAGTTTAAAATAAAAAATTGAAGTTAAAACCCCATTTTTTTGATATAGGAGGATTAGAAGTCTCCTTTGAGTAGGCATTAAGCTGTTTGAGAAGGTAAATGGTGGTATTTCAAATAAAGAACAACACGGGGATTGACTGAATACTTACTTAGCTTTGATTCATTTAAAGGACTGGAGGTGCTTTTTCTTTGAGTGACTGCTTACCTGTGCTTTTCTGCTTTCTTAATGGAAGGCAGCAGAGATGCCCACATGAGTGTGGTACATCCCAGCAGAGAACTGAAATAGTTTCATATGAATTAACCTATTTTATTTTATTCCTAGAGTATTGCCTGATAGTCGTCCCAACACCTTTGCTAAGTTGTACTTTCCCAGTGCTCTTTTTTAGAAGAGCTCATGGATTTCTAGCTAGTGATTTCTAGCTTGTCTTTTTAATCTGCAGACTATTCTACAGTGAATATTTTATTGCTATCAAAATTGTAATAGTAACAATGTGGAATTCTTAACTACCTTGTTTATCACCTGATGAGTTAGGAAAGCATTGAAGAATTCTCACAACTGCAATATAAAAGCAGAAAGACTCAAAAATGTGGAATAGTGCTTAGGAATCATCTTGTAGGTAAGAATCTGCCAGACTAGACTCACTTCAGTTTTTTGTAATACAATTTGAATTAAGCATATTCCTGTATGCTGGTAGCTCTTTGATTACAAAACCTCTTTAACTCACTGAAAATAGCAACTGTGATTTATTACACACTTACGGTTTGGGACAGCAGATCCATCTTTCTTTGGAGGAGAAAACCAAATTCTCCTTAGTGTAGACTTCAGCAACTGAGTTTATCTTTACAGAAGAAACCTGTCTAAACTGCTTCTCCTGGAAAGGGACACGTCACTCAAAACTAGATAATGTGTTATGCGTCCCTGCTGCTCATTGTGTGTTACTGTTACTGGCGTGTTTGAAAAGAGATTTATTTTTTTTCCCAGATAACCAATAAATTTCTAAAATACATTAACTTGATCTCTTTTTTTTTTTAACTAAAATTTTTATTTAAGAATTACAATCACTATTTTTTTACCAATTAGGTGTTAACTACCAAACCAGTTTTCACTATGACATAAATCAGAAGACAGAAGGATCGATATAGGACTTTTAAAATGTCTGAATGCGCAAATATATATGTATGTATTTATATTCTGTGGACAGGTGGGAAGCTGTTATAGATTACATCAGAGTTAAATCGGAACCTTTTGCTGAGATGTTTTGGTAGCTTCAGATGCACTCCTGAGATACTGTTTAGTAAACATCAGTACAGATAATAGCCTTTTATAAACAGTAGTTTAATTGTAGTAAGTGTTACACACTTGAAGAGTATTACAGTTGTATCTGTGCCTTATGTGTGCTGCTGTTACATGTTTAAGTATAAATACAGAGTATCCACATAATGATGGCAGTTCTGTTCCTTAGTGTATTCACTGCTTTCTGATCTTTTCACAGAAGGTTTTGGTCTTTATTTTGGGACCACAATATGTAATTACAGCCATAGATTTTTCAAAGTATGACTCTTTCCATATACTCCAGCATTTATTAATAAAATTTTTTCTACAGTTGACAGAGTTACCGAAGTTCAGTTAAACACATCGCTTACCCCACTACTGGTGAAAACAGCCTGTATCTGAAGAGGGAGTCAGTCAGTCTGGGAGCTCAAAATTTTGAACAGAGTTCTAGCCTATTTCCAAAAACTGAAATAAACTGAAAAAGGGCTGTAAAAAGCCCTTCCTGTTGAGTTTTCTCATATCCTGTCTTTGAGTCAGAATCTGTCTTGAACAATCAGTACCTAATGTGGAATTTTAAATGTTGGCTTCAAAAGACTTTTCTTTCCTGGTTAGCTAGAAAGGCGTAGACTGACTTTGTCTTCAAATCAAGTTGACAGGTGTTAGACCTGTTCCAAAGAAGTGGCACTGGCATCTGTGTCCACAAAATATGATCATGTTTCAAGTGTTTCCTTGGGAGGAGCTTTTCTTGTCAGTCAGTTGCTAAAATAATACTGTGTAGCACAGATACAGATATTTGGATCTGATCCTCCCAGCAAATAGATACTGTTTTGTTTTAACAAGTCCCTTTCTGAGTATCCATGATTATGGGGTTAGTGTTAGCTGTTTTTTCCGTGTTTTGTTCTGTTCTTTTGGGTTTCTTAACCTTTTCCTTGGGACATTTACCTTTTTTCTTCCATTGCTGCTTCCCATCTACAACACTGCACACTCTTTGTTCAAAGTAATCAGAATTGGTTTGTGATTTTTTTATTTTTTAATTTTACTATTTTTAGGGCTACTAGCAAATACTCTGCATTCACTGGGCCCTTTGAGTGAAGTTCCCCATTTACGTGTGCATCAGTTTATGTATTTCAGTTGGTAACACTTTCTAAACTGCTTATTACTGCTATTATTACAAACTACCTGAATTGAGGTAGTACAGCGATGAAGTTCTAGTGTGTGTGGTAGCATAAAGACATAGTTTCCAGTTCAAGTCTTTTCATTGCACAAGAAAGAATATCAGCATTTTGGCATAAAGCATACGGGATATGTGCCATTGCATAGGTGCGATATCTTGGGAGGAGACTTAGCAGTTGGCAAAACATGACCCCAGAAATTATAATCATGTGCCTTTTTGAATTATCACTTCGGAGATATTTTTGATCTAACAAATTTTCCTCAATCTTTATTATTACAATGTGTTTTAATTTTTTCTGAACATTGAGATGCCCCTAGTGGTTATGCTCATTCATATGTATATAGTGTCAAGAAGGACTAGAGGTTAACAAGATTATTTCAGTTACTGTTTTGAAAAATCCTGCAAAACTCACCTTATCAAAATGTTTTGGGTTTTTTTGCCTGAATGCAATGCTAGTGTATTATGGGAGCTTGATGAGAAAGGTTAGTTTCTTGTAAAGAAGCATTTTAATATTTTGATGCGCATATGTTCATTGTAAACCTTTAAGTGTAGTTACAATGTTGTCAGCACTATATATGATGGTACATTTAGAAACAAGTCAGGTATTCCATAGAAGGTTCATTCCATATTGCTGGGTGTGCTGCCACCAGAATGATATATACAGTTACTTTTCAGTATTGTTTTTTACTGTAAATAGTTTTTAAGCACTCATGTATTATATGATAACTTGCCTGCCTTAGACTTCATGTGAGTTTGTAGGTGTCTCATGTAGATGACATCTTTAATCTTATTCAGCAGCTCACCGTTAGTGTGACGTTCACTGGCAGCTCAAATTAAGAGCCTCAGTGCTTGGTTTCAGGCTGCTGATTCTGTTAGTGACAATGTTTTAAATGCCATGGCCAAGAGGTTTAAAGGCGTTATTTCTTTACTGAAACTGAAAAAAGTAACATTACAGTTAAGTCTCCTTGTTCACTCTGTCTCTTCCAAATACGCAGGCTTTATAAAGGCCATCATAGTCAACATTTTTTTAATAAGAATTGAGGAAAATTTATCATAGAATAATTGAGGTTGGAAGGAACCTCAGGATATCGTCTAGTCTAACCTCCCTGCTCAAAATAAGGTCAGCAAGTTGCCCAAGGCCCTTTTGCATATCATCAAGGATGGAGATTTCGCAGCATCGCTGGGCTACCTGTTTCAGTGTTTGACCACCTTCACAATAAAAAAGTTTTGTGGGTTTTTGTTGTTTTTTTCCCCAATGTTTTCATGGAATTTCCTGTATTTCGATTTGTGCTTAGTGCTTCTCGTCTTGTTATTGGATACCACTGGCTTTGTCTTCTTTACTTCCTCAAACAGGTGTTTGCAGACATGGATAAGAGATTTTATCATAGAGCATATAAATTTTTCTTCTATTAAATATCTTCCAAGGGATATAACTTACCTTTTGAGTCCTTATCCAGTTACTTTGCATGTCTGTTCAGTGAACACAAAAAGTACACTATGGTCAAGAAAATTAAATTTGGATCAACTTATTTGCCTAAGTAGCCTTTAATTTGAACATAAACTGCCTAGGAAAATGAAAATTTCCTTCTGTAGTTTAGTAGGAGATTTCACTGTGGGTAGATAACACCAAAGTCTTTAGGTTTTAATTTTTATGAGTATTTTTAAATAACTTAATTTCAAGACTATGATAAGTATGCTAAAAGAGATTTTTGCTTTAGTTTTCTTTCCACAGTACTGATGTTTGGGGTTTATCTATCTCTTTCCTAAGTATGTTGTCATATTTGAGGAAAAGAGTCAGCCAAAATGTGGTGCAGATGTATGACCAGAGACACGTCTTCTAGTTTCAACTAAATATACTTTGTGGTGACACCTAGGTAGATGTTTGATTTGTTGCATTTTTGATACAAATGCTTCTGTGTAGTCTTTCAGTTGCTTAGTCTATGAAGGGTAATGCTGTATTAACACTGATCTCCATTCCCCTGATTTCCTAAATAATTACACTTCTGTGAGTGAAATACCAGGATTTTTCAAGTTTAACAGCTGCTTTGGAAGTTTTAGTGTACAGTTGCTAAGCTTTCGAGGTGAATGAGTGGCCTTTCCTTCTCACTTTAAAAAAGTGAGGTGTTGACTTAAAAGGAGATTATTTTAGAGCGAGACAAGCATACTTTTCCTTTTAACTGTCCTGTTATGAAGACGTACGTGTAAAACAAGGTCTTTGTCATTCTTCAGGTACTTCCTGGCAGAAAAGTTTTCTCCCCAGAAGTTTTTCTGATTTGCTCTCTGGATTGTCATATTCAGGAATTCATTACAGATTCTGTCTAGTTGAGAGATTTGGCAAGTGTGATTTCTCTTGCACAGAGCCTTTCCCTCTGATGTCAGAGTACAGTAACAACGAAATAACATCATCAGTCTAGTGCTTCTCCGGTTCAGAGTTGTCATCCCTCAGACACTGAAGTTTATTTATATACAGCTTAATAAACAACACAGTTCAATTTTTTTCTCTCCTTAATGTCAAAGCTAGATGCTTTCTGGAAGGTGTTTAACTTTGGACGTTGTTTTCATAATGGCAAAGCAGACATCAGCGAATTGGATTTATTGATTGAAAACTGATGTGCCTGAACTTTATGCCAATGTTAAAATCCAGATACTCATTACAAGCTGAGAATGAAACTTTTGTCAGTTCTCATTTGCTAAAGAATCATGTAGGTTTTAGATAAATTGAAATGACAGCTTATTTTCCTGTATACTTCTCTAATATTTTTATAATGCATTTAAAAGACAAAAATATCTTTTTAAAGGCATCTATTTCAATGCTTTTTGTACATGTGCGCACACACACATATATAAAAAATTAATTAAACTCTTAAGTCTAAAAAAAAAAAAGGCAGTTTGTGCAAAAATAGCTAGTCATTTTAGGTTTACACTTTGCAGAAGAGAATAGAATATCTGGTTTTGTTTTCCTATATCACCGCAGGTGCTAGTAAACACTAGTCTTGAGCATTTTCCAGATGGCCACGACATGCTGAGATGGGTGTGAAGGTTTCATGATATTCTGACAAATAGATTTTTTACATTAGCCTACATTAGTAAGTTGGTGAGTACTAGCACACATGGTACAAGGAAATGGATTATATTCAGTATGCTTGAAACTTGATAAGCATCTGAGAGGAAATCACATCTTTTATAAGAAATTCCAGCAGATACTCCTTTTAAATGCCGACATCCACTTGTTCCTGAACATCAGGTGGCAAGATTTTTTCTGGACTTAGTGGCATAACTCATCTGTAGTGTGTATGGTGTTCAAATCTTACATTTATTGGTGATAATGTGAAAGAGCTTAATTGGACTGTTCTGCTTGTTTGCTAATAGTTAATTATTTAATGTTTTACTTTTGATAGTGTCTCTGTTAGATTTATAAGTACTGGTTTGAAATATTTTTAAAATACACCTGTCTGGTAGGAGCAAATGCTAGGTTTGTATTTAACAACTTGGTATCTGTTTCAAAAAATATAATCAAGGTATTTAAATAATTAAAAAAATATATATTGTTGGAAGTGCAGTGTGACAGTCTTGAGACAATTCAAGAGAATGATGCCGCAATATGGAGTCCTTCTGCCTTGTGTTTACAGGAGAAAAAGTTTTAGGAGCAAGCATGCTTCTGCCTGGTTGCAGTACCCTGTGTGTGGTTAGCATTTATATGTTGTCCCTTATTTTCAGTTATTTGGAGGTATACAGAAATAAATCTTCATATTCAGAGGAAAAAAAATTACCAAGAACAGTAATGGGGAAAAGATGCCCTCTCAAAACTCTGTGGTAGCTACCAGAGTAAATGTTATTTTTGTAACCATATTTGTTAGCTACTTCCTTCCACTAGATTTTTGTTTGTGTATACTCAAATCCAGAAACCCAGTCTGATTATTATTTTTTCCCCACACTTAGTGATGGTTATATATACTTTATGTCAACAAGAGATTTTTAAAAGACAGTTTTTTCGTATTTTGCATCTCACATTTGGGGAGTGAGGGGAGAGAGAAAGGGGAAAAAAAAGAAAAAGGGGAAAAAAAAAAAAAAACAAACCAAAAACCCACAACCCAAACCATCTTTAACATGAATTTTCCTTTGGTTTACATTCTGAAATGTGCACCCTGGATTTTTCCTCAATTTATCCTGCCTTCTCAGTTCATGTGTATACAGTTCTGTATTTTTCCCTCTTTCCAAGGTCATCTTAAACCTCTTTGCCTTTTTCCTAAATCTTCCTTTTTGCTCAGTAAATCTTGACATAGTCCTTTTCTTGTATAAAAAGTCTTTAGCATTAATACTGTCTTTGAGACCTTTTTCTTTATCTGAAACAAGTGGTAAAAAATTCTCTAAAGAAGAATTCTTCTTTTAAAGTGATTAGTATTTCTTGCAAGAACAGGGATTTCAAATGACTCTTAGGAGTTATTCTTGCTCTTTTCTGCTGTTCTTGATGGGAGCAGTGCTCCCCTGCTCAAGAAGGGCGGTGGCATCCTGTCCTGACAAAGAGCAGGGACTAATATGTGAACTGAGATATTCTGACTTCCTACTGGACAAAAGAGAGATGGCAGACATACTGAGAAGGTAATTCTGAAAGAGGGCTGTTTATTGTGAAAGAGTAACAGAAGCAATTAATTTTAAACTGTTCAACAACATGGTCAAAACATAACTTGTCAAAAACATTTTGGATAGAGTGTGGTACAGATAGTTGTTTCACAGGAGTTACGTAAAAATTGAAATGGCTTTGTAAACTCTGAGTATGTTTGGGGAATATGTTGTAGCTCTGTCAAAATCGTATATTCCTCTATAAACTCATTTCATCAAAGTGCAAAACTTTAACTCTGAAGTTCTTTGCAATTAAAGACTGTCATAGTAAGTAGTAAAGCAGAATATCATGCGAAACGGGCTACCTGCCGTTGGAAAAAGTTCTTTATGTGAAGTGGGAGGTGGTGCATTAACTATCTGCAGCTTAATGCTTATCTTGGACTGCCACCTATGCACGCAAAGTGCTAAAAGTTTTCTGTAAGAGCTTTTAATGTCTGCAGACAATCTCTAGACTTGTGATGACTGTGAATTATAAAATCATTAAAGGTCAAGCTCTGAGGCAGGTCAGTTACATTTAGACCATCTCCTAAAGTAGCTAAAGACTTCATATAATACAATCTTTCCAGGCAAATAGTTGCCTGTGTTCAGGCAATATTTTCACCTAATTTAAATATTTGCTGCAAGCAGCTGAAGTCTTTGAACTCTCCTTCCTAGGCTATATTTCATAAAAGTTGTATTTTTCTTGGCGAAAGTCTAGAGAAATCTTGGATCTGTACCTTGGAGGTGTAGTGTCCAAGCTGGTTACAAGCTTCATTTTGCATGAGGAAAAATTAAGCATTGCTGTTAATCTCAGAAATGACACTACACCTTTTTGCAGCAATGTCACATCAGTGAGCCATTCCATCTGTGGTTCACTTTAATCCCCAGATCAAATTTCAGTAGTAATGAAGTTTACTGAGCTTTAAATTCTTTCATCTAAATGTGGTTGGGTATCTGTAACTGTTTCATAGCATAGCTGTAAGTATTCTCAGGTCAGTTCACTGGAAATGTGTTCAACCACACTTTCTCTTCTGTTTTTGTCATAAAGGATGACTAGCTTACGACCCTTCAGCAGCTGTGAACTTGAAACAGTCATGTAAATGGAGTACATTCAGTTGTATAAACTTAAGATTCCTATAACAGTTGCCTAATAAATGAGTAATTTTCCTTTCTATTCTTTAAATAAACTTTTACAGTAATTCTTTACTTTAAGTTTTTGCTAGTTCTAAAATGAAAAATTTCTGCTTTGGAAAACAGCTTCTGCCCTTTGAGTTCTTTACCTTAAGTACTGCATTTTTGTAATCAGGCAGCTGACTTTGTACAGCAGTAATTCCAAATACTTTAACCAGCTTGCTATTGTGCTAAAAATTGTATAAATATTAGACAAAACTATTTGAGAACTTCACAACTCTGTTGGTGTTGTGGCCTATACGTTGAGAATCTCACAATAGATTATCTGCAAAATTCAGCAATCTCACGTTATGTATTCGGAGGGATCCAAATCCAGTTACTTCAGGTCTTGAGAAGAATAGTGCTGTTCAAGGAATTTGTATCGACTGAAATAAGTATGTTGATGGGCTAATTGGATAAAAGAATGAAAGAGCCAATAAATAAAGGGTCTCAAGTTAAGAAGTAACCAGGCATGTTCCAGAGTCCTGTTTTGAAACACATCTGTAATTGTTGAAAGCTTTAAGGGCTCATTAATACTGATAATGCTTTATGCTTGTTACTGAAACTGCTTCAAAAAAGGTATCACCTATAAGAGTTTATTCAATATAGGATAGGCCATATAGTAAGCCCATCCTTCTTTAGTCATACAAAGTGAGAACGTTAACTGTTCTCAGTTAATAGCTATATTCATAGGAATTTTCTTGTTTTGTTCTGTTTCTGTGGCTTGGAAAAAACATTGCATATATCCTGTGCATTATGTATGACTTACCTGAAGCTAGTTCTGTTTGAACCAAAGTGTGTTCCTAGAAAAACGTTAGTTCTTGATTAGAAACTTTGTCCTGTGAAGGAACAGACTACCAATTACATAGTTTCATCAGTCAGCTATTTTCACCATGGACCTGCTATTTGTAGCTTCTGTCTGTTAGATCTGGCCCTGTATTAAATTTTTTTTATCTGTTTGTACTCTTTATGTATGACTTAAAATCTTCCTACCTCCCAAGTATTCTTTAAACTAAATTAGTTGAATTACTGAGCTTTTTGCTTAAAAAAAAAAAAAAAGTATGTCTAATTTTCGTGTCATTTTTTGTTGTGGTGGTCTTTCAAGTTTCTTGCAGCCTACTTTGTTAAAACTGTGTGTACTTCAGCTGGCACAGTGTTACAGTAATACACTGTTCTAAAGCAGAGGTATTACCCTATTGTGTACATTCAGAGATCATGTCTGCCATTTTGTTGTAGAAATACATTCACTTTGTTGTCAGCTGTAATTCCAAGTCACTTTTAGAGTAGTTAAATCCTGGCTACAATCCTTCCTATTAGAAGGCTTCTGTTTTTCATTCCCCAATGTATATGACATTATGCATTTCAGAACAATCAAATAATGTTTGTGTGTTTTATGCCTAAATTCACAGGCCAGTTCAGAATAAATGACACTTGCATTATCCTTGTTTTATCATGACTTAGGAACATTGATAGTAACTTCAGGCTTTCCAGTTATAAAGGAAAAGGCTGAATAAATTAGGTATTAGAAAGTAATTTCTGGATGGATGTATTAGATCTATATCTCTCTTACCCCTTCTAGATGTGTATGTGTACAATATAGATAAGTACAGGTGCAGTTTTAGATCAAAAAATTTAGATAGACAATTTGATGCATTTAATATAGATTATCTTTTTTGTTCAAGTTAGTAGGACGTCATTGGTACAATAATATTTGAGTAGGATTCTGTTGGCTAAACATAGTCTACATTGCCATTTTAGATTTCTTATTATTTTCTGCTTGGTGTCTCAGCTTCTTTAAAAAAGAATAAATCTCCCATAGGCTCCTATAGTAATATTTGCCAATCCTGTACGGGTTTTTTGAGCCTTCTAGGCCATATGAGAAGGTAATAGCAATCAAGCCTCATGTGACTGAATTGTCCTGTATGTATTGCAGAAAAGTAGCAGTGTTGTGTGTGTTTATTAAACTTTTGTTTTCTCAGATTTCAAAAGCTCACACTAAATTCACACTGGATTAGCATTAATTATCCTCTTTTAATTTTATTAGGGTTCCATATTTCCTCCCTTTCTCTCCTACTGCCCAATCAATTTTGAATGGATCCTGCTGGTAAAGGGTAATTAATGTTAGTTAAAAAGGACCTCTCAGTTGGGGGGGTGGGGTGGGGTTAGGGGGAAGAGGAGGTTTGTTTTGGGAGGAATGTTTGGTTTAGGTTTTTTGAAACTTGAAAAACTCTGGTGATAGAAATTCCACAGCCATTCTGGCTCACCCGCTGTGCTGTATTGTGCACACAAGAATTTTTTCTACCTCCCAAACCGTAATTTATGGCTGTTGTCCCTAGTTGTATGACCTCTGACTGCGAAGAGCTGTGTGCTTCCATTTGTAGCTTGTATCTATCCCACAGATGTTTCTAGTATGAAATATGGTGTTAACTACTTGTTTAGATGTTTGGATAGGTAAATTTAAGTTTTACGGTTTTATATAACCTGCAGCTTCATTCCTATCCATTTAGCTAATTCTTCTAGGTTTTTTTAATAGGGGTGGTTTTTTTGTGGGAAACTAAAGGGAAGAAAAACAGTAGTCAGATATTTTTTCCATTGTTTTAATTCAGATACTGAACACAGAGTTGAACTTCAGCAGGATTATTTTTAATGCATTATGTAAACAATGTGAAAAATTCTACAGCTGGATTTCAGATTCACCTAACATCAGTGTTCAGTATGGAGATACTGCTATAAGTATTAGAGATACATTGAATTCTGTGTGTCAAAATAGCTCCCTTCAGATAGATATTAAAAATCTGAATAAGGCAGCAGCCTTTTTGAAAGATACTTACCTTACTGTAAATGATACCATTTATCAATCTGATTTCAGTATATAGACACATATCTAAAACTACAGCATCCTTAAAAGTAGTATGTGTATGTAGAATAGAAGGGGGGAAAAAGCCTCGTACATCTTAACAGCAATTAAAGGCTACAACATTGAACCCTCATTTTAGGAAAGGCTGTTTGAGTTAATAACTCCAAACTGCTGAGTCTGTCAGTGCCTTAACAATACTAAGGAATCAGAGCACTAAGGAGAATGAGTGTGTTGAAAAACTATGGCTAAGCTAGAAGCAAAGTGTAGAACTCATTGTTTTCAAAGCAGATGGTTTCTATCAAAAAAAAAAAAAAAAAAAAAAAAAAAAAAAAAAAAAATAACA